>CM046669.1:49981562-50581562 GCA_025594165.1 Tamias sibiricus | reverse complement strand
CTCAAAATTTTTGTAATAGAAGGAAAAACTAGTAAATAAGTATTTCTAAACAGCAAAAATTTGTTGGTAAGTTAAAAGCACAGCTACATGGACAGTTTTGTAAAATCTGACACTCTTGACTCACCCTCCTTTTTTTAATACAATGGTGATACCGTATTTTACATATTTCCAAATCTTTTTGCTTTGCCCCTGAAAGATTGTAAAACTCTACCACAGCTACAATTTGAAATTGCTTACCCATACAAATTTAACACTGATATAAAACCTGCACCATTACAAAAATGAAGTCTCCAAGAGGTGCTTGGTCAAGATTCTTTGAGTCCCATGAAAGCCAATCTGCCATGCAGAAAGGAAGAGGATAAATAAAATGAAGATTTAGGATTAACAGCTGTGTCATGTATTCTGTGTAGAGCCTAAGAAATTAATTTTTAAATTTTGGAAAGCAAACAAGAGCTAAGGAATCTTAAAAGTAGAAGATGTTTTGCTCCTTTCTATTTTAGTTCCAATACAAAAAACAAGAAGTATTATGTGCTGATGGATAACATAATACTGACTTTTTACATGTTGATCTTTCCCACTTAATAAATAGTAACTGCCTTCACAAAAATCAGGGACACCTGGAAAGTCAACTTATAATTGAAAAGGTTGTTTCCTGTTAATCTGAAAACTTTGGGGGATCAAGATTCCTACCATTTGTGGATTCTCTTTAGATTATTAGTTATATCTTTACATGCTCTTTTGGGCATCTTTATAGTTTCTAGCAAATGGGCATGATGTTTACACAAACTAAAGGAATAAATTTAAAAATGTGTCAACTGTGACCCCAAATTTGACTCCAGCATCATAGAAAAATGATTTGGGTTTAATATTTGTTTCTTTAAGGTCTTTGTTTTGTAATTTTAAGTCAATTAAGGTCACTAAAGAAGAGACTGTCCTAACATCAATCTGGTTATCTGACCAGTTGTAACAACTGATCAACGCCACAATTATACCAATTATTTAAAAACTGGCCACTAGTTTGTGATAAAAAAAAAAAAAATGTATCAATCAGTTGTTTCAATGACAGCCTAGATCATGCCACCTAGAGGAGAGCAGTGGTATGTCTTTTAATTTTACATTTCAAGAAAACCAACATGCTTATTTTCATCACAGCTTATAAAACAATCACCTACTACCTGTCTGCTGTAAAGTCATTTAAAAAACTGTTATAAATGTAACACTTCCGCATCAAGAATATTTTCTATTGATTCATTGTTAGTGCACGTAAAATTATAAGTTTGCATAAATATCATAAAGCAGGTGTTTTTAGAAAACATCCTAGATCCATAGCAATAGGGCATCCTTAATCACAAAGTTTTGGTTATCTGTTATCTCCTAGAAAATAACCTTCTAAGCTAAAATCTAGTTCTCACTTATAAAGCATAATGTGAATATCTAAATTCATAATAGCCAAAAAATTAGTTGCTTGTATCTTAAGTCATTTAATTCCACTAACAAACACAGGGCATGGACAATATATTGTTATCTTAGTACTAAAAAGAGCAATAGCAATACACAGTAAATTTCCAATAGACAAAACAGTTGGACACCACTCCAGTCATACCAGTAGGTCCATTTCTGCCATATCCAGATAATTAAAATATAAAATTTTCATGGCAACATTTAAAAAATAGAGTAGGACCCTAAATCTGTGGACAGTATCAAATCCTGTATAGTATGTTAATTTCTTATGATAAAGTTTAATTTGCAAATCAGAGATTAATAATAATACAGAATAATAACAATATACTAGAATGTTATATGAATATGATTGCTCTCAAAATATTTTATTATATGCAACTCAGTATTTTTTTTTCTCTTATTAACTCAAGAATATTCACCTTTTTATTTAAAGAAAACACCTTATAGCTTCTTTTTGGCATATCCCAATTGTCGACAGCATTACTCCTGCACATTGGGGCTATTATTAAATAAAACAAGGGTTTTGAATCCAAGTACTACAATACCACAACAGTCAAATCTGATAACCAAGATGGCTACTAATGGATGGGTAGTGTATACAGTGTGGAGATGGTGGACAAAAGGGATGGTTCATATCTCAGGCAGGACTGTCCAACAACTTATCATGCTACAGAATGACATGCAACTTAAAACATATGAACTTTTTATTTCTGGAGTGCCCATGGGTAACTGAAATTGCAGAAGGTAAAACCATAGATAAAGATGCACTATAGTAAATCAAGAAAATAGGTTTCCATTTTTAAAAACAGGCACAAGGAAACAGGTGAAAATGAGAGTCGAATTTTTTATGTTCAATGTTCACTGCAGCATAATTAGTAAAATTTAAAAAATAAACCAGATTCTAGCCAGCAAGACTCTAATGTCATCTAATGCATATACCTCTCCCTGAACCTTAACAGTATTTAAACATTTATTTAGAGTTTGGGTTTTAGAACAGAGTAAGTAGGCAAAAAACATGTTTTAGAATCTCATAAATAAATATCAGAATTATTTTAATCAATGTGAGACTTTTCAGACTATTAAAATTACATTCTTTTTGTGATACTTAAGATTAAACTTAAGTGCCTCACCTATGCCAGGCAAAATCTTCAACGACTGAGATATATCCCTGGCCCTTTTTATTTTGAATCTTGCTAATTATCTATAATCCTCCTGCCTCAGACTCCAGAATAGCTGGCACTACAGGGATACACCACCAAGCCTGGCCTAAAATCATATTCTTAAAAAACATACTACATATTCTATGGTCATTTAATATATTTGGGGCACTTAAAATTTTTACTTAAGACTATTCATAATGTTTACATTTACTTAGCCTATGAATGACACGTACGTTTTCATGTCTTCACAGTGACATTTAAATGGTAGCATAAAGGTTGAAGTTCCATGGTTCACATAAATGTCCTCATATTACTTAACTTGGAGGATGTTTAAAATTCTGATGATTAAGAAAAATTCTACAATATTGTTCACATAGCATTGTATATAACCTTAAGAGGGTTTCCAGGAACATTCCTAGACCTCATTAAGTATCCAGTATATGTCAGACTTTATATTTTTATTGGGGCGGGGTGGGCCCTTTATTTATTTATAATTATGTACAGAAGCATGTCAAATCTAGAAGCACAGCACCTAAACCTCCAAATGAAAAATAGAGAACACTTCTTGAAGGCCTACCACACATCAGGGACTGTGCTACACAGGCACTGCGCATACATTCATTATTCTAATCCTCACATCAGAAACCTATATCATGATACCGGATTTACATGCCAGTTTTCACAGTTTATGAGATTTGTGATAGGACACATAGCTAATAAAAGTCAAAACTGACTTCTGAAATAAGTTGACCCCAAAATTATGCCCTCGTGTAACAATAAATACAGGTATTTCTTAAAATGTAAATATAATTTCATTTATTGTTAAGAAGTATATCTGAGAGTCCAGTGAGAAACAAGATATGGCAGTCACCACTCATGCAATCAAGTTATTCCTCACATTGGTGCCATTTGTAAAGGATAAAATCACACTGAACTTTGTGAACAATGGGGTTTTATATTTATAATACACTTAAGAGAATCCAGTGTTATTGTACAAAGACAAATATTATTGTGTCAGAAACAGCCCTGATGTTATGCTTGGTACTGCTCAGTGTTTCAGAGTAACTGTTGTGTCTGGCTGCCTCCTTGATGTTTTCAGAACTGATGTCAACTCATTGTTTATGTCCTTTCCAAGGGAGGGGAAACATTTTTACCTAAGATTGAAGTCTGGTTCTGCAGGAGCAAAGAGGCAACTGTCTAGTAGCCTGAGGGTGAATCAACAGCTGCAAGGCCACCCACGCACATGCACACAGCTCTCAGCTGTCTCTCCATTCTGGGCCCCAGTTGGTCCTGACCCCATACAAATTTGGTGTTCTTGCTTTGATGTTTATGAACCAAGTGCATTAAAATGCAGGATAATGATTCAGGGGTTAGAGAAACTGTTATTTATACAAATGTGGTTAACACCTCATCATTTTAAACTGGCTGTGCTAATAACACTCATTTGTGCTCTTTGTTTTCTACCCCCCCCCCCCCCCCCCCCCAAATCTGCAACCTACAATTGCTCTGGTAACATGTTGACAGTATACTGGAATAGAATGGAATAGAAATGGGAGATTTAGGACCCTCACAAGAGGGTCCTACAATTAAAAGCAGTTTCTCAGAAATCCTGCTAAATAAGTGAGCACTCAGATATGAGTGCCTGTCATGGGAATTCACAGCTAGAATGGTGTCTTGCATCTGTTGCTCCAGCAGTGCTTAATATATCCTTTCCAATGCATCATAAACCTAATCTCTTGGAGTACAGTAATAAGATCTAAAAGTTTGGTGTATTAATTATAAAAACTTCAAACAGTAATATTAAAAATCAGATACTAATCCCAGTGACTCGGGAGGCTAATGCAAGATGATCACAAGTTCAAAGCCAGCTTCAACAACTTAGAGAGACCCTAAGCAACTTGGTGAGACCCTGTCTCAAAATAAAGCGGGCTGGGGATGTGGCTCAGTGGTTAAGTGCTCCTGGGTTCAATACTTGGTACCAAAAAAAAAAAAAAAAAAAGATGCTATTTGTGGAAGAGCCTACTTACAAGGACAAGTTATCCAGGATACCATTTAATTATAAAGCAATTTGTCTTTTACAAAATATAGAAAAAAAATGAAATGAAAAATTCAAGCAATTAAATTATACCAGTATTTATCCAATATTTATTTGGATAAGTATATTCATAAAAGTTTACAGAAAAAGTTCAAGATAGATTTGATTCCAAAATCCACTGTCCTTTTATTAGACTAAAATATATGCTCTAGCTATTCTCTTTCTAGTTGTAATAGATCTATTAGCCACATGTAACTTTTAAAATTTAAAGTAATTACAATTAAGTAAAATTAAAGATTTAGTTCTTCCATATAACTAAATGAAATGCTCAATAGCCACTTGAGCTAGTGATTACCTATTAGTATGGACAAAATACTTCCATCAGCACAGCGTCCTATTGGACAGCAATGACCTAGGGAATCAAATTATAAGGAATTATGCTGACTAGTATATATCCTTGCTTACGTTATTTAGTTGAAAACTAAAGAGCATTTTTAACAGAAAGCTATGTATTACTGCTACTGGGGGGGAAGAAGTCAAGTGACATTGGACATAATTTTCTTAAAAGTAGAATAAGATAAAAAAGGTTCACCACTCATCTAGATAAAGTCCTAAATCCCAACTCACTAACTTATGTTTAGTAGACTGGATGAAAAATATTAAAGTGGCTCTCTAACTTAGAAAACAATCTTCTAAAAAATCTACACTTATAGCCGGGCGCGGTGGCGCACGCCTGTAATCCCAGCACTTTGGGAGGCTGAGGCAGGAGGATCACGAGTTCAAAGCCAGCCTCAGCAATGGTGAGGCACTTAGCAACTCAGTGAGACCCTGTCTCTAATAAAATACAAAAAAGGGCTGGGGATGTGGCCCAGTGGTCGAGTGCCCCTGAGTTCAATCCCCGGTACCAAAAAAAAAAAAAAAAAAAAAAAAAAAAATCTACACTTATAAAGTAGTTAAAATATATCTTCCATCTACATAGTTCTGATTAGATTCATTAGAACTCAGCATTTCATTAAAAATACCAGTCACAATTCTAAATGTCTTATTAGCCACCTCAAATATGATTCTTTTCCTTAATCTGTATAGAGGTCCCCTTGATTAATATATTTAAATTCAGAAAATCTCACCAGGTAAAAAAATTTACCAGGCCTACCTCCTCTGTAATAGTCAGTAAGATTCATCTACCTTGCTGGCTACAATTCAGATTCCTGTTTTCTTGGGGAAGGAAAAAGAGAGCTTTTTGTAGGCACAGAGTAAGTTCTCTCTCCTATTTCCAAAAATTTTCCCTACTGCCAATTCACCTCAAATAGTCTTCATACTCAAGGCTTGACAGCCTCTATACCTCACACATAAAGCAGAGACAAATATCAGTCATACCAATCCTAATACATGAATGTGAGAAAGGAACAATTTTAGCATAGTTCTCAGAATGGGTATTCAGTCAATGCTACCTAAATGTTTACGACCCTTCAGATTCTATTAAGATCCTTAAGGCAAGAAACAACAGCAGCTAAAATTAATTCTCATCTAAGTTAAAAATGCACGATTTGCTGTTTATAACCACATGTATTTATTTCTCCTTAAGAAATTACAAACTGTTAAGCCAGGCGCAGTGGCACATGCCTGTAATCCCAGCACTTGGGAGGCTGAGACAGGAGGATCGCGAGTTCAAAGCCAGCCTCAGCAATGGCGAGATACTTAGCAACTCAGTGAGACCCTGTCTCTAATAAAATACAAAAAAGGGCTGGGGATGTGGCCCAGTGGTTGAGTGCTCCTGAGTTCAATCCCCAGTACAAAAAAAAAAAAAAAAAAAGACATTACAAATTGTTGCCTGGTATGATGGCATGCACCTGTAGTTCCAGTTACTTGGTAAGCTGAGGCAGGAGAATTTCTGAGCCTAGGAATTTGAGGCCAGCCTGGGCAAGATAGTAAGACCACATCTCCTAAAACTGACACAAAGTCAGACACATTGGCACGTGTCTATAATCCCAGCTACTCAGGAGGCCAGGATAGGAGGATCACAAATTTGAGGACAGCCTGGGTTACTTGGCAAGACCCTGTCTCAAATAAAATAAAAAGGGTTAGGGTTACAGCTAAATGGTAGAGTAACTGCCTAGTAGGCAGTTGAGCCCTTGGCTCAATTCCCAGTACCACAACAAACAAAACACCTGTAATATTTAAAATATTATAAATTTATAAATATTATAAATGTTAAAACACACATACACTGAATTTTTAAATGTTTGAAATGTATGTGGTACAAACATAATATACTAAGCACTGTAATGGTACCCTGTAGTCATTAAAAGGCTAAAAAAATTCCCATTTATGACTCTTTCAATACATATACTAATACAAATCTATGATAGAACAAAAATAAATAAATATTAAAAGGAAAAAAGTTACCCAAAGGATACAAAAGTACCAGCTTATTTATTTGATCTACAATCTTTTCTACAGAAGCATGCATACTCCTTGAAGATTCCATTTTAAGCATCTTAGATTTTATAATTCCTTTAACTCTTAGGCAACAAAATTCATGCTTTTAGTTTGTGTTTCTGTTCACACTTCAACTTTATGCCTTCTCTGCATTTACATTTCAATAGGATATCTTTAGGCATCTACAAACCATAATCCAATGGCTTTATAATAAAGTTCTGTAGTACTCATGCAGCCTGAAGACCAGCAGAGGTGGCAGGATTAATTTAGTTGGTGGCCATTGAATAGAAACTATCTTTATATATGCATAACACATTGATTAAAAAGCCCTAAGAGGTTTCCCAAACTTACACACCCCTTTCTTCACCCATGTTTTAAAAGACAAAATATTTTAAAGAACTCAGACTTGCCCTCAAGGCTTCCAGAACCTTTTAATGAGTCATATAAAGCTCCCAGTTCTAAAGGTAAGCTTCTGAACTATTCCATCTAAAGAGTTTTGAAGGAATATTTTGGAATCAGTGAAATAATTATTGAGCCATTAAGAATTCTAGGTACCCTGAAAATAAAGTTAGTACTCCAATTTCATGTTCTGAACTTCCACCCTAAAGCACTAACCTACAATGATTCTAAGTTATTTTCAGTCCTAAACAAGTAATACTTTTTATTTTAAAATTTCAATGCTTAAAAACCATAACCACCAGCCTCAACAATGGCAAGGCACTTAGCAACTCAGTGAGACCCTGTCTCTAATAAAATACAAAAAAGGGCTGGGGATGTGGCCCAGTGGTCAAGTGCCCCTGAGTTCAATCCCTGGTACCAAAAAAACAAACCATAACCAGTGGTAAACTATGCTACATAGGGACAATATTCATCCCAATCATCTAAATATTCAGACAAGGTAATACTACCTTTAAATTACTGGCTACTATTCTGCATAGCTCTTTCTAAATAGAAAAAAGTAATTTCTTTACTACATTATTCTAGTTACCCAAAATAAAATCCTAATAATGTTATCTTTAGATAAATGAAGGGGAGTTAGAACGGGATTGCAGTTCTTTCTCTTTCCCTTCCTTATAGAATTCAAAGACAATGTAGAAAGATGAACAGACATAGAATTCTTCATCTAACTGATGCCAGAAGAATTTAAAGGTTGTAATATAAAATAATATGAGTAGAGGTGACAAAGCTAGACTATTTAAAATACTCATCTAAAGTTATACATTTGATTTCAAAACATGCCCATATTTAGATTCATATTTACACAGTGATTTCTCCTTAAATATTTATAGCCAATATGCAGAAATGTTAACATACAGAAGATATTTATTTCATCTATACAAAAGCTTTTCATAGCCTTCTAACAAGGAACTTCCCCTTACCCTAGCACCTCAATTTTATTTTCAAATTGAAATGAAGAAAATCTGCTAATATTCTCATTACTTCCAATTTGAAAAACTTGCTCAATTTTCCTAAATTAAACAAAGGATTATGAGTGTGTACATTTTAAATTAAAATAACTTATTTTTGCAAAAATTTAGTCTGACCTGAAAACAAGTTTAGTAAAAGACAATACAGTTTAACTGTAGTTCTGGGGACAGAAGTTTACAAGTGTTGCACTATATTTTCAAAATTAACTGTAGTGTATATTGAAATATTTACTCTGTTAAGTTATATCAGGATATTAAGGATTCCTGCATTACTACTGAGAATTTTTGGTTCATACTTATTTATATTAAAATTAAAAATGGGAACTCTATGATTTAAGACACTAAATTTCAAAAGTCGAGATAAATACAAAAATTCATTTTGAGCTTTGCTGTCTTAACCACTTCGTATCTTGAGTTTATACTTTCCTTTATGATAACAGATACCTTTATGATAACAAATACCAAGCCATGAGCTAATTTAACTCTAGTCATATAATACTTGTTTGAAAATATAAACATCTCTAATCTGGCACATTGATTTTGGTATAGGATTATCCTTGAATATATAATTGATGAAAGCACGTACAATTGTGTGGGGAAGAGGGAATTATTTTTACCATGGAAAACTGGGGAAAAGGATGGATCCTTTTCAGAAAGGAACAAATCAGATTTATTAAACAATTCTCTTACAAACTTTAGATCTTGAGCCAAGTTTCACAGAAATGATAATTAATAAACAGTTTTACTCTTCTCTTTTTAACAACTAGATATGAAAGTCATCCAAAGTAATTACTTTCAAGGTGATATGGAAACAAATCTCAAATTAGATGCAGTATCTGATGCAGATTGTTTTCTGACTCTTATCTGACTATTCACAAGTAGTCCACAGAGAGAAAAAGGAGGGAGAGAAAGAGACACTAAAACATGTCCAATAAGCTTCCTAAGAAATTATGTTTAATTATTAAAAGAATAAACAAGAATTTCCACCTCAGTACTCTCATGCAAAAATAATCTAACACTCAAATGTCTTTATATTATTCAGTATGCAAAAGGAGGTAATAAAAAAGTGGAAATCTGGTGTTTCTTAAATTGTACATACCAGCTTATCTAAATATCAATAACACCCCCATATCAGAAATACTATAATTTTAAATTTTACAGCATAATTGTTTTTGTTTTTTTCCTCAACAGCTAAACAAAACAAAGTGTCACCAATTATTCCCCCGACCTACACATATCTATGAGTTTGAAGGCAGAGGAATATTAACTTCAAAGCATTCATTTTAATTATGAATTGATAATATATTTCTACAAGGATTGGTGATATTAAAACAATGCACCAATAAACATGATCAATATGTGTGCACATGTAATGATCCCAGCAAAATGTAGGTCAAGGAGAAATAATATTTCTCTTTAAAAAAATGTTTTGAGCAAAAATGCTTAAAATTATGTGGAGTTGAAAATATAATTTTAACAAAATTTATGTGAAAAGGGGAAATACCAAAGCTGCTAAAATATTTTGGACCCCCCACCTTCCCAAGTGCTATCCTCATAATCCCCCAATTGTCACAGGATGAAGTATATTTCTAGAAAAAATAAAATTACTGCAAATTTTGCTTCCTATAGACTGCTTCATGTGTCAGAGTCACTTGCAGATCCTGGTCTGCTGTTATCTGGCCCATCGCTTTCCTTGTCCCAGTCTTTCATAGATGCACCCATCATGAAATCATCACGCAGAATTGTCCAACCTGGGCCATCTTCTGATTTCATTTCAGTCTAAGGAAAATCACAGAACCAAAAGTCAGAAGTCAATTCAATCATTAAGAAAATAAAAAAGTACAACCCAAGAATGAACTTTTCAATACTTGGTTCTACAATAGAAGTGAAACCAAGAATAATTTATAAATTGACTTTAGTTTTACAATACAGTTACATAGGTATCACAAAAGCATAACAAACAACTATATATTAATAAAATAACATTTTAGTTACCCCCCCAAAAGAAAGATGGAAGCAAAGTAAAATTTTTTGGAGTGAGGAAAACAATACTGTCAAATCCAGGTTTAGTATCAATTTTTAAAATCTTTTGAAAACAACAAACTTGCATATTATTTAACCTTCAGTGATAATTTATTAAAAATTCTTGACAGATTATTTCAATACAAACAGACATTTAACAAACACTTTTACCCAAAATAAATTACAGAGAAAAAAAGGAATCTAATCTTAGTACTGTGCTATATTTTTATGGTTGCTATCTCACTTAACATTTTATAAAAATTTTAACCAAATATTCTTTATTTAGGTTATGATGTCACTCCCTTACCCCACCATGTAATGAAAGATGAATCATATGCTAAAATTATAAATAACTGAAGTAGGCAATAAACATGTAAGTAGTCGTTCATTTTTATTTAGTGATAGAATTTACGTAATACTTAAGAAAGCCTAGGAATTACAGGCCTTCATTTCATGGTACAACAGTACCACCTTGTGGTATTAAGTATTAAAATATAGGCAGCACTCTAAGCTATAAAATTTTTCATTCTTTCCACAAATGTTTATTGAGAACTGTGTTAGCAAGCACTGTTCTTCATGTCAGAAATACAGTAATGATCAAAGCAAAGTCCCTGTCTTCACAGAGCTAACAATCTATACATATCCTATTTACAGAAATACAAATTTTGGAAAAATCTAAGTATGAAAGAAAAATCTAACTATTAATAATACATGAGATTTTGCTAGCAAACAATGTTATCTTTACGAGGGTTATTAATCATGCAAAAACCAATTTTCAAGAGAAGATATTAAAGACATCTATTAGGTTACAAGAGATTAAAAATGTCCTACTACTAGCTCACTCTTATATTCCTAGGGTCAAGTAATGGAGTAGAGCTTTTGCCTAAATAAAACCCAAAGACTGGACAGCAAATAAATTTGAGTAAAGTTTTTAGAATTGACTCAGTATGTCAAATATCAGTACATTTTTATACTATATTTTAACCAACATAAACAATATCAGTGTTATTTATAAAAATCAACAATAAAATAGTACTAGTGCTTCAGCTGCCACACTGGTAGGAAAACAATAAAGTTAGAACACTCCTTCTGGAATATTTTAACACCTGTCCATCCCTTGTTTCTATAAAATCAAATATATGTTCCTAAAAGTGAAATTCTGCTTCTATTTGATGAAATTGTTTCTCTAATTTAAGCCATTTTCTTTGACAAATTCTTCATCTTAAAAAGAGAAAGAGTTGTTTCCAGTGGAGATCTATTTATAACCAACAATAAGACCTATCCTGTCAAATTAGCAATTCAAAGCTTTCAGTTAAATTCCTAAAAATGTATAGCCATAACCAAAATTTCTTACTAGCAAAGACTTGTCCTGACTTTGATATCTGTGTTTACAAGTGAACATGCCCAATCTCAATGTTAAGCCTCTAAGTCTAAACAACTATACCCAACATGTTACCAATCAAGAGCCCACCTCTAATGGGACTCTAAGTTACTCTTCTAACACCAGAAAAGCTATAGGAAACAAAAGCATTAATAAGAAAGGGAAGAGAGGGAGGGAAGATCACAGATAAAACTCTAAACAAGTGTTTCAAAAAGAAAAAAATACTAGCCCCAAGGAAAGGAATAATTAAAATGGTGGGACAAATGGTCTCACATGTTTTTCTCAGAAGGCCATTCCTGTAAACATACATACAGATTAGGCAATGAGAGCAATAACAGAATAAACTCAAAATTTTCTCTCAAATATCAATACGAAATGTAACAATTCAGTATATCTTCACAGGGGGATCTTGGCAACGTTCTTGTTTTTTCGCAGTTCAGGCAATTAATAGCGTATATCAGTGATTTTTAAAGCGTGATCACCAGTATCACTTGGAAACTTGTTAGAAGTTCCAAATCTCAAGCTCCATTCCAGACCTACTCAATCAGAAACTCCAGGGGATTGGGCACAGAGATCTCCTTTTACAAACTATCCAGTGATTATGTATACACTAAAGCCTAACAACAACCACTCTATAAAAAGAGAAATATGTCTTAGTGACAGTTTCCATTCATTGCTATAAGACCAAGTACACTTATGGCCAAGAGAGAAAGATTTTAGGAAATCCAACATTAGATTTTGGATATCCAGTATTAGACTCAGCTCTGTATGCCTGAAGTAGGGCCATAACTCAAGCTATCATTACAGTGGTGTTTTTACACTATGAAGCAACAATCTGGAGAAAAAAACAGACAACATAAAATTTAATACAAACAAGGGTAGGTTACCATATCTTAAAAACAGATATTCTATATATATCTGTCAACATGGCAACAAGAAAAAAAAAAACATTAAAAAGGCAATAGAATGACCCTATTAAAAAGAAAATAGAATGATCCTTTAATTTTTAATGCCTACATCTGCTAAAGAAATACACAGCAAGAATAAGAAGCATTTTGAGATGACAGTTTGAATATACTTGCTCAACCTCAGTGCATAGTAAAACTAAAGAAAAGCGACCTTTTTCAAAGCTATAACTCACAATGAGGTAGAAGTTTTGGGACATCAAGATGGCAGAGGCAGGGTACAAGAAAATGCCAGCTGGAGTATAAGACAGGGAGATGAGTCATACTGTCCCTGTTTAGAGTAAGTTCCATTACCAAGACAACCAACACTACTCCTGCCACAGGTTCTGTATTCTAATTAGGCAAAAATAAAGTAACCATGGAAACAAACGGGTCTTTGATCAGGTCCCTACAGAGAGGGAACTGAGGCACAGGCCAGCCTGTAGGACAAGACTTGCTCAGACATCAGAGTCTTGAGCCACACTCTGGGCCCATGCTGCCCTGCTTTACATAGAGTTACTTTCACTTTCACTAAATCTATGCTCTGTTTCTTCTGGATGTTCAAGATGCCAAGAACCTGGACCCCAATTGGACACTCCATTGGTATTAACAAGGACAAGATCAGAAGAGAGAACAGCAACACAATTTAAGGAGATGAACCAGGGATGAGAATGCAGCTCAGTGGGAGAGCACTTGTCTAGCATGTGAGAGGCCTTGGATTCTATTCCCAGCACCGCCCTCCCCTGCCAAAAAGAAGAGGAGGAGGAGGAGGAGGAGGGGAAGTAGATGGACTATAAGAAACTCAATAAATGCAAGAAAGGTCCAGGCTGGGGATATATCTCAGTTGGTAGAGTGCTTACCTCACATCACAAGGCCCTGGGTTCCATCCCCAACAACACACACACACACACACACACACACACACACACACACACACACACGCAGGAAACGTGAATCTTAAGATGGTAAATGTAAAGCTATCATCCCTATTTACACTGAAGAATCTGCAAAACAGTAACTGCCAGTATTAGGTACTTCTGGAAGTAAGGGTTGGAGTAGAGGGACCAAAATAAAGAGAACTGAGTGAAAGCTGTGCTTTGACTTGGTCTCTAGGTACCTTTCACACTAAGCTGGCAGAAAACTAGAGGTTTAACCTCTGGAGATGTGATGGACCAGCACAGGTCATGGTATAGGTACAATACTGAAAATGGGATCAAATCACAACACAACCCCAAAATGAATTCCAGCTCCCTTCTAACACTGAGCTCCCAATATGCTGACAGGCAGAACTTTTTCCTTCCCATAAAGAACAGAAGTATTCTACAGAAAATCTGTATAGTCACCAATAAAACATCTATCCAGAGAATTCTATAGTGAAGTTTAAAGTAGACACTATCCATATGTTCACAGCTTATAAATTGCATTTTTAGGACTACTGGTTCTAATCATGGACAACTAAGGATTATTATCATGAAGAAGCTAGAAAGCAACAAAAAAATGCAAAAACAGAAAACCAATAAGTATAGAAAACAATTTGAAGAAGAAAATTCAAAGGGAAATATCATTAATATATATCCTCAAAGACTTAGGAGAATATATTGCATCCATAAAACAAGAACAGTTACTATTTTAAAATAAACATTAAGAGAATAACAAAGAGCTTGAAATTAAAAACACTATGGCAGAAATAAAAAACTTGACACAACAGTGGTAAGACAGAGGTGAGGAATTCTTCACAAAACAAAGTGAGGCGGCTCCAGCGCAGGACCCCAGCGGAAAGAGCCCGGGCCTGCAACCTCCCCAGGTAGGCCCCCGCCAGCAGATTTTCCTGGCCAGCCAAGCGCAGAGAGGCGGCTCCAGCAAGGAACCCCAGCAGAAAGAGCCTGGGCCTGCAAGCTTCCCAAGTTCTAGGTAACTGCTTGGACAAGGGGACGTGATCAGGGACAACTGGCTTAAACTGTAAGGGAAAAAAAAGAAGGACTTCACATGGCTCTGTTTGACTGAGATCTGTTCCTGAGATTTGTCCCTAGGTTTGACTTTGGTTTTTTATCTTTATTTATCTTTTTTTGTTTTGTTTTGTTTTCCTGTTGTTGTTGTTGTTTGATTGTGTGTTTGTTGGTTTGTTTGCTCTTATTCCTCTCTTCTTTCTTTCTTTTCTTCCTTCTCATTTTTGTCTCCTTTCTTCTTCCTTCATCTTTCCTATTTACACCCTACCATTGCATTCTCAACAGAGGCGAAAACAAGTTATATGCAGAAATTGGGATTTCTAGAACTGGAGCAACTAAATTATACAGCAAAGTGGAGTTATATACAATTTATTCTCTTTCTTTTATTCCTCACTTTCTCTTTCCTCTCTTTTACACTAATCCCTACTTCTTTATCGTCTCTTTTTTTCCTTTCTTCTTCCTTTCCATCTTTCTCTTTTCTTCTCTCAGAGGTTGCATAAGTTTGGCATATAAATAAATTGGTCTTTCCACTAAATCATTCACTCTCTTTCCTCTCTTGTCTGCTGATATTAAACCACTTCCATAGAATTCTCTTTTCACACTTCCTAAGAAAGATTGACCCAATATCCCCACTGCCTTCTTCCTAAACTTATCACCTCTGTGTCCAACACTTGAAACTATAAAACCCATCAAAAACAAACAGAGTAAATTGGAGACAGTATCTGAGTTAACTAAATCTGTACATTGTGATCAAACTGTGAATATCTGAACATAAAGTATCTGGTTTTAAAGTGTAAAGTATTTATAAGGGGATCTGATAGCATTGTACTAAAGGAGCATCATAAGGATTTAAGGTAAAAACGAAATAGTCGAGGTTCCACAGTGCTAGGAAAAATCACACAAGCAATATGAAGAAACAAGGGAAGAAAATGACTCAAATCAACATATCTCCTCAGAAGATTCCATGGCAAGCACAGTTGGTTAAATGCCAGAGATGGAATTCAGAAATTACATATTCCAAATGTTTATGGAACTTAAGAACAAATTCAAAACTGATATAAGGGAGCAAATACAGGTGGTAAAAGATCATTTTGACAAAGAACTCCAAAAACAAATAAAGGAAGCAAAAGATTACTTCAATAGGGAGATAGAGGTTCTAAAGAAAAACCAAACAAATTCTGGAAATGAAAGAAGCAATAAACCAAACTAAATGTTCAATTAAAAGCATCACCAACAGGCCACTTGGAAGAAAGGACCTCAGATAACAAAGACAAAATATATATCCTGGAGAAAAATGTAGATTACACAGCAAAAATTATAAGAAATCAAGAACACAACATTCAAGAAATTTGGGACAACATAAAAAGACCAAATTTAAGAGTGACTGTGGTGGAGGAAGGTGCAGAGTCCCAAGCCAAAGGAATGAGTAATGTATTCAATGAAATAATAGCAGAAAATTTTCCAAACATGAAGAACGAATGGGAAAACCAAGTGCAAGAGGCTTACCGAACACCAAATGTACAAAATCACAACAGATCCACACCAAGGCACATTATAATGAAAATGTCTAATATACTGAGCAAGGAGAGAACATTAAAAGCCACAAGAGAAAGGAAGCAGATTACATATGGGGGAAACCAATCAGAATATGTTCAGATTTTTCAACCCAGACTTTAAAAGCTAGAAGATCCTGGAATAGCATATTTCAAGCTCTGAAAGAAAGGTGATGTCAACCAAGAATCTTATACCCAGCAAAATTGAGCTTCAGATTTGAAAATGAAATAAAAACCTTCTACGACAAACAAGTTAAAAGATTTCACAACTCGAAAGCCAGCACTTCTGAATCAACAAAGAAAGATATTAAACTAAAGGAAATACCAACCAGACGAGAAAACAAATCGAGTTAAATACTGTAAACAAATAAAAATGGATGGGAATAAGAATCACATCTCAGTAATAACCCTGAATGTTAATGGCCTAAACTCACCATTCAAAAGGCACAGATTGTCGGACTGGATTAAAAAAAACAACCCGACAATTTGCTGTCTCCAAGAAACCCACCTCATAGAAAAAGACATCAATAAACTGAAGGTGAAAGGATGGGAAAAGTCTTATCACTCACATGGGCTGCGGAAGCAAACAGGGGTTTCCATTCTCATATCAAATAAGGTAGACTTCAAGCCAAACAAAAGGGACAAAGATGGATATTTCTTACTACTTAAGGGAACCATTCATCAACAAGATACAACAATTATAAATCTATATGCCCCAAATAATGGGGCACCTACATTCATCAAACAAACCCTTCTCAAGTTCAAGAGTAAAATAGACCACAACACAATTATTCTAGGGGACATCAACACACCTCCCTCACCAATGGATAGATCATACAAACAAAAGCTAAATAAAGAAACTGTAGGACTCATTAAAACAATAACTTAGACCTAACGGACATACACAGAATATTTCATCCCTCAGTGAGTGAATACACTTTCTTCTCAGCAGCACATGGCTCCTTCTCTAAAATAGACCATATATTATGCCACAAGGCAAATCTCAGCAAATATAAAAAAGTAGAGATACTACCCTGCATTCTGTCAGACGATAATGGGATGAAATTGGAAATCAATGACAAAACAAGAAACAAAAAAACTATTCTAACAACTGGAAGCTAAACAACATGCTACTGAATGAACAAGGGGTTGAAGAAGACTTCAAGGAGGAGATTAAAAAATTCCTAGAGGTAAATGAAAATGCAGGTACGTCGTATAGAAACCTCTGGGACACTATGAAGGCAGTAGTAAGAGGAAAATTCATTCCTTAAAAGAAAAAAGAAAAAATTCAACAAATAAATGACTTAACATCACACCTCAAAGCACTAGAAAAAGAGGAACAAATCAACACTAAGAGTAGTAGAAGACAGGAAATAATTAAAATTAGAGCTGAAATTAATGAAACTGAGACTAAAGAAACAATTCAAAGAATAGACAAAACTAAAAGTTGGTTCTTTGAAAAAATAAACAAAATTGACAGACCCTTAGAAATGCTAACAAAATGGAGAGAAAACTCATTTTAATAAAATCCATGATGAAAAAGGAAATATCACAACAAACACCTCAGATATACAGAAGATGATTAGAAATTACTTTGAAAACTTGTACTCTAATAAAATAGAAAATAATGAATGCATTGACAGATTACTAGAGTCATACGAATTGCCCAAACTAGAACGGGAGGCTATACACAATTTAAACAGATCAATTTCAATCGAGGAAATAAAAGACGCCATCAAAAAGCTACCATCAAGAAAAAGTCCAGGTCCTGATGGGTTTACAGCCAAGTTCTACAAGACCTTCAAAGAAGAACTAATACCAATGCTTTTCAAATTATTTCAAGAAATAGAAAAAGAGAAAGCTCTTCCAGACTCTTTCTATGAGGCCAATATTACATTAATTCCAAAACCAGGCAAAGACACAATCAAAAAGAAAACTTCAGGACAATATCTTTAATGAATATAGATGCAAAAATCCTCAACAAAATTCTGGCAAATCGAATACAAAAACATATCAAAAAGATAGTGCACCATGATCAAGTGGGGCTTATCCCAGGGATGCAAGGTTGGTTCAACATTGGGAAATCAATAAACATAATACATCACATCAATAGACTTAAAGATAAGAACCATATGATCATCTCAATAGACGCAGAAAAAGCATTTGACAAAATACAACACCCCTTTATGTTCAAAATACTACAAAAAACTAGGAATAACAGGAACATATCTCAACATCATAAACTATTTATGCAAAGCCCCAAGCTAACATTATCTTAAATGGAGAAAAATTGAAAGCATTCCCTCTAAAAACTGGAACAAGACAGGGATGCCCCCCCCCCCCTTTCACAACTGCTATTTAACATAGTACTTGAAACTCTGGCTAGAGCAATTCGACAGAAAAAAGAAATTAAAGGGATCCATATAGGAAAAGAAGAACTCAAATTAGCACTATTTGCCGATGACATGATAATATACCTAGAAGACCCAAAAAACTCTACCAGAAAACTTTTACAACTAGTAAATGAATTCGGCAAAGTAGCAGGATACAAAATCAATACCCATAAGTCAAAGGCATTTTTGAACATCAGTGACAAATCCTCTGAAAGGAAAATGATGAAAACTACTCCATTTACAATAGCATCAAAAAAAATAAAATATCTGGGAATCAACTTAACAAAAGAGGTGAGGGACCTCTATAACGAAAACTATAGAACACTAAAAAAAGAAATTATAGAAGACCTCAGAAGATGGAAAGACCTACCTTGTTCTTGGATAGGTAGAACTAATATTGTCAAAATGTCCATACTACCAAAAGCATTATACAGACTTAATGCAATTCCAATCAAAATCCCAATGACATTCCTCAAAGAAATAGAAAAAGCAGTCATGAAATTCATCTGGAAAAATAAAGAGACCCAGAATAGCCAAAGCAACCCTTAGCAAGAAAAGTGAAGCAGGTGACATCACCATACAAGACTTTAAATTATACTATAGAGCAATAGTAACAAAAACAGCATGGTCTTGGCACCAAAACAGACTGGTAGACCAATGGTACAGAATTGAGGACACAGAGACTAATACATATAATTTCAGCTATCTTATATTAGACAAAGGTGCCAAAAATGTACAGTGGAGAAAGGATAGCCTCTTCAACAAATGGTACTGGGAAAACTGGAAATCCATATACAACAAAATGAAATTAAACCTTTATCTCTCACCATGCACAAAATTCAATTCAAAGTGGATCAAGGACCTAGGAATTAGACCAGAGACAATACGCCTAATAGAAGAAAAAGTAAGCTCCAATTTCCAACATGTCGGATTAGGCCCCAAGTTCCTTAATAAGAATCCTGTAGCACAGAATTAATACCAAGAATCAATGAATGGGATAGATTAAAACTAAAAAGCTTCTTCTCAGCAAAAGAAACAATCAGTGAGTTGAATAGAGAGCAAACTATTTGGGAACAAATATTTAATACATGCACATCAGATAGAGCACTAATTTCTAGAATATATAAAGAACTCAACAAACTTAATTCCAAAAAAACAAATAACCCAATCAATAAATGGGCTAAGGAATTGAAAAGACACTTCTCAGAAGAAGATACACAATTAATTAACAAATACATGAAAAAATGCTCAACATAGCTGGCAATTAGAGAAATGCAAATCAAAACAACTCTAAGATTTCATTTCACTCCAGTCAGAATGGCAGCTATCAAGAACACAAACAACAATAAATGTTGGAGAAGATGTGGGGAAAAAGGCACACTCATACATTGCTGGTGGGACTGCAAAATGGTGCAACCGCTTTGGAAAGCAGTATGGAGATTTCTTGGAAAATGGGAATGGAACCACCCTATGACCCAGCCATCCTACTCCTGGGTCTATTCCCAAAGGACTTAAAAACAGCATATTACAGTGACGCAGCCACTTCAATGTTTATAGCAGCACAATTCACAATAACTAGATTGTGGAACCAACCTAGATGTCCCTCAGTAGATGAATGGATAAAGAAAATGTGGTACACATACACAATGGAATTTTACTCAGCAATAAAAGAAAATAAAATAGTGGCATTCGCAGGTAAATTGATGAAGTTGGAGAATATAATGCTAAGTGAAGTTAGTCAATCTAAAATATCCAAATACTGAATGTTTTCTCTGATATAAGGAGGCTGACTCACAGTGGTGTTGGGTCAGTGTACATAGGAGGATTAGAGGAATGCTAGAAAGGTCAAAGGGGAGGGAGGGAAAGGGAGGGAGCAAGGGGGGATGGAGGGGAAAAAAGAAAAGGTAGATGAATAAGATGGATGTCTTTATCCTAAATGCATGATTGAAGTTTGAATGGTACGAATATACATTGTATACAGTGTTTTGTAAAAAGATGCTCTATATGTTTATTATGAATTATAATGCATACTACTATTATAAATACAACTTTGAATAAAAAATAAATTAAAAAAAATAATAAAAGCTAAAAAAAAGTGAAAAGAAAAATAAATAAAACACAGAGTAAGATAACTGGAGGACCAATTAAGGAGGTTCAATATACAAATAATGAAAGTCCTACAAAAGAGCAAAAATGAAGGGAGGAAATGAAGTAATTAATTAGGAAAAATTCCTATAATGAAGACAAACACTTCCAAATTGAAAAGAGCCCTGGAATACCCAACATGCAAAATAAAGAGCCATATTAAAGACATCATCATAAAACCTCAGGACAATGGGAAATATCCTATAAACTTCTAGAAAGAGAACAAAAAAGTCACATACATAAAATGGATCAGGAATCAGAATACATTCAAAGTTTTCAATAGCTGCCCTAAAAGCAAGAAAGCCATAGACAAATGTTTTGGGAATGCCAAAAGAAAATAACCTCCAATTTGAAATTTAATACTCAAGACACAATATTATTAAAATATAATGATAAAATAGGGGTAAGTACAAACATGAGGTCCCCCCAAATTTACTTTAAATACAGCTTCTCAGGAAAACTGAGGATGTTCCCCACGAAAAAGTGGAGTACCAAACTTACAACAGAAAAATAGAGATCCAACACAAGAAAGGGAAGGAAATCTCCAGAATCACAGTGAAGACAGACCTCAGAATGATAGCTATGTATCAGGCATAAAGAATAACCTGCAATGGTGTGACTTCAAGGGAAGGGATGAAGACTGTAGGCTGCTGTTCCACCACTGTAACTTGACAAAACCACTGGAAGATGAATTACCAAAAACATGCAAGTAAACAGAGAAAAGGAAGATATAAGAATTAAGAAAGGGAAATCAATCTGAAGAAATTCAAAAGATCACAATAAGGGGCTGGGGTTGTGGCTCAGCGGTAGAGCGCTCGCCTAGCACGTGCGCAGCCCGGGTTCAAACCTCAGCACCACGTAAAAACGCATTGTGTACAACTAAAAGCAAATAAATAAATATTTTAAAAAAAAATCACAATAAGTTTAAATCCCAGAATGACAACTGTGAAGTAAACCAAGAGACCAATCATCCAAAGGAGAATGGAGGCTTCTAGGAGAAAGAATGTCTCAGAGAAAATAATTATAATAGATGCATTACCTGCAGAATTTGACTTGAAAAACATACTAAGAAAATTAAATATGAAAAATCAAGCGATTAATTTCAAGAAAAAAAATCAAAAGGAAACATTACAATGTTCAGTGATAAATAATACACAGACAATAATGAATGTTTGAAACCAATTTAACAAATAATTAAAAACTAATTATATTGAGAGGACAGTGGAGAGGAGAAAGACTGTGTAAGAGAACTTTACCCACCATAACAGGTAGTCAATAAATAACACTTGAAATTGATGACTCTAAAGATATGACCACACACATATTTGTTTGGAATAGAGATTAGTATAAATGCCAAAAGGTCTAGATTTAAAAGAAAGTAGTGGTTTCTTCTGGGGGTAGACGCTGCACAGAGTGGGCAGAATCAGGCAGAAGATAGCTTATTTTATAATAAACTTTTTTTTGGGGGGGGTTGCAAGAGTGGCTTTTCAGATTGTATGAATAAGTAAAACATCAATTTATTTTTCTTTTCTTTTTTTTTTTCCCTAAAATAAACGTGTGTCAAGGGCTGACCCGCAATAGATTGCAGGAAGGGAGATGCTCTGCTAGATACAAAACCCTGAAAGAAAAAATCAATTTTCAAGAAGGAAAACCAGACTTGCAAAAAAAAAAAAAAAAAAAAAAAAGGGGGGGGGGGGGGGGGTAAAAATACACCTAAATAATTTCTACAACGTTAAGTTTCTCAAACCTCCTCTAAGGTATCCCCCCATCCCACCCCCAAAAGACTTCCAAGAACTCCTACTAATTTTTTTTTTAACCATATGACTGTGTTGTACTTTCTTATTCTATGAAAAAGGTAATAAAACCTGAATTATACTATATATAACTAACACTTTTATTTATAGTTCTCTTACAAGCCCTATTTATATGGCAATTATTATTCTCACATAAGACTCAAAGAAGTACCTTATTCAACTCCACAGCTAATAAATGGCTGAGTCAGTCTTCAAACCCAGAACAATGTGATTCCAAAGAATCATAGTTCTTCTCATAGAACAACACTGCTCTAAAACTGAATCAATGATAAGACAACATACTTCTTTATCACCTCTTGTACTCTATTACCTACAGGGAAGAACTAATACTTCTACACAAAAAATGTCTGAATATATTTAAAATGATTTCTACAGAAGTTGTAATTTGAGCAAATTATATCATACATTAGATGTACTAATTTCAATTTACTGTACCTTTTTCATAAACATGATCTACTATTGAGCATAATACTTGGCACAACCACAAAGAAAAGGTAGATCCAGATTAATAAAACAACAGGAGAAAGTGTCAGGCCAATTCTACATATGACATTCTTTGGAAAAGCTTGCTTAGGGTGATCCCTGAATAAATGTTATTAAATGTGTTAAGACATGAGAATGAAGTGGGTTGTGCTTCATTTGTAACAAGTAAGTAGCATCAATTTGGTTTTTTTGTTTGTGTTTTAGAGCATTATAGTTACACATAGTAGGTGGGTTCATTTTGACAAAATCATACATTCATGGAATTCGATTTCAATCCCCATTCTCCTGCCCTTTCCCATCCTCTCTATCCCATTTTCTTTCCTCTACTCTACTTATCTTTCTTACACTTATTTATTTTTGATTGGTATTTTGTACATATAAAGGTGAAATTCTCTATGGTACATTTATATACACATATAGCATTATTTTGTTAAATTCATACCATATTCCATCCCCTCTCCTGTCCTTCCTCCCTCGCAATCTCTTTTTTTATAAGTTAGCATTAATTTGATGTATCATTTTACAATAGGAATAAAAATCAAGAAAATTCTACATTGAAATCTCAATTAATCCATCAACTCCCACAGTATGAATCAGGAAGTTCTGAAGGTTCAGAATTCAAAAGAAATGAAAAACTTCTTAACTTGAGTTAAACAGAATGTAAGATAGAGTTAGCCATACTATACATGTTATAAATAGGTATGTATTACCCTTAGGTAGAAGCTGTATACATTAGCTTTTCATTACTGTGATAAAATATCTAAGATAAACAATTATAAGGAGGAAAGGTTTATTTTGGTTTATGGATTTAGAGGTTTCAACCCAGTCAGCTGGCTTTGTTGCTATTAGACCCTTGGCAGGACACTACATCATGCAGGGAGTCCATGTGGGAGGAAACTGCTTACCTCCTGGTAGCAGGGAGACAAAGAAAGTGAGGGAAAAAAGGGGGCTGGAAACATTCCCTTCTAGGGCACATACCCAATGACCTAATTTCCTCCAGCTAAGCCCCACCACTTCCTAACTGCCCTGGACCAGTCCTTTAACATGTAGGCCTCTGGGGAATATTTCAGATCAAACTACAGCGCTTTGTTATTATCTAAGTATAGACTACTATAATCATCAAATCCATCAACCGATGGGAGTTTTTCAGTGTTCTTGTAAGGCAGCAATGATTTCAATGACCTAAAACAATCAACAATATAATTCTTTGTGTTTACACGGACTCTGAAAAGTAAAACTGATAAAATATAAGAATGTAAGAAAACCCATGCCCCTTGGCCTGGTTTTATACAAATATTTAATCAAGATCATATAGAAGCAGTCTGTTTTGCTGATGAAGACAACCTTTAAAAATGTTAATCTGCTTCAATTTCAAAATCTGAGCACATACTGGCAACTATTAAAAAGAACACTGAAAAAAAGAGGTTTGGAATTATTTGTTAGTAACACCAAATAATTAAGAGCTTAACCTCATTCCATTTTGATGGAGGAAAATTCAATTAAACCCTAAATAAATAAATAAACAAACAGTATAATCACATCTTACATTCAGCAACCAGAATTAGTTCATTTCATTACTTTCCCTAAGAAGAATGTTCAATTTAACTTCACCTAAATTTGAAGTCTTAGCACTGGCTAAATTCACCAGAGTTACCCTTTTTTTTTAAAACCTTTAATACGCTATTTACGAGTGTACTTAGTAATCTACCTATTGATTGATTAAAGTCTATTTGAAAATTCTTCCTGTCAAATGAAGGCTACATAACAACTCTTTTACATTAAAAAAAAAAAAAAAAAAAAAAAAAAAAGATTCTGGTAGAAATCAACACAAATGAAATGTATAGCCCTTTTTAGAAGTTAAGAACATCAATTTTTTTTTTTTTTTTTTTAAACCATGCAAGATACTGGTCATAAAGGATTGAAAAATTTCCCTCTTGGACTGTAAAATAGTTCCAATGAAGAATCTACAGATCAAGACACCGTATTAAAGACACCATATCAACAGAAACTCAATTTTTCTCTGGTCCTCAAAGACCAACACATTAAAAAACAACTGATTCCTCTTAATCCACTTTTGCCTTTTCCATCCCTGTATTAATTTGTTTTATTTACCATTTCTAAGACATTTCAATAAGTTTACTTGGGCTTCATTTGTGTTAACTAACTTATGTAGTTTCCAAATTTCTGTATAGTTTGCGGATTCTAATGGGTAATTTGTAAGATCCAAGTAAATTAGAAAATCACGTAGTAGGGCTGGGGTTGTGGCTCAGTGGTTAAGTGCTTGCAGCATGTGAGGCACTGGGTTCAATTCTCAGCACCACATGTAAATAAATGAATAAAATAAAGGTTCATCAACAACTTAAAAAAACAATTTAAGGAGCTGGGATTGTGGTTCAGTGGCATAGAATGCTTGCCCCCCACGTATGAGGCACTGGGTTTGATCCTCAGCACCACATAAAAATAATTAAATAAAATGAAGGTATTGTGTCCATCTACAACTAAAAATAAAAAAAAAATAAAAAAAACAATTAAAAAAACATGTAGTAGAATATCCTAGAGGGAAAAAAAAATGATAATGCTGTAATTATGCCACCTTTAATTACAGTCCAAGCATATATTAAAGTATATAGCTCTCCAAGAAAACCTAATTCTCTTCTAAGATCTTAAGTTTTTGCTTCTGAAAAACATGCTTTGTCAATTTACTTTTTAATTCACTGAATTATTTTTGTTTTAACTTGATTTTCTGCCATTGGTTTTACCATACAATCAACACATAAGTCCTTATTCAAAATGATTCTGTTTGGTGGCTTCTTTTCCAACTCACTCTTCATACATATGGTTCACAGAACTGAGTTTCAGGAAACATTAATTTGATACTGATTTTCCTCAGTGTTTCCATTCTCTTAAGAATTGTTAATAAGTTAAAGATAACTGAACTGCCCCAAAAGCCAAATATAACATTCCAAGTAGACTTTTGACAAGTGTGCTCTATACATTTTCACAGTGAATTAGAAATCAGAAATATTTAGAATACATTCTGCAAGTTAATCTCTTAAAGCACATCCTTGCTATTTTATTACACAGTACCTAAATTAAAATCCAAATTTATAAACATAAATTGGCAGAGCTGTGGATTCATTTGGTAAATAGATACCAAAGTCTTCTTAACATCACAAATTTGTTAAAAAGCTTAAATGAAAAGACATGTAAAAGAGCTTCTAAAACCATAAAATGCTAATTAAACAAAACTAAGTTGTATCTGAATAAAAAATATATATACTATCAACCTATTTACTGAACAAAAGATTTCAAAATAAATAGACTGCTCCCCCCAGGTATCCTTGAGAAAAGGGTGATTTTAGGTCTAAGATATAGAAAGCACAAGGTCTGGGCTGGGACATCTTGTGCCAGAAACAAGGAAGCCTTCAAAGAAAACTGGAGTTATGCCCAAAGGGGATGGGACCAGCTTACACCTGTAACCATAGCCACATTTGCAAATTTAAGCATCAAAAAGTGTAATAAGGAGCCGGGGTTGTAGTTCAGCGGTAGAGCATTTGCCTAGCACGTGCAAGGCCCTGAGTTTGATCATCAGCACCACATAAAAATGAATAAATAAAGGCATTGTGTCCAACTACAACTGAAAAATAAATATTTTTAAAAAGCATAATGATTGTAATTGATTATAACATCAAATGAATAAAAATCCCTATGTCCATTTTAAAAAGACTGACAAAAGGGCAAAGTAAAAGGCTCTCTTGCCAGCACTGGAAGTGACTTTAAAACCAATTCCTTACTCTGGAAAATAGTGATAAAAAGGAAAAGAAACATTAACTTCCATTTTTTGGAACTTTCATTCATTCCCTCACCAATGCTAGCATATAAATTAAAAAATGAGAAATTACCATTCTGTATCCTCCAAGGGCCTAAATGTTTTAGCAAGGACTAATAATTGATGCTAAAAGTCAAAAAGATGGATGGTGAAAGGGACACTTCTCTTGCCAAGGTATTCATCCCAGGAAGTACTTTCTAACTGTTGGGGATACTTTAATTTATTGTTATTACCATTTTGACCAAGGGACAAACTAGCATCCCTAACATGGGGCATTTTGATAATATCTCCTGATATGCTGCAATAACAGGCATTGATATGAAATAATTATGAAATATTCCAGACCTATGAAATAATTATGCCAAAAAAAGTTTAATCTAAATTCCATCAAGCCTTTAGTCCTAATTTCCAGTTTACAAGTGCAAGTTAAAAGACACTATAATAAAACAATGAGACAAATTTAAACCCTAGATACATTCTTCAAGATAACTGGCTTTTCTCCTTAAAAAGTCAATCTTTTTAAAACTTGAAGGGACTGGTCTAGCATATACAAGATTAAGATAAAACCAATACAATGTGTGGACTTTGCCTAGAATCCGATTCTCACATTTATAAAAGAACCCTTTGAATTGTGTGGTATGTGAATTATATCTGAATAAACTTTTATTTTTAAAAGGAGAGCATCTTTGGTATGCATGTGGGTACTGTCTTCAATTAATCAGCCCAGACAAAATCTAAATGGAAAGACAGCTATGTAAAACAAAAAACAAACAAGGGTAAACAAACCTAGGTAATAGAAATACAGGTATTCATACTACTATTCTTTCAAAATTTTTGTTTAAAACTTTTCATGAAAGAGTTGAATAAAGAGGATTTTAAAATTTGTATTAGGCACAAAATGATTTATTAAATATTAGGCACAAAATGATTTATTAAATACAAGATGCATTTGATTTCTAGTAAGTTTTAATTCCTTAATAAATTACTAGAAAGCCAATTCTAACAGTGAATTTATAAAGAATTTTCTAAATTAGGTCCATGAGTTTTGTTAATTCTGAAATGTCTCACTATTTTGAGAAATTAAGATTATAAAATGTTATCAATCTCCATTACATTGCTCATAAAATGAAGGGGATTGGAGAACTAGGAAGAAAAAGAAAAAAAAAAAAAACATCAAACTGCAAGCTGCCTCCTTTACTATTCTCTAGACCTGGCAAATGACACTGTGGCTCCTTATACTGTTAGTTTACCTGGGTGAGATTAGGGTGAGTTTTCTGTACTGATTCTCTTTACATTAAGCACCTCAGATCTTTCTAAGCAGCAGACACTAATGGCTGCAACAGAATTTTGGAGTCTTATAGACTGCATCTGAATCCAAAAAATACTATGGATGTGATGTGGGATAAGTGACTAACCATTTAACTTTGATTTGCTAAACTCTAAAATAGGAGTTCTATTACTTCTAAAACTGATAATTATGATAAAGCATCTTGCATAGTATCTAGCACAAGGTAAACACTTTTAGGTGCCCACCTAGCCCCTTTACCCACTGTCCTTAGTTGCTATTGTCCAAGGTCATCCTATATCCTCAGAATCTCCAAAATTAGAAAATCTGTTATCTTTTAATGATGCTCTACATACTATTCATTAATGTTAGATAAAATCAGGCCATCAGGCCATACCCCCAGGTGCCTTCCCGGAAGTGCACACCCTTCTGGATCCTGGGAATACTCACCTCTCCTGGGAATTCACCCCAGGGCCGGCTCTCCCTTTCTGAGCCAATCTGTACCACACAAGTCATGCTCCGGCCTCTCTGTACTTGAGCCCCTGCCAGTCTAGAAAGCTTTCTCTTTTCGCGGCCATCTTCTCACCAGCTCTCCCCTTCTCCGTTCCCCTTTCTTCACTCCCCCTTTCTCCCCTTCTCCCCTTTCCTTAATAAACCCCCCTTTTATTACAAGGCAGTCTGGTCCCGGTGTGGTTTTTGCCCTTCAATAAGGATGAGAATGCTCAAGTAGAATGAAAGCATTCACTTAAAAACTATACTGACTTGATCAGTAAAAATTTCACATGTAATATAGTTAATTTAACCATAGCCTGAAAATGGTGAACAAGAGAAAATGGACAAATTTCTAGTTGCTCAAAATATAGTTTCACTATTTTCTAAGAATTATACATTAATAGACCCAACACATGTCTAAATTTTTATTAATTATGTTATATCTTTTAGATTATCCAATAATTCAGATGAAAAGTAATAAGAGTTCACTTTAAAATTGTTTTCCAACTTTAGAACTTACCTTCGTCTACAAATTGTTAGGTAAAAAAAATAAGCCCTCAATATATGGAACTTATTCTAATGATATTCAATGAAAACTAATAATAACTACAAGGATTTACATAGCACTTACCTACTACTAAAAATGATAATTTTTAGCAAACAATAAAATATTCTTTTGATTTTAAAAATGCACCATAGGTAAGAATATGCAGTATAAAACTCACTTGTGCAGGACTCTTTTTTTTTTTTTTTTTTAAAGCCCTAACCCCACTTATGAAAATCCTACACAGGCAGCTACTTGGCAGCACTTCTTCATATAGGGCCAAAAAATGTATAGTACCATTATTAACTAAAGATTTTTACAGGAGCTCCATACAGCTATTTCTCAGACTTCACTTACACCCTTATTTTTCCCATGTCAAAATGCTGCAGTACCATATTGCCAAAAATAAGTTCCCTTTGATAACAGCTACTATTCAAATCAGAAACTACTCCACATTAAAACTAAACAGCATATTTTAAAAACAAGTGAATACAATGAGAAACTGACTTTAAACTGTTCCCATCAACAACAATGTGTACAACCCTATTCATTCTCATTTCAAACTTGGAGTCTCACTTTTGTCTAAACTAATCTATTTAGGCATTTTCAGTAAACAAACATTAAGCTGAATTATTTACAAAGTTAGAATTCCACACATTCCAGTTAAAACAGTTTTTATGTGAGAGTAAAATACTACTGCCCTGCAAAGCAGGGGCAATTTAAGGACAGTATCTTGTTCCGCCCCCTTCTTTGCCTTCTGCATTCCTAAATATGCAAGAAACCTATGTCCTGAAAAGTGCTGGGGGACACCTAGAGACGTATATGGCTTCATTTCTAGGCTTCCAATTCTAGGAGAAAGATTTCAGTGGATCTAAGAGACATCAGAGAAATGCAAAGTTTTAAAAATACACAGTAATTCAGAGTCTGGGTTATAAGACACTGAAAAGTTAATAAGGTATTTCAAAATAAGGTTAATAAGGTATTTCAAAAGCCTTCCCACCACTAAGCCTTCACCTCTATGAAGAACTTAAAAGGCTGGCATTTAAGAGAAATGTAGGAGAAACTGAGCACACCTTAACTTACCTACGTTTGGCATTTAAAGAGCTCAAACACAAAATCAGAACAAATAAATAAATATCAAGCCTCTTCCATTCATTTTTTACTTGGGATCTTACTGCAATTAGTTGTCCTGTTAACCATGAAGATTTCTCACAGAAACTAGCTAGCATTTTCCCTTACTACAAAATTATGGTGGTAATTTCATATAAATGGAAAGAAACGTTGCAGAAAGTCTGTAATTTAAGAGTTCAAGTAGCATATAGTAAATGCTTTCCTACCAGCAGCCAACATATTTTCCTTTGAGACTCATAGATTTAAGATATATCACATTTGCATCTGTTTTGCCTTTAGAGAAAGAGAATGAAATTCCATAAAATCTAAAGGAGTTTAGTCAGCGTTCAAAGAGAGCAAAAGGAATAATTACAACGATGAAGTTCAAGAAAAAACACAAGTGTCTCTACATTAATAAAATTTTGATTACTTTAACATACTGAGACAACAAATCCCTGTAAATAGGTACATGTTCTGAGTTGGGGAAGGAATATATTTATTTGAGAGTTAAAGCTCCTCTTCATGAAAACCTTTTTTAAACCAAATGTTAGGTTTTTGTTGCTTCCTTACAGTGTCCTACGTAAACACAACTTTTTTTTTTTAATTTACTCAGGGTCAATATTAAGGTTATCAATCAACATGATCTGCCACATGTTGGTATGTAGCTGCTGTGGCACTTATTTGGTCCATGTGAGGGATTGATTACAGGTTCTAGTTAAGGGAGTTTCCTTCAAATAACTAAAAATTAATTTTCTAAACCTAAAAACTTCTAAATTTAATTGTGAAAAAAAAACTAAAATACTGTTCATCTCCCATGACTTGGTAAACAGGCTAACTGTCCTTAAAGATCCAGGTATCCTACTGAGACGTACAGAACTCATCAGGTCCTGCCATCATCCTTTGTGGCCATGCTGTTCTCCTACACTCTTCTCGAGACACCCCTGCTTTTAATCTGACCTTTATTGCCATCCTTCTCATTTCTGATCACAACCTAGAGCAGACATTGCCTTCAAGTATGTATACTCTCAAACATGCTCCATCTTTCCATTCTCAATTTTGGTGAAAGTGGTTACATTTCTGAGTCTCACAATGTCAAAATCCCAATTCCTCCCTTTAATCCCTCCAGATCATGTTAGTTCTAAATCAAGTCAATCTAGATCTCCAACATGACTCTTCTGTACACCACCAATCCCACTCTACTTCCACAAAACCTTCATTCAGGTTCTCCCTCTGGCTTTGTATATAGCAGTAGCCTCTTCTGAAACCATCTTCCCATGGTTTCAGCTCTTTCTTTTCCTCAAAAGTAACTACATCTGCAGATTTCTTTTCCTTAAAAACAAATTATCTGATCACAGCACTTACCTGATGAAACTGGCCCCCTATGAAACCCTAAGAAATAAAGCACAGATTCCATAAATAAGATATGGGACTTAAAATCTGATTCCAGCCTATTTACTCTGAATGTTTGTTTCCAACACCACTCAAAATAAAATACCCTATATCCAACCAGGCACCCACCTTCCGTTCAGAGCTCACACACTCACCTCTTCCTGACTCCTCTCTCCCACCAGAGCTTGCACACTCCCCTCTCCCTGACTCCTCTCTCCCAGCACCTCTTCGACCTCTGACCAGCCATAAAGGCTGGTAAATAAATCTCTTGGCTGCACGATTGTCACCGGTGTGATTTTTGCCCTTCACCAACCTCCATGGAAGAAGAAATAAAATAAAAAAAAATTATAGTCAGACCTCTGTATCTGTAAGATCCACCAAAAGTGGATTGAAATATTTAAAAAACAAAACTGCATCTGTACCTAACATGGATAAATATTTTTTTGCACTCACATATCAGAGACAACATTTGGCCTTTGTTTTTTGGGGATTGGCTTATTTCACTTAGCATGATATCTCTGGTTCCATCCATTTACCAGCAAATGCCGTAATTTCATTCTTCTTTGTGGCTAAGTAATATTCCATCGTGCACATATATACTACATTTTCTTTATCCATTCGTTTGTTGAAGGGCACCTAGGTCGGTTCCATAGCTTACTAATTGTGAACTGAGCTGCTATAAACATTGATGTGGCCACATCACCGTAGTAGGCTGATTTTAAGCACTTTGGGTATATACAGAGGAGTGGGATAGCTGGGTCAAAAGATGGTCCCATTACAAATTTCCTGAGGAATCTCCATACTGCTTTCCAGGGTGGTTACGCCAATTTGCAGTACCACCAGCAATGTATGAATTTACCTTTTTCCCCGCATCCTCGCTAACATTTATTGTTACTTGTATTCTTGCTAACTGCCATTGTGACTGGAATGAGATGAAATCCCAGTGTAGTCTTAATTGGCATTTCTCTAATTGCTAGAGAGGTTGGAACATTTTTTCATATATTTGTTGATCATTTGTATTTCTTCTTTTGTGAGGTCTGTTTGGTTCCATTGCCCATTTGTTTACTGGAATATTTGATTCTTTGGTGTTAAGTTTTTTGAGTTCCTTATATATCCTGGAGATTATTCTCCAGGCTTTCTCATCACATTCTTTGATTGTTTCCTTTGCTGTGAAGAAGCTTTTTAGTTTGCTGCTATTCCATTTATTTATTTATTTATTTATTTATTTATTTGGTGCTGGGGATTGAAACCAGAGCCTTGTGCAAGCAAGGCAAGCAGTCTACCAACTGAGATATATCCCCAGCCCCATCAATTTATTGATTCTTATTTTACTTCTTCTGCTTTAAGGGTCTTGTTGAGGAATTCAGTTCCTAAGCCAATGTAAAAGTTGGGCCTATATTTTCTTCTACTACGTGCAGGGTCTCCAGTCGAATGCCCAGGTCCTTGACCCACTTTGAGTTGAGTTTTGTGCAGGGTGAGAAATAAGGGTTTAATTTTATTTAGCTTTATGTGGATATCCAGTTTTTCTAGCACCATTAGTTGAAGAGGCTATCTTTTCTCCAATGTATGTTTATGGCACCTTTGGAAAGGAATGTCTCTAAACTGTGCCAGGAAAACTAAATATCCATATGCAGAAGAAATGAAACCAAACTCCTATATCTTCCCACACTCAAAAATCAACTCAAAATGAATCAGACTTAAATTTTAGACCTGAAATTATGAAACTACTAGAAGAAAATGGGAAATGCTTCAGGACATTGATCCGGGCAAAGATTTTTTGGATATGACCTCAAAAGTACAAATAAGAACAAAAATTGACAAATGGAATTATATCAAACTGAAAATCTTCTGCACGGGAAAGGAAACAACCAACAGAGTGAAGAGACAACCCACGTTATGGGAAAAAAATATGTGCAAACTTTATTTTGATGAGTGACTAACATCCAAGATACCTAAGAAACTCAGTAAGATAAAAATAATAATAATCAATTTAAAAATGGGCAAATGATTTATCTGAACATACATTTCTCAAAAATTACACAAATGGCCAAAATGTATTTTTAACTGCTCAATATCACTACTTATCAAATGCAAATCAAAATCAATGAGTCATTTCCCCACCTCTCCACTAGACCCTATTACACAGCTATTTCAAAAAGAAAAAGAACAAATGATGGTGCGAATATGAAGAAAGGGGAAACCTCCATACACTTTTGGTGGAAATGAAAATTAGTACAGCCATCAGGGAACATGGTGTGGAGATTCCCCAATAAAGTACACATAGAACTACGATCTGATCTAACAATGCTAGTACTTGGTATATCTCCAAATAAAAAGAGTACGTTGCTCTGGGAGGTCCAGTGGATTCCAGAGAGAATCCCCACCTTTGCCTCTTCTCCTTCCCTTCAAATGCCTTAAGATCCCACCTATTTCGAGTAGCATTCACAGATCTAATTTATGCCCTAATGTTGCTTTGAAATGCCCCCCCCAAACAGGGATAGGCATTTAATTTACATTTTATTGTCCATAGCATGACTGATATTAACATATAGATTACCTTATCTAAAATTTGTACACTGTCAAGTTGATCTTGCTTACTTATTTACTTAGTCTTAACTGAAAGACTTTGAAAGACATAAGGACAGCACCTATACAAATAGGCACTTAATATTTTTATATCAACAATCAATCTCATCACAGTCCTTTTATAGTTTCTCAGATGCCAAGTGAAACAAAACGTTTTAAAAAAAGTCTGTTTTTCCATATCTAAGAAATCAAAATGAGAACAAATATTTTTAAAAGAAAGAAAAGTGCCAGAAATCAAAATGAGAACAAATATTTTTAAAAGAAAGAAAAGTGCCAGGGCATTCATTGGTGGGGTTGGATCATTCTTTTTCTTTTTTTTTTTTTTTTTTTTTTATTTTTTTAGTTGTAGACAGACACAATACCTTTATTTCATTTATTTATTTTTATGTGGTACTGAGGATCAAATCCAATCAGTGCAGCACACATGCTAGGCAAATCCTCTACCATTGAGCCACAACCCCAGCCCCTTAACATAAGTGTTAAGAGCAAAGTCACTTTGGCTTCAATCTCAAGCAATTTTTGTCCTTATTCCAAAATACTATGCCTGCTATCACTGAAGTAGGAAAAAAGGTCAAGAGCAAGAGCAAATGGTAAAATGAAAATGTAATAAACCACTAAAAAGGACAATTCATTTATTTTCATAACTCATAAAATAATCCCAAAGGAAAAGTAAATTCTTTCAGAAAAAGCTATTTTGACACCAATTGGAAAAAAGTCTTTACCTTCTATTTTCCCACTATTTCTTTCCTGTCCAATGCTAGATCTTTCTCAAATCCTTACAATAATTCCCTACATATAGCATCCATGTGTTTATAAAATTACTTCTGACAGATACTTTAAAGTAATAGCACGAATGAGAGCCATTTTACATAAGTATACAATTTAGGTCCTTTGATATCAAGGAGAAATGAACAGATAAGAAACATTTACTCAAAATTAGGACAATACAAAAAGTCTTTCATAATGGCTATAATAGTTTACTTTCCTACCAACAGCAATTTAAGAGTTCCCCTTTCTCAGCATCCTCACCAGCATTCATTTTATGTCTTTTTGGTAATAGGCATTCTAATAATATGGCATTCCTCAAAAAACTACTATACAATTCAAGCAATCCCACTACTGAGCATATACCTAAAGAAAATAAAATCAGTATGTTTGAAGTGATACCTGCACTCCTATGTTTACTGCAACACTAGTCACAACACCAGGATATGGAATCAATCTGAATGGTTATTAACAGATAAATGAATGAAGAAAATATGGGATATTATTCAGCCATAAAGAATTAAAGTCAGCATGCAACTGTGATATTTGTATATCCATGTTTATAGCAGCATAGTTTGCCAATACTCAAATTACAGATCCAGCCTCAGTGCTCTTAACAAATGAATGGATAAAGGAAATGTGATATACAAAATGGAGTTTTTTTCAGTTGTGAAGAATAAAATAATGTTATTTGCAGAAAAATGGATGGAACTTGAGAGCATTACACTAAGTAGAATAACCCAGATTCAGAAAGTCAAGGGTCTTATGTTTTCTCTCATACATGGAAGCTAGAGAGGAAATAAGGAGTCAAAAAGGAGAATTTCATGAAAATAGGAGGGAAAATGGTAGAATAAAAGGGGATCGAGAGAAGAAGGAGGGGAGAGGATGGGATGTGACAGGGAATGAAACTGACCACATTATGTTACATGCATGTACACATACATGCTACAATGAAACCCATTTTCATTTGTAATTATAATACACCAGTAAATTTTTTTTTTTAAATTCTGTCACTTGTTACAACATGGGTAGACCTGGAGTTATTTCACATAACTAAATGTCAAAGAAAGATAAACTCCACGTGATCTCACTCATGAAGAATCTTAAAAAAGTTGATTTCATAGAAGCTGAAAGTAGAGCATACTTAATCAGAGACTAGGGCAAATAAGAGGAATTGGAAGTATAAGTTCTAGTGTTCCATGGCACAATGATTCACCCTATATCTCAAATATAAATTTTTGCTTTAAAAGCAAAATAGTTAGGAGAGAGGACTCTGAATGTACTCACTAAAACTATGATAAAAGGTTTAAAGTGATGAACATGTAAATTACTGACTTGATCATAACCCAATGTATACATGACTCAAGACATCACACTGAACCTCATAAATATGTATCATTATGTGTTAATAGAAAAATAAAAAGTAAAAAATGAATTAGGAGAAATGACAACATTTAATCAAGGAACCTGAAAATACTTCAATGCTAAGCTGGCATAAAATTCCTAAATGTTCTTGCCAAGGTTAACTGTTTTTCTATAAGACATACATGCACAAACATTCATGACAGAAACTCTTATTTTTTCAATTGAATAAAATACATATTGTTGGCCATATAAATCAAGCCATCAAAAAGATCTATGTACTTTGCTTTAATTTTTTTTTTTTTTTTAAATCATCCCTCATAAGATCAAAGCACATTTCAGAACCTTTTACTTAGGACATTGAAAGGAAAACTAGTGAGGTCCAGAGGCCAACGGGTCGGAAAAGCAAAGTTTATCAAGCCAAAAATCATGGAAAACATTTATAATCTTAATCTCTGAATAGGATGGGTATTACCAAATCTATCTCAATAGAAGGACTTTCTACCATTACTTCCTACAACTCTCACTCTTCCTATTTTAGAAGCTACACACCATCACAATTAATCTGTGGATAAAAGTCACACACTGAAGTTTGTCATCCTCACCTAGGTTTATACATTCTGAAGCACAAATGGATTTCAGATAGAAGAGAAGCAATCTCCATCTCTAACCGATTTACATGAATCTATTTCACTTCTCAGTGTAAAAGGCACGGATTTGAGACCTATAATCATAACTTCCATAATGAGTAAATCTTCATGAAACTAAAGAATCTAAACTTTCAAATTGAGCTGTATACATGTAAGAATTTTAATAAAATCTAAAAGAAACTAATTCTATTGTGTCTGGGTATGTGTTTATGTGTTTTCCCATTTCTAACTTCTTTATTTAAAAACAAAAAAGGGATGCACTGAATCTTATATAAATGTCTTACCTGTTTGGCTTTTGGGTTCTTCCCAGGTGAATTTTTTTCATTTGTACTCCCATCCATTCCTCTTAGAACACTAATAAAATCTTTCTTGGAAACAGTTGATATCAACTTAGCACGCTTTCTAATAGAGCCTCCTGCTTCTTTAATCTTTTCATCAACATTCTTTTGATGTTTCTGAACAGCATTAAATAACTGCACCACACCCCTGAAGAATATAATTGTAACCAGAACAATGTAGTTAAATAACAATTACACTAGAATACAAACTCTAGGAAGAAAGAAACAGTATTTCACTGCCTAAAACAAGAGGCAAGTACTTATTAGGCACTCAATGAAAAAAAAAAAAAAAATGAATGGTTAAATACATCTGAAAAATGGACATACATTTCCCTGAACGAATATAAATTTCTGACTAGAGAATAAATATATGTGAATTATATAGGATTTTCATTTTTCATGCTTTGGTTTTTCTAAGTCAACTGTTGCACAACAAGAAACAAGAGTTACTTTTAAAACAAAAGCTTATTTCTCAAAACACATGCAATAGGTGAAGGCATTTACAGTGGAATGAAAGAGCACAGTCTTTATAGTACTATTGGCTGTCAAAGCATGTGATTCTAGGAAAGACTTGCTACATCATAATTTCATTTGTGTATTAAAAACATACCTGTTTATTCAGCTATATTATCTGCAACTCTTGTATTATAAAACCCCCCACCCCCCCCCAGGAAAAAAACCCACTTATTTTTTTGGTACCAGGGATTGAACTCAGGGGCACTTGACCATTGGGCCACATCCCCAGCCCCTTTTTTGCATTTTATTAGAGACAGGGTCTCACTGAGTTGCAAAGTGCCTCGCCATTGCTGAGACTGGCTTTGAACTCGCAATCCTCCTGCCTCAGCCTCCCAAGTGCTGGGATTACAGGCATGTGCCACCATGCCTGGCTCAGAAAAACCCCACTTTTAAAGATATTTATTTTAAAAGTTTGAAAGTTCATTCAAAGATGAATTTTAAATATTAAAAACACAGTGTCCAATACAGGAACACAATCCACACGTGATTATTGAGCATTTGAAAGATGACTGGTCTGAATTGATGCATTCCACAAACGTAAAATACATCCCAGAATTCTAAGACTCAATATGAAAAAGAACTTCAAAATCTCATAAATAACAATTTTACACCAATTACATGTTGAAATATTTTTAATATATTGGGTCATATATTATTGTTTCACTTTTTATATATATTTTATTTTACTTTTTTCAATAAGGCGATGAGGAAAATTTTAAATTATACATGTGGTTCACATTATATTTCTACTGGACAGCAATGATTTAGACCATTAAGATCCATTCCAGCTCGAAATTCTATAATCTATTCATTCTCTTTCGATAATAATTCTTCAAAGAGGCAATCTGCCATGGGCCCAAGGATCCCTGTACTTTCTTGCAGAGTTTGTCAACAGTGAAAGGCCCTGACTGCTCTTTACCCAAGACATTTCTCAGGGTTGTGTTTAAAGTAAATGACCTTGATAGTTGAAGTAATGTCTCCCCCCACACAAATAGCTTGTTACTAATCATTATAAGAGCAATAGATTCCCTAGCACAGTTTTCCTCTCCTGTAACACAAAGCAGTATTCATGCAGGCATCCATCTATGACACCTGCACTGTCCCTATGGGACAAAGGGAACAAGTGAGAATGTGATGCTCTGGCTACTGTTTTTACCATGAGTAATAGAGTCCTTAGTCCCTGACCCAAAATTTTCTTGCCTTTTACCAGCATCTCAAAAATTTAATAGGCTAGCTGATTATCTTTTAAAAAAGAGTCAAATGCCAGATCCTTCAGCAGGGCCATGATCAGGGTGAAACAAATGAGGTGCTTGGTACAAATTTAAGGAAGCATTCACTCTCATATGATGACACTAATTTCTCTAAGTTCTTTATATTTACTCTCACATTTAATTCTCAGAAAAAAACTCTATACACTGGGTAAATTTGCCTCTTTAAACAGATACACTGAAACAGTATGGTAAGCCTAAGTACACACAGCTAGTACAAGTCAATAATGGAATTTGAACCTAGCAGTCTGGCCCTACCACCCATGCCCTAAATCACTATACACAACCATCTCACTATATAACACCTCAATAAATCAAAACATGACCAAAATAATTCGGGTAACTAAGATTTTAAAATAAATTCACTAAGTACATTCCTTAAGTACCAGTTCAAATGTTATCTCCTCTGTGAAACCTTCCCATCTACCCTAGACAATCTCCTCAAATGTTCCCAACACAGAGTACATGCCTCTATTCTCAAAGAGACTATAATTTCTACACATAGTGGGTAAGGACCACCCACAGCCACCATATCCCATTTACCTCTGGACAGGGAGGTCACCAAATATTTAACTTAAAAAACATAAAATAAAAGTAGAGTGTAAGGAGAGCATGAAACTGCCATCATGTGTAACATATTATCCCATAAATATAATGCAAGATAACAAAAATAATTATCTAGCATCATAAATTTAGATAACCATAACAGAAATGCAAAAAGAAGTTTGATTACACTGTTCTCTTGAATATAAAAAAAAGATGATCTGAAATAAGTTCACACTAAATATACAATTAGCACATTATATTCCTGCTTTTTAAGACCTCCAAAATCTTTTGGTTGAATTCAGTGTTTAACAGGATAGACATAGATAAATATCACTTGGCTCTGAGAAGGCAGAGCTTAAAAATCAAGTCTGATCAAAAATAGATCACTATCAAAACTTTAGTCTACTTATTTTTTTAAAGGGCAAAAACTCTGTCTTACCTTGTTGCAATTCTCTGAAGATTTCTCTCTGTTTCTTTGTCTCTGATGACATCTGGCTTTACTCTGCACATCATTTCCCACTCCCGCTTCTTATCAAGCTGTGTTATAAATATTGTTATGTGAAAGAATATTAAGCATTTTTGAAAGTGCAGCAAACTTTGATATGATACTCTGTGAAAGGACAAAGGTAATAAATCATTCTGGCTTAGGTTGTCATAGAGACTTTTTAAAAAACCCACAAGTTTAGGGGTTCAGCTCAAAGAAACTGTGGTTAGCACTCAGCATGTCATGTCAGAGGCACAAAGTGAGTTTCTGTCAGGTTTCCTGACAGCAGGGGTCTGGAACACTGCCAGTATATTCAGCCAGGCAGTACAAGGTAGTGTGTGAGAGAGCCACATGCCTGCTCTACCATCAACAGATCATCAGAGGGGAGAGAAAGGAAGACTTCATACTAACTTCAAGTTTAAGCATTGCTTCTTTATATTTTCAGAAAGTGAATTCTTTGACAGAATTAAGAATGTTTCAGCCTTTTAAAGAATATCATATTTAGATAGATATTCATTTAGTGACAATTTCTCTTTGTATAAAATAATTTAAATCTATTTCTCTTCTTGCAGCACACTAATATTCATGCCAGATATGGCACATCAGTCACAAACTATAACAATTTGATTCTCTGCCATTATGCAAAAATAGAAGACTAGTTGAGAAGAGAGCCCTACAGACAACATGATCTAGTTCAAAATGGTCTTTCAGTAGTATACTGGTCCCAGGATAGTACTCAGGTCTCTTTCTCAGTCCAACATTTAACCAAAGATCAAATACACTGATAAGAACTAATCACCTAGCAAGCATCAAAGCATCCATATCAGTAACAAAGTGGGGAAAAAAAATTTCCTTTTATTACTTCCTTTTCTCTCAATTTATCTCTTATACTAAATAAAATGTCTAACAATTAAACCAAATTCCTGCTCTCACTATAAAGATCCACCTTATTCTTTTCTAAAGAAACATTCTTCTCAAAGTCAGATAATACATCTAATAGTTATGAAACTCACTATCAGATAATACCAGAAAAAAATCGTAATGATAATTTACATAGACTCCACTATAAAAATGCTTTTCAAAGAGTACTGTAGATGCTATGCTGTGCTTCTGGTATCAAGTGTTCATCCACACACTATGTGGACAGTACCATCCCCAGCACTCAAAGCTGTGACCTAGAGTAGTTATAAATTCATTCTTCTCAGCTTCAATATTCTGTTCTCCACCTCAACAGAACTTTAAGACTAGAGATGGTTAAAGATTCTGATATCACTAGAACCTCTTCTAGCTTTTGCCAGAGAATAAACAAATATTCAAATTGTTAGTTAAAAATCTATCTGAGCTATTTGTAAAATCTAGAGACAAAAAAAAGTATGCTCAATTATAATGAGACTATTGAATTAGTAAAAGAACCCACATTGTGTGTTGTTTTTAAGAGCAATGCTTAAAAAGTTCCACTTTTATATAGCCTTTCACACAGAGCAACAGCAATAAGAGCAAAGAAAACATTCATCTTGAAGCAAGGTGAGGGGATGTCAAACATAAAAGGACATAAACACCAAATTAAATCTGTTTTTTGTTCATTTCTACCTAGAAAGTTCTTCTTGGAAGTCAGTACTTCTGTATTACCAGAACAATTATACAAAATTATTTTTATTTCACTAGAAAATAATACTTATTTTACTAATAAAATATTTTTATACATGGATACTTCATCAAGTACCAGGGATATAAAAACTTTACCATAGTTTCTTTTTAATAATATAGAAGAGCAAATTTATGTCCAACTTTTGGTCTTTAACTAATTACTTTAGTATACCTTCTATCAACAGCATAATATAGAAGAGCAAATTTATGTCCAACTTTTGATCTTTAACTAATTACTTTAGTATACCTTCTATCATCAGCATAATAAACTCAAGTTTACCTGACAGGAAAATATTTACATTTCAGAATTCAAACAATCAGACTATGACATTTTCACAGATTTATATTATAAAATATTTTTAGCAAAAGACTAAATAACCTAATGACATCAGCATATGGATGGCTAAAATGAGTAAAATATTTAGATCTTGGAGTCACTGCGAGTATAAATGCTTAATTTTAAAATGATAAATTCTCAAGAGTTTATATTTCTATGGCTTTGCTTAGACGATTAAAAAGTGAACATGCTCAATGGAGTAATTAAGACCTTGGGTATCCACCCCAACAAAAAAAGCAAGTTAAAAACTAGAATATTAATTGGATACACACTGCAAGGAACAATATGGTACAGATAAAAACTAGATTAGACAATTATTTAATTCATAAGACAACTGATAAGACATACCTGTTTTCTTTTCTCTAGTCTTTCTTGCTTTAACTTCTCTTTTTCTTTTTCTAGCTCTTTGTTTTTGATGAGAATGGTGGGTTTACTTTTAGGAGTTTTTTTGTTAAGGATTTTAGCCATGGCATCTGCCCAGCCCATATTAGTCCCAGCACTTGATTCTGCGGCATTTTCATCTTCTTTGTCACAGGATTCAACATCATCCTCATTGTCAGCTTCTATTGCTTCATCATCAGACATATGATCCTTTTCTGATTCATAGCTTCCTACAGAATCTAAGAGTAAAAAATATTAAATTTTAGTAATATAAGCAGAGGTTGCCAAGATCATGACCAGACTCCTTGGGCCCTTCACAAAGCTTCACCTGCCTCCACTCTTATAATAAGGGACTTAGTTCTGAGTGCCAAGGCTGCAGTAATTGTGGGGAAAAGCAGGAACATCTATCCCAATGCTATCAGTCCCAAACACCTAGCCCAGTCACACTGACAGTGAAGTCAGTGGTTTCAAGACTCAGGATCCAGGTAGCAGTAACAAATCCAACAGCCTTTGCCACTTTACTATTATCAGACATAAGCAGGATGTACTCAAGTACACGAACCTTAGCTGTACCACCAAACTACTTGAAGAGAATAATAAAGACTATGTTAAAAATAAATAACAACACAAATTTTAATATATTAAGAAAACTGGTACAGTGTTAAAGTAACTTCTCTAAGGGACTTAGCCCAGATATTTAAAATTCTGAATCTGTATGTAGATAAATACTAAAATCCAGATTCATATCATTTTAAAGAATTTGGATATAACATTACAAAACTTGTTTTAATACCTTTGAAAAAAATTGTCTACTGATGTGACCAAGATACCAAAGATTGAATTGCATAAGTGAGTAACTGAATGAAAATATCAAGTTCTGAGTTAAAAATACAAAGTTGTAAGTGTACTGTTAATTTCATCATGCTGAACCACCCAATCAAGTATAAAAACATTACCAGGATATTAGTTCAGCATATAAGATTCACATGGTTAAGGTTAAGAAGACTGGTAAAAATTGGCATTGGCTCTGCCGGAAAAATCAACTTGCTCAGCAACTCTGCATATTTTAAAATCAGCAGCCTTTCTTCACTTCTAAAACGTACTGTACTTTAACAAAGACAGCACAAGTAGTCAGCAGTTTGTGTACAACTATATGCTCCAGGGCCCTCTGGAGAGCTTTAGAAACCTTAGGAAAGACTTCAAAGAAGAAAATCAACCAATAACTTAGTAACTTGGAATACTTCTTAATAAGTAGAAGAAGAGCTAATAAAGGTAGCTGAAAAGTTAACAAACAAGAAAATTTAGTGATTTACAAATAGTTGTTACTTTGTAGTTACGTCTTTGGGTAACAAATGTGCTTTCTATGGTTGACTCCAGACTAGCTGAATCTCAAAGATTAATACAAAAAATGCCATTACCTAAAACATTTTTCCTATCAAAACATCTCTACTAAATAACAATATTAGGAATTAACAATAATGGTAATCTTAATGTAAACAGTAACTCCTACACATTAAAATAAAAATTAAGGAAAAACTGAAAGAAAAAGGCCTAGGCAGAACAAGTTTCATGCTGCTCCCTATTTAATCAAATTTTGATGTCCTATTCAAGTCAGAAACTTCATTTAAATGTATATGACTAAAAAGCAAACTACAGCTCTGACAAACCAGTGAGTCTGCTCTGGGCCCCTTTATCTCTACCAAAGCTAAGCATCATAACCATAACCTCTGCTTCTACCTTCTGAAATATCTACTGGCTGATTCTATTGTTACTTAAAAATTATCTGTTCTTCAATTTCAAGCTTTAGTTTCTTCTCTGTGCAACAAAATGGCATATTCTACCTTTAAATATACTCACTTTTTTAATATCAGCTTATTGCATAAACAAAGTAAAAAGTAGACTATTAATTTCAGAATATCACCCTCTAATCTGTTTAAGATGTGAATCAGAGTCAGTTGCTCTTTAGACCTGTGATTATAATACTTCGATTTGGGTATTACTTTTGTATAACACAAACTGTGCATTCCTAATTCAAAAATCCATATACAAAATATTCTGAAATTTGAAATTTTTGTGCACATGTTCTCAAAAGGCTTTGGAGTTTGAAGTATTTAAGATTTTGTATTTTTGGATTAGGGATGCTCAGCCAGCAAAGACTATACAAATATTCCAAACTCTAAAAAACTCTGCAATACTTCTGGTCCCAAGCATTACAGATAAGATACTCATACCTTTACTTTTTAAGTGGTGAGAATTCACGAAATGAAAAGGATATAAAACTAAGTATTAATACATTTCAAATTAAAATTGGTTATATGAGAAAAGAGCAAATAAAAACACATATATCCAAAATGAACTTCAGGAATAAGTAAAAATGAACCTTAAAAAATTAACTAAATATTACATAAAATTAGAGTCAAACAAGGAAAAACACTATTTTACATTATTTAAATACATAATCTTAAAACATAAAGGGTCTATGGTATCGAAAAAAATGTTAAAAGAAACATTAAAAGCAAGAAACCATTTATATTTTATTATTCTGATAGAGATGTGCATTTCTTAATGAAGAGAAATAACATTTTTAAAATAGAAACTTGTTTATTTAATTTGAAGTTTTTCTATACATTACAGTTGCATCAATTTAAGAAGTCTGAAGATGGTGAGTTTAGGTTTTGACACCCAAATACATGTGATATTAGGAAAAAAAATTACGTGTGTGTGTGTGAATGAATATTTCCAAACAGAAGCTGGTAGCACTTTAATCAATCCAATTAACGTATGATCATACGTTAATACGCCAGATTCTAGGGCCACACAACTTTTCCCCAGGAAACATCTCCTAGGACCAGAACACTGTGACACAAAGTTCAGAGAATATAGCCAGTTGAAAAATAAATGTTAATATCATCTATGTTTTAGTCCTCAGCAGCACCAAACAGACGCAAATAACAAAATAATTCTTTGAAAAAGTGCTTTCTCTAGTAAGCACGTATCTAACTGTAAAGAGGCACAAAGGTTTAAAAGCTTATGTCAATGAAAACTATCTGAATGATCAAAGGCAGAAAAATCTTTACCAACTCTTGGTAAATGTCAAAACTACAATAGTGACATCTAGTGTTTCATCCTGATGTACTTACAAACAAACTGCAGCAAACTTCACATTTTTCAATGGCACTAAAAGGTAGCCAAAATGCTTTGATTATGTAAGCCACTCCAATTCACCACTCTGAAACCCTGTCTAATTGTTTGGTGCATTTCTCACCCAGCTTAACCACAACATGCGTATTATGGAGACACAATAAATCCATGCAAAGTTTTATGACATCATTTTACATAACCTGTACTCACCCTACCAATTAAATGTTTTTTAAGAATTTGCAAAAGTTGGGGCTGGGGATATAGCTCAGCTGGTAGAGTGCTTGCCACACATGTACAAGGCCTGGGATCAGTCCCCAGCACCACAAAAAAAAAGAATTTGTTTTAGTCATGGTTTTTATTTTATTGTTTTCTTTCTTTATTTTTGTTTTCTTAAAGCTCTAGCTCAGAGGCCTTTAGTGAGGCATTTACTGTCAATGGAAATGATTATGTATAAACAAATGAAAAAAGCCGAATTTGGTCTCCCAGCATACTAAAAACAGAATTTAATTCTAGGATACCAAAGATTATCATTATGTGAATCAGAAAGTGAATCTGGTTCTTAAAAGTTTACTGTATTCTACTCAAATGAAATTCTTCTAAGTTTCCACTAACCAATCTTTAACAGCAAAAGTTTATCCAGGCATCTTAGAGGCACAGATAGAAATCACCAAACAAGTGAAAAATCCTTTGAAGTCCTGTATGTTTTCTTAAACATTATTTCTGAGTTCTATTTTAAAAGTCTGGAAATTAAGTAAGGGCTAGAGAGGATATGTATTGGAAGTAATGACAAAAACTTCTGATCATGGCAATATTCTATCTACATCAGAGCTACCCTGGAGCCACCAACCACAAGAGGCTACTGAATACTTCAAACATGTCTAGAATGACAGAGGAGCTGAATTATCTATTTTGAGTAATTTTAATTACCTTACATTTAAGTAGTCACATATGGCTGGCTAGTAGCTAACAAACTGGAAAGAGGGCAGGGTTGTATCGCTGAGGTACTGAGTTAGATGTAAGTCATTTTTCATTTCCTGCTGCCTTTCCTCTCAAACCTCCAGTTCCCTTTCAAACTTGCCATCTGTCCCGGATCCCAGATATGGTTAGCTGCTGGCAGAAAAGTGAGCCATTTTCCTTAGCCTTTAGAAAAAGGAAAGTTTTAAGAAGATTCATAGTCCTCCAACATTTACTGAGCAGCCATGAACGATGGGCAATGAAGGAAAAGTAAATGAAATATCTCAATGTAGGAGCTGGGGTTACAGCTCAGTGGTAGAGTGCTTGCCCAGCACATGTGAGGCACTGGGTTCCACCCTCAGTACCACATAAATAAAAATAAATTTAAAAATAAAATAAAATAAAGGTTTAAAAAAAAAAAAAAACTAAATCTAGGTTTCTCTTCCTAGGAAATTTGTAAGTGTTCTTTAAAAAAAAAAAAAAAAATGAAGGGTGAGGGATTTGGAAAGATGGCTTAAGGAGTTTGACAAGAACACTGATCAAGTTGTTTCTAAAAGGGCAAAACAAGAAATTTGCATGACAACAGAAGGGAGAAGTGAAATAATTAAAATTCTATATATAATCCAGGCTGACTAATCAGGGGAGGGGGTAAGGTCACTGAGCTTAGAACCAATGCTGTATATGAAAATAAAAATTATCACAGCAATCATATTACTTTTGGCATTCCAGGCAGAAGAAATCAGCATGTCCAAAAGCATGGGGATGTTATGGAAGATGAAACACTCATAAAATGGTAAAAATTTCAGACTTTGTATCTTCCAGAAATAAAATACCTATTAATTCCCAAATTAATACCAAGTAGTATAAAGTTTTATGCTTCAGGTATGTCCTTCCAATAAAAGCCCAAACTGATAGTGGATTTTTCCCAACACTTCCTTTAGGTCCTTACTTTTAAAGTTTCTCTTTTAGATTAAGCAGGTTATTCTTTTCTTTTTAATTTATTTTTTTAAGATGGACACAATTGTGTTTATTTATTTTATTCATTTTTATGTGGTGCTGAGGATCAAACCGAGGTATTTTATTTCTGGACGATACAAAGTCTGAAATTCCAGGCAAGTGCTCTACCACTGAGCTATAACTAACTCCAGACCAAGAAGGTTATTCTTTAAAATGCAAATGCCACCTATAGTATTAAGCCTACTGAATAAATTTAACTTACTTCAAATCTTTGGAATTTACCCTAAGTCAACTAAATTCCTCATAAAACTTTGACATGTGCTCTTATGTGGTTAAGGACATAGAAGTCAGGCTGCCTGGGTTCAATCTCAACTCTTGAAACAATCATTTAAGTGACTTTTTTCACATTAAGTTCTCTGCCTTAGTCTTGCATCTGTTTAAAATAAATAAATAAATAAAACAGGACCTACTTTACTGTGTTGGTTGTGTGTGTGTGTGTGCGCGCGCGCACGTGCATGTATGTGTGTGTGATAATTAGATGAGCTAATAAATATGAAGTTCTTAAAAAATGTCTAGTTCTCTGTAAACAACATTTTTGTATGGATTACACACCACACAAACACACAAGAATACACATTGAAAATTTTTACATGGCTGTGTAGGAAAAACGAAAAAAATACCTGTAGTATCTGGAATCTTTACAATATATGTGAATTACTAAGTAAGAACTTTTCATGACTAGACAGTTATGGCATAAGAGTTAAACTCAGATCACTGAATTAGACCTAGCATTATGTCCTGATGCCATTATTTTCTGACAGAATAACCTTGAAAACATTATCTAAACCCTCAGTGTCTTAGTTTCTTTATTACTAAAATGGAAATAAAAATTACCACCTTACTGATTGTTGGGATGATAAATGAGATACATGTAAAAAGTGCTTAGCCCAGACCTGGTAACTAAATAAATGCCTGCTAAATAAATGACAATAAATTATCAGAAGACAAAAAGATAATGATAATCCAAGGAAGAGAAAAATGAGGAGATGGAAAAGGCTTAAAAAAGAATGCTAAAAATTAATTAGAATGGCATTATTCTGCCTAAGGTTTTGGTTATATTCTTTATGTGCCAGGTAATCCCACATGCTTGCTACCTTTTACTTTACTTCACAAGTGGTCAACATCTCTGTCACACAACTTTTTAAAGTAAAAAAGTACTGATAACACAAACTAGCTAACACGTTTATGGCTAGCTACTATCTAAAACATTTTTATGCATTATCGTTTCACAACACTTCTATATGAGTTGCTTTTATTATTCTATTTATATAGTTGAATAGTTTAAAATACATGCCCTAAGTCACAAAGCTAATGGGGTAGAGTGTTGGGGCTATTAGATTTCTGAGACACTACAAGGCTTAGAATGAAAGATTCAATTCAGAATAATGTATAGTGAATGAATGCAGCAGATACTCACTATTTTTAAACATCATTTAATAAAGCTTGAATTAGAAAGGAATTTCTAACTAAGCCTCAGTTAACCAGAAGAGTCCATTCCATTCCCTATTCTGTTGTTTTACACAAGTATACACACACCCCTAGTTATTAAAACCTGTGTAAAACTACTACTCCCAATTCTGTTGTAAATCATTCCTTCCGCCCATGCCACAGGGTCTTTCCTGCCAATTATTATTCAACTTAGAATATTAAAAACTGATGTTTTAATTTTTTTAAAAAGCAATTACCTTTGGGAAAAAAAAAAAGTCATCCCAAGTTTCCATAAAAATAACCAAAAATAAAATGCAAGCATTACCATGGGACAGCACTGTCAGATGAAATTATATGAACTATCCAGAGAAGCCAAAGCAGATAGAGCCTGGAAGTCGTCTGTTTCCTGAGTATGTCCTATAAATTGCTAAACCACTCAAGTAGGGCTATGATGTACTTCATTTCTTAGGCATGTTCCTTTGCTATTTTAAGTAACTTAAAAGATGAAGGAGGCTATAAGCTACAGTTTGATGAAAAGCATATTTATCTGCTAGGTTACTATATCTTATATACAGTTTGTAGTTCATAAAAAATGAAGGCATATCTCTTACAACATTCTGTTATCAAGTCATGTGTTAGAAGTAAATGGCCATTTTTCACACGTGTGACCGTAACAATTCACTTTTTTTGGCCAGAAAACCTAAAATTACCATCTGCCTCTCTCTTCTACTGTCAGGCCAGGTCAATCAGATCCTGGCACTAGATAGCAATCAACACCCTCTTTACCTGGGTTGATTTACTAAGTACAGAAGCTTTCCCACCAATATCAGAAGCTTAAGAAATCTAGTTAGGACTGAATCAAAACCTACAATGTATCAATTCAATAAATATGAGTAGTTCAAGGGTAACTCAGAAGGCAGAGACTATCTTCCTCCCCTTTGTAATACTTGATGTCATCACTGTTTTTACTTTATTTTTTACTTGAGGCGATTTAATGACTAGAAGAATGTTAGGTTTTATTTATTTTTTATTACAAACTTAAGAGCCATGAATACATTTTACCTCAGCTTCCAACAAGGTATTCATTCAATAAATCTGAACAGTTCAGGGATAACTCAGATAGGGGTATCATCCTCCCCTTTATGCTGCCTGACACATTTTTTACTTAAGAAATTGACTGTAGCACATTCCTTTGCACACATCTCTGTTCATGACTGCCTGCAATTTTACCATGATGAATTTTCAAATCTCAAGGCAATGTATCATACCAAAACTGCAACTTGCTATCGCTCAAATTTATATCATATACAACTTCAGTTAATTTTAACCTCAGTGATAAAATGGTTTGAGAGGAGTGTAAAAACGTTGACATTGATAAGCTTTTGATTTTGCACATGATTAAATGGATTTGACTATTGTACCATGCATGAGGCTTTTTGCCAAACTGAGATAAAGCTTCCAATAAAACTGATAAGAGTTCCTGTCCTCACAGAACTTCAGAGTTTTCTGCAACACATAATATTTTTAAAAGTTTTAGATTCATTTAAGCACAATTTTCTACCTTTCTTATGTAATGTGTCAAAAGAAATTAAAACCAAAAAGTGAAAAATCACATGGGTTATATTGGTGTTTTCTGTGAAATAAAGGCAGCATCTTGCTATACGAGGTTGCTTCAAATGTAAATATAAGGCACATCCCTACGATTTTATGCCCCAGTTAAAATTCAAACCAATTCAGTTTCCTAATAAAATGAGCCAGTACTCTTTAATAATATGCCTATAATTTGTATACTGATTCCTTATGTGTCTGAGGCTTAAGACTTTACAGTTTTTCAGTAACACCATCTGAAAACTTTTGATAACTTAGATCTACCAAAGTGAACTAGATAAACCATTTCCAGGGTGCACCTTTCCAGAGACATGATTTCATAAAAGGAATATAGGAATTTCTTACATTACATAGCAAATAGTTAAAACAAAGAATATACACAATTAACCAACAGACCTACATCCGTAAATTTATTATAGGGCCCTTTATTATTATTTATCTCTATCACAAAGAAAGTCTAAATTCTGAAAGGGAAACTAGATAAAGAGAACTATATTGAAACCTAAAGAATATCTACAGAAGATAGCCAGGCGCGGTGGCCAACGCCTCTAATCCCAGCACTTGGGAGGCTGAGGCAGGAGGATGGAGTTCAAAGCCAGCTTCAGCAATGGCAAGGCACTTAGCAACTCAGTGAGACCCTGTCTCTAACAAAATACAAAAAAGGGCTGGAGATGTGGCCCAGTGGTTGAGTGCCCCTGAGTTCAATCCCCGGTACAAAAAAAAAAAAAAAAAAAATACAGAAGAGATTAAGAGAAAGTGAAGTTAAAAAAGTATGTAGTAGGGGAGAGGTCATACTGGGCAAGAAACCAGGAGCTCAGAACGCAGTAAGACTAGTAATCTAGGAAATGATAAAAAGTAAGCTCTAAGAAGCAAGCAGTGACCACACCACATAAGCTGATTATGTAAACTACTGGCAGTCATAAGGAGACAGTCAATTGTCATACATGGATTTTCTATTTGCAAAGTCACCCACTTGGTAAAACTTATTTGTAAACCCAAAATCAATACTCATGGAGCTTTCACAGTCCTCCACAACCATGCTCAGAGTGGTGAAAATTTTCAGTCTCCCTATATTCACACACCCAGTCAAGGCAACATTCTGCCTTCTTATTTCAGCTTCCATATTGTGAACAGGTGTCCTTTCCAGACTATTTGGTGTTATGTTTTTCACATTTCTGTGCATTTTCTTAGTGACCTCACTATTTTACATGCCCCTAATTATGCTTTCTTTCCTCCATAAGCACAAGACGACTATGGTATACCTTACAGAAAAAAATACATGTGCTAGATAAGCTTTACTTAGGCAGAACTTATCTTTCATTACCTTTTATTTGTCCTAAAAAAGCAATCTTCAGCACTCACTAATTCAGTGTGTGCTATGACTTGATAGACCATTATCAAATAGTGAAAAGTGACTGTGAATTCACAAACTGAGAGTAAGCATTTAGGAACACGGATAGCAATTTGACATTACCACAATATCCAAATATGAGCTCATGTTTCTTGGTCATCTTATTTATTTTTAAAGATATCTATCTATGACAGACTGGAAATTTAAAAAAAAATAATAATAAAATAAAAATGGTCTTTCATCACTGATAGTTTAAGAAACAATGACCAGAGGTCATATTACAGAAAGTGCAGGTATAGACAGAACACACAGATATTAACCGTTAGTACTAACATAAACAAAAGAGATATAGGCAAGAATTAAGGTGATGACAAGAGAAGAAATAGCTGAATTAAATCAAACAAATGAGGAAGCAAATGAAAGAGTAAAGGATGATACTTGTTTCTACCTTGGGCAGGGGTTAGATAGTGATGTTATTCTCAAAAATAGAAGCAGCCTTGGGAAGGGAAATTATAAATTCAGTTCTGCAAATATGTTTATGGAACAACTAAGCAGAGGCAACTAATAGTTGTTAAAATAATCAAAATAATCATAACAGACCACAACCGCTCACTGAACTGAATTGGAGAATTAGGTTTCCATATTACAGGTCACCTTCTTTAACTCATGCTAACTGATGTACAAAATAATAGCAAGAGAAACTCAGAACCGAATTAGTATTAAAATAATGTACTAAGAAGAACAATTCCCACTTTGAATTATATAGTACTTGTATACAACAGTCCCATTTCCACCCAAATTTACAAACAGTACTTACATTTTGTTCCAAATGTAACAGTATTCCTTTCCTGGACAATATCTGAACCAGTGTTTGAGTTCAAAAAATATCAAATTGTTCTCCTTAACTCCTTTGACAGGGGATAAGGACTCTTAATTACCTAGTGACTGCAGTAGCATAGGACAGTTTTTTTCTAGGTCCTGAAGTAGAGAGTCATTCATTCATTTACTTACTTATGAAAGATACACAATGCAATAGGCACTGCTCTAGGCGCTGGGGGCAGAGCAGTCTCTAATTTTATGGAACTCACATTCCAGTTGGGAGAGACACACCATAAATATGTCAGATGGTTTGAAAAGTGCTATGGGGAAAAGAATGGGGAGGTGGCGGGGTAGTAAGTCAAAAAAGCAAAGGTGAGGAAACAAAGAGTGGAGATGGTGCATTAGAAACAGGGACAGTGTGAAATCAATCCCCTGTAACCTAAAAAGCTACAAGGACAGACACATCATAGTTGAACGTCAAAATAAATCCTACCTTCTTTTCATCATCAAGCGTCTCTGAGAGACTGTTATCAAATGCTACTTTTATTTAATCCACCTGTACCATAAACTCTTCTTTCATTCTCTATTTAGTCCTTAACTCCGAAACAGTAGCATTCACCTAATGCACAATAGTCAAGAATACTTCCTTCTTCCTCTTACTTCTTTCTGGCTTCTTGTTTCTCGCTCCCTGAAATTTATTCCACTCCCATAATTTCAAATATCTCCCTTCTTTCACTCTTTGTTAAATTTCTAGGTAACTGCAGCACTTTCAACACCTTTAATATCGGTGATACTAGAAAAAAATAGTAAACAATACATAAAATCAAAATTACAGATTTGAGCAAGGCTTCCCACTGGGCCAAACTCTTCCAACCCACGCCACGCGGCGATAAAACTGGCAGCTTCCAGCAAGCGCACTGGCATCGGGCTTCCAGTGAACTAGTCTTTCCTCTCAGACGCCGAAGCTCAGCCTTAATACATTACCTCCATTATCGGAAGCGTCTCTGACCTCATCTTCCAGCTTCGATGTCACAGCTCTGGCTACCATTTTCATCTTCTTCTTTTTCTTTAAGGAATTTTTCAGTTTTTTCCCCGCATTCACACGTGAGTTTTGAACGGCCGCGGCCATTTTCCCTCACCGGAAGCGTAACTTAAGTGTTGCATCGGGTGGCAACGAAGGGAACTTCCGCGCCTAGTTCCGGTAACACAAGGTTCCGGAAGCTGCGTAAAATTCCAGGGTTTGGTCTTAGACTGTAGATGGCGAGACGTCTGAATCCACAAGAATTAAAATGAAGTCGGTTCCAAAACAAAAAATCAATGGATGTACGGTCTCGGCTGACTCCTCTGGCAGCTCGCCCTGGACTGGTCCACTGCTCCGGCCCGGCCGCAGCTCAACCCCGTCCCCTTTCATTTCCATTCCCCTGGCCGCTTCCCCCATCTGCTGTTCTGTTGGACGTAAATTTGGGTGCTCCACAGCGGTCCCTGTGTGTCCACTGAACGCCCCTGCAGCTAGGAAGTGCGGAAAATACTTTCGGGGGTCGGTAATCAGATATAATATTCTCCACCCCCACCCCAGCCGCCAGATTCTCAGCACTACATGCGAGCAACTTTATCACACAGTCTTAAGAGTAACCTTTCAAGTGGCTTCCAACTGCAAACTGAATAGAACCTCACTTCCCGGCTACCAGGGGTTAGGGGACCCAGCTGCACCCCTCTCCCACGTACCGACCTAGAGACCTAGAGGACTTGCTGCGCACTCATCTCAGTGTGCCCCCCCCTCCCCTCAGGCCAGTTTTCTCCACCCTCCGCCTCCGGCGCTCTCAGCCCCGCCAGCCTTCCAGCAGCAACCACAACTGCACCTATTTTTCCCTTGAGGATAGGAACATCTCACTCAGTGCTAACCCCCTAGGCTAGCCATGGGACTTGCCCTGTAGTAGTAGCTCAAAATATACAAAAACTTCTAATAAAAAAGTAAGATTAAATAAATAAATTATATATATATATATATATATATATACACACACACACATATATATGATATATTGGGGAGGGGTGTGTGTGAATGAATGTCAAAATACAGGGTTAATGAAATCATTCAGATAATAAAGCAAACCTTTACATTTATTTTATAGGCCAAACATGTTCTAATGTTTTTCCCTAAGTTTAGTATTTTTCAAATAGAGACATTCTTGGTTTTTAATATCCAAAATTTCTGTGAGAGAAGGGAGGGAGGAAGGAGACAAAGGAAATATGAATCTTCATTTTGACATATTTTGATCGATGTCTATAAAGGAAATATACATTTACATCCGAAAAACTTAACATTTAAAAAACAATACAATGTAGGGAAATGGCATTCCAAATAGTTACATATTTTAAAAAAGTGCAGGGAAAATATCATTCCAAATACACTTGGTAAGACATCAGATTATAGCATAAATCTGACAAGTGCAATTACTGTCAACAGAAGGGTGTGTCTTAGGGGATATTGCTCATACTGAGGAGCTCTGTCATCCTGCTCAGTGTGATGCTTTCCTTGGCGCTGCCTCCTGATACTGAACCTACTTCCTGCAGTCTTTCATATTTAGCTCTTGCTTTTGCCCAGTGTTATACAAGTTCCAAACACTGTTGGGAAAGCACTGAATAAAATTGTAGAGAGTGAAAGACAAAAAAATATTTCAATGGTACAATGAAAAAGATGTTACTGAATATGAAACATAGAGTTCCTGAATTAAAATGCTAATATTTGCCATTAGGAAGTGATTTTACATCTCAATAGAGTAATTTATAAGTAATTTTGCTGTGTTTAGTTGCTGCTTAGGAGATTGTGGTCGGTGATGTTGATTTATTATATATTCAAAGTTTTCCTTTTTAAAATAATACAAAATATGCTCCAGGATTTTAACCCAAAGATCTGATTTTTTAGAAACAGATTACTGCTGTTAAGTGAAAGGTACCTGTATTAATTTAATCTTCACAGTAAGTCAGTGAGCTAGGTACTATTATTGTTCCCATTTTACAGATGAAGAAACAGCCTCAGGTAAGAGTACATAACTGTTCAAGGACACACAGCCAGTAAGCAGCAGAATCATATGTAAATCTAATCTCTCTTCTTGGAAGTCTGCACAACCATTAAGCTAAACTGCCTACTCAGAACGTCCTAGAAAATACGTAATAATAAATAGGCAATGAAAATTTATATTAAGCACTTGCATTCATTAATTAGAAAACACACCCTTGCCCTTACAATGATCCAAAATAATTGACAAGATTCAAATAGAGTACACACTCTATTATGGAAATTATTGAGGTTACTTAGATGCTTTTATGAGAACCTGGTGATGAAACCCTATGCTAGTTTCCAGCTTATTGCCTCTCAACTCCAAATTCACCCTTTTTGGCTGCTTCGTGAAAATATAGCTGGGCTCTTTAAATACTTTTTTCTCTACCCACCAGCCAAATGTTAAACTTTGTCAGTAGAGGGCACTAGAGTGACATTATAAAAAGAAAGGGCTCGCGCGCGCCCTCTCTCTCTCTCTTTTCTCTCTCCTGGTTCCAGTGTGCTTCTCTCTGCAGGCTCCCCTCCAGCAGGAGACTCCAGCAGCTCAGATGACTTCTCCATCATGTGTCTCCTGCAATGCCCAGTGGTGAGCAGCACCCAGGAGTCAGTTGCTTCCCCCAGCATCCTCCTTATATAGTTCCATTATAGAATGCTGCTAATAGGGCACCTGCACATCCACCGCTTTCCCCAGCACCTGAAAGAGCACTGATTTCCAGATAGTTCTGGAGGGAGGATTTTCAACAAGTTTTGACAGAGCTGCACAATAGCACTCCTCCAGTGAACCACAAGATCTGAATTTAAACTGTGGGTGCAAGGATGAGCCACTTCCTTTAGCATTATCTGCTATTACTCTATTTGTAGCTTACTTTCCTCCTTACCAGCCAATACATTGTTACTGCATTAAAGCTAATAATATTTTGGTTTAAACCTGCCTATTCAAACTACTAAGCAAGACCTTGTTGGTCTTGACTGAGGCAAAAATAGCATGGGTGTTGTGATGAAAATATAGTCAGCACCCATACCTTCCCTGCCTACTTACAGCACTGTTAGAAAGTTCCACATTGAGTGACTCATTTTTTTGAAGGGTGATGGAGACTAAGATGAGAGTTCCCTGTTAAAATCCCAATATTTATAGAAGAATAACCAATAAAATGTTTTTATTCTGAATGCACTATTTGTTGCAGTTTGTGTGAATGCATTGAGAAGGTCTAAGCTAATGTAAATGGAAAGCATCAGGAAGAGAGGACTGCACAGTGTTTCCAGAGCGGGGGATACTCTTCTAGGAAAGTCTGAATGCAAGGCTGGTTTGACAGGGGCTCTGAATACAGATTCTGGTGATATGATAGTTCTTGGAGTTCTGTACACAGAGAGGAAGGAGTGAAAAAAAAAAATTAAAAAGCAGAGATCTCAGGGCCACAGGGAATACCAGAGCTTCTATTTGAGAAGGTACAAGAAAGAGGGACGAGAACAGTTATGAGTAGAGCAATGCTAAGTTCCCAAACACTAGTGAGGTGAATTCCCCCAAAAGATAAGATTGTTGCTAATGTTAAACTCCACTGTGGCCTTAGAGGAAAGGGAATCCTAAACATGTAGTTGATTCGGCACCATAACAAGAGATGAAAATGAAATGAAGGCGTTTTAAAAATTAGTTGATGTACCATATTCCTGAAGGACAGACCAGATAATCTAAAGATATTTGTGTATTCCAACCAAAATTCTACTTGAATTAATTTGGGGAAGGAAGGAGCAGAGAGCAAGGTCTTGATAAAATAGTTCTGAGGTTCAAGATAAGTAAAGAATAATATTTTGAAAAATAATATGGAGGCAAAGTTTGCCTATTTAGATATTTGAATGTATTCTAAAATTATAATAGTTAAGATGAATAGATAAAAAAATGGGAATGAACTGAATCCTAGAATATGTGAACTCTTTAAATACATAAAAAGGTATTACATGTAAAATGATACATTATGCAAATATTATTTTAGTAAAATTGACAACTTAGGGAGAGAAAGAAATTAAAATCTCACATTGTACCTTAAAATGAATTTTAGAACTAAATATGAAACAAACTGTGAGAAAAATACTGAAAAATAAGTGAATATCTATATTATCTGAATCATAGAAACAATTTTACATCTCTAAAATCAGTGGTGGTGATTTTTAAAATATTAATTGGTAAATTCAATTACTTAAAAAATGAAAACTATGTATCTGAGAACATAACCCAAATTAAAAGGTAAGTAGAATGTGAATGAATATAAGATAAACAATGGAGTTAAAATGATTTCATAAAAAATTTATGGGACTTCCACAACTGGTTGAGATTAAGTAATATATTAGGCATGGTGGAACACACCTATAATCCCAGCTACCCAGGAAGCTGGGGTAGGAGAATCACAAGCTTGAGGCCAGCATCTGCAACTTAGTGAGACCCTGTCTCAAGATTAAAAAAAAAAAAAAAAAAAAAAAATGCAGGGATGTGGCTTGGTGGCAGAGTGTCTCCGGTTCAACCCTAGTACCCACCCCCCCACACCCAAACACGCACACACAGAAATGGAGTAACCATACTAAATTTACCTTTCCACCCAAAACAACCAAAAATAGAAGAAATACATACAAGAACAGGTTTTAAAACACTGGACTTTAGATTATGGAAGGTAAAGATCACTGAGAGATAGCAAAACAAACCAGTTGAGTCCATAATTACCCTATCATAGTGCTTTGAGAGAATTTCCAGACCACAGGACAAGGAACGGAAACCTAACCTAAGCCTGGAAGAATTTCCAAGTTGAAAAGGTACAGCTGAGAGTCAGAAGAGACTGACACAATTAGAGATGGCAGTACAGAGGACCAGAGAGAAGAATGAACTCTGGATGTCCAGAGGTGAGATCCTCGAGAATTTAGGTGAGGACGGAATAGCATGTGCCTTGAGAAAAGTAACCCAAAGCAGGGTAAGAACCAGTAGAATGTATTAGAGGCAACAACTACCTATGTAGACATAATAGTACCTGATAACAGCACCTGTAACCTCCAGATGGGCTGAAAAATATATATGACTTACAGTGCATTGGCTTGAGTTAAAAACTGAAGGGCATGAGATTCTCCCACACTTGCAAATAGCCTGCCTACATTTTATGGATGCTGGAAAAAGACATAAGACTCCTGGGTGAAAGAGGAAAAATAGTTTGCTATTCAGAGCAATATCAATAGAAAGTATATCAACAATTCCCACAGGGTGACATAAACAAGGTTAGATAACACCTGCACATGCAATAGGTTGCCTACAAGAAAGGAACATAAGCTATTAATGATAACATCAACAAATATAAAATATTGAGCTGGGGTTGTGGCTCAGTGGTAGAGTACCTGCCTAGCATGTGTGAGGCACTGGGTTCAATTCTCAGCACTGCATATAAGTAAATAAAATAAAGGTCCATTGACAATTTAAAAATTTTAAAAAATATATAAAGTACCTCTACGCCGAGTATTATAAAGCATTTCTTAGCCAAATTAAGGAAATGCCAATAAATGGAGATATACAATGGTCATGGTCCAGAATATTTAATATTGTTAAGATATCAAGTTTTCTAAAGTTGAGCTATAGGTTCAATGCAATCCCAATCAAAATTCCAGTGCCCTCTTCTGAGGAAATTGACAAGTTGATCCCAAAATGTACATGGACATTTGTCTTTGAAAAACAACAAAGTTGAAGGACTTAACACTACCTGATTTTGAGACATCTTGCAAGTAACCAAAACAATGTAGTATCACATCAAAGTAGGAAAATAAAGCAACAAAACAACAGAATAAAGCAGCAGAACAAATAGTCATAAAGTAAGCACAAACATATATATAAGAAAAAACTGATTATTGACAAAGGTACTGTATCAGTCAGCTTAGAGAAGGATAAAATAGTACTGGGCTCAAGGTTTTAGAGGTCTCAGTTCATGTTCAGCAGACTCCATTGCTCTGGACCTGAGGTGAGGTGGAATATCATGGTGGAATACCATGGCATGGCAGAGGAAAACTGCTCAACTTATGGTAACCAGGAAGCAGAGACAGAGTGAGGCACCAGGGACAAAATATAAACCCAAAGGTACACCCTCAATAATCTTTCTTCATTCATGCCCCACCTGCCTACAATTACCATACAGGTAGTACCATTCAAATTACTAATGCATCACATGGATTAATTCACTGATGAGGTTATAGCTCTCATAGTCTAATCATTTCACCTCTGGACATTTCTGAATTGGCTCACACATGAGTTTTCAGGGATACCTCATCTTATCCATAGTAGATACAAAATCAATTCAATGGAGAAAAGATAGTAATTACAACTAATGTTGTTGAAAGAACTGGATATTTACATTTAAAAAGCTATACTTCAATTTATACCTCATGACATACGTGTACATTGACTCAAAATGGAAGAGACCTAAACATTAACATTTAACTATAAATCTTCTATAAGAAAAAATCAGTGTGTGTAAGCTGCCTGGTACCGTAAACCGGGATAAAAACTCTCGGAGGCAGAGTTAAGCTTTTACTACTTTTACTTCTACTTTCTTAGAGCTTAGAGAGGGAAAGAAAGATTTTTAGAGAGAAAGATTAAAGCAAGCTTTTCTTCTTGTCTTCTTAGCTTAGAGTCTTAGCTTAGAGTAGCTTAGAGTAAAGAAAGATAGAGCTTAGCTTAGAGAAAGATTAGAGCTTCTTTCTTCTCTCTTCTTTCTTCCTTCTTCTGTCTTCTGTCTTCTGTCTTCCTCAGGAGTCTCGGCCTAACTCTGACCAGTCATTACTTCTTCTATCTGGTTTCTTTTCTGTAACCGCTCTGCCTACGTTCTGGCCGCTCTGATTCTTCTGACCGACCGAGTGACTGCCCGGCTGACTGAATTCTCCGTTCTCCTAACTCGGACCGCTTTCACCCGGTTATATACCTTCAGGTTTGCGGGTGCCTACAGGTGCGTCACATACATATCAGGTGGAACCCATGGCTTCCAGCTAGCTACAACAGCCCTTCCCAATTAGGGCTCCTTCATATTCCTTCCCTTTAGTTTAAAAAGGTGCTTTAATTCTATTTTCTCTATTTTCTCTATTTTATTTTATTTTCTTGTCCCTACCTAGCTTTTCACCTTTTATTTTTGAAAGGGTGGATATTTGAGCCTTTGAGAAGGTGCTGTGGCTTTAAGGAAGTCTACTGCTGAGGAGCAACTAACGCACTTAGTTAAGCACAATTGTATAAGCGGCTTTGACTTTTTTTTTTTTTTTTTCTCCTCGTCTTTATTTTTCTTTATGGCTTTCTTGCCAAAGCTCAATGGCTTTTTTTCTGCATGGTTTTTACCATGCTATTTAATTCTCTATTTTCTTTTAAGCTCATGGCTTTTTTCTTTATACTAAAGCTCAAGGCTTTTTCTCTATGTTTTTTATGGCTTTTGGCCGGCTACTCTGCTTCGGCTTTTGGCCGGCTTGCTTCGGCTTTTCGCTGGCTACTCTGCTTCAGCTTAATTCTTAACTGGCCTCAACTGAGTCAGAGGCTATGCTCTCTTGTTTACTACTCTTTTTGCTGGTCTCAACTGAGTCTGAGGCTATGCTTTTTCGTTGCTCTCCTTATTTCTTAGCTTTTCTTCTCTGCCTGCCGAGCCCCGGACGACCACCATTTGTAACTTAGAGTAAAGAAAGATAGAGCTTAGCTTAGAGAAAGATTAGAGCTTCTTTCTTCTCTCTTCTTTCTTCTGTCTTCTGTCTTAGAGCTTAGAGAGGGAAAGAAAGATTTTTCTTAGAGAGGGAAAGAAAGATTTTTCTTTCTTAGTAACTTAGAGTAGCTTAGAGTCTTAGAGTAAAGAAAGATAGAGCTTAGCTTAGAGAAAGATTAGAGCTTCTTTCTTCTCTCTTCTTTCTTCCTTCTTCTGTCTTCTGTCTTCTGTCTTCCTCGGGAGCCTCGGCCTTACTCTGACCAGTCCTCTGGAGCCTCGGCCTAACTCTGGCCAGTCATTACTTCTTCTATCTGGTTTCTCTTCTGTAACCGCTCTGCCTACGTTCTGACCGCTGATTATGGCTTTTGGCTGGCTACTCGGCTTCGGCTTTTGGCCGGCTACTCTGCTTCAGCTTAATTCTTAACTGGCTTCAACTGAGTCAGAGGCTATGCTCTCTTGTTTACTACTCTTTTTGCTGGTCTCAACTGAGTCTGAGGCTATGCTTTTTCCTCGGGAGCCTCGGCCTTACTCTGACCAGTCCTCTGGAGCCTCGGCCTAACTCTGGCCAGTCATTACTTCTTCTATCTGGTTTCTCTTCTGTAACCGCTCTGCCTACGTTCTGGCCGCTCTGATTCTTCTGACCGGCCGAGTGACTGCCCGGCTGACTGAATTCTCCGTTCTCCTAACTCGGACCGCTTTCACCCGGTTATATACCTTCAGGTTTGCGGGTGCCTACAGGTGCGTCACATACATATCAGGTGGAACCCATGGCTTCCAGCTAGCTACAACAGCCCTTCCTAATTAGGGCTCCTTCAAGTGTGCCCTTTAGTTAAGCTAAGATTTACTGGACAGACTACCACAAGCATGATCCATAAAAACACAAATTGACAATTTGAACTTTATTAAAATATAAAACCTCACATGAAAATAGGAGGACACCAATAGAGTTGAGGAAGGGAACCAAGGAGAGGGAGGAAGGGAAAGAAATGGGAAGTATTGGGGATCAAAACTGACCAAATTACATGTTTAATTGTGTGCATGTACAAATGTGTAACAATGAATCCCACTGTTATGTATAATTATAATGTTATATAAAACCTCCTCTTTGAAATACAATGAAAATGAAAAGACAAGCCATAGACTTGGAAAAAATATTTTCTAAGAACATGTCTGATAAAAATCAATGTGTCCAGAATATGGGAAGAACTCTCAAAACTCCATGTTAAAAAACACTTCATCAGGCTGGGTTTGTAGCTCAGTGGTAGAGTGCTTGCCTAGCATGTGTGAGGCACTGGGTTCAACTCTCAGAAATATAAGTAAATGAGTAAAACAAAGGTCCATCAACATCTAAAAAAATTTTTTGAAAAAAAAAAGCACTTCACTAAAAGAGAGATTCTAATGGCAAATAAGCACATGAAAAGCTGTTCAATAGCACTAGATCAAAGGCCAAATGTTTTCTCCAATTAGCAGATGCTAATTCACAATAAGGTGGTGGGGAAGCTAAGGAAGAATAGAGTTGCTTTGGATTAGGCGGAGGGGAGTGAAGGGAGGGGAGGGGGTAAAGGGGAGAAAGGATAGTAGAATGAATCAGACATTATTACCCAATGTGCATATATGACTACACAACCGGTGTGATTCTACAACATGTACAACCAGAAGAATGAGAAGTTAGTCTCCATTTATGTATGATGTGTCAAAGTACATTCTACTGTCATGTATAACGAACAAATTTATAAAAGAATGACTAAGACAAAAAATAGCATTAGGGGAAATACAAAATAAAACATAAGACCTGACCTTTTAGAATATTAAAATTAGGCTGGGGTTGTGGCTCAGTGGTAGAGTACTGCCTAGCATGTGTGAGGCACTGGGTTCAATTCTCAGCACTGCATATAATAAATAAAATAAGTTCCATTGACAATTTAAAAAAATTTAAAAAATATATAAAGTACCTCTACACCGAGTATTATAAAAGCATTTCTTAGCCAAATTAAGGAAATGCCAATAAATGGAGATATACAATGGTCATGGTCCAGAATATTTAATATTGTTAAGATATCAAGTTTTCTAAAGTTGAGCTATAGGTTCAATGCAATCCCAATCAAAATTCCAGTGCCCTCTTCTGAGGAAATTGACAAGTTGATCCCAAAATGTACATGGACATTTGTCTTTGAAAAACAACAAAGTTGAAGGACTTAACACTACCTGATTTTGAGACATCTTGCAAGTAACCAAAACAATGTAGTATCACATCAAAGTAGGAAAATAAAGCAACAAAACAACAGAATAAAGCAGCAGAACAAATAGTCATAAAGTAAGCACAAACATATATATAAGAAAAAACTGATTATTGACAAAGGTACTGTATCAGTCAGCTTAGAGAAGGATAAAATAGTACTGGGCTCAAGGTTTTAGAGGTCTCAGTTCATGTTCAGCAGACTCCATTGCTCTGGACCTGAGGTGAGGTGGAATATCATGGTGGAATACCATGGCATGGCAGAGGAAAACTGCTCAACTTATGGTAACCAGGAAGCAGAGACAGAGTGAGGCACCAGGGACAAAATATAAACCCAAAGGTACACCCTCAATAATCTTTCTTCATTCATGCCCCACCTGCCTACAATTACCATACAGGTAGTACCATTCAAATTACTAATGCATCACATGGATTAATTCACTGATGAGGTTATAGCTCTCATAGTCTAATCATTTCACCTCTGGACATTTCTGAATTGGCTCACACATGAGTTTTCAGGGATACCTCATCTTATCCATAGTAGATACAAAATCAATTCAATGGAGAAAAGATAGTAATTACAACTAATGTTGTTGAAAGAACTGGATATTTACATTTAAAAAGCTATACTTCAATTTATACCTCATGACATACGTGTACATTGACTCAAAATGGAAGAGACCTAAACATTAACATTTAACTATAAATCTTCTATAAAAAAAATCAGTGTGTGTAAGCTGCCTGGTACCGTAAACCGGGATAAAAACTCTCGGAGGCAGAGTTAAGCTTTTACTACTTTTACTTCTACTTTCTTAGAGCTTAGAGAGGGAAAGAAAGATTTTTAGAGAGAAAGATTAAAGCAAGCTTTTCTTCTTGTCTTCTTAGCTTAGAGTCTTAGCTTAGAGTAGCTTAGAGTAAAGAAAGATAGAGCTTAGCTTAGAGAAAGATTAGAGCTTCTTTCTTCTCTCTTCTTTCTTCCTTCTTCTGTCTTCTGTCTTCTGTCTTCCTCAGGAGTCTCGGCCTAACTCTGACCAGTCATTACTTCTTCTATCTGGTTTCTTTTCTGTAACCGCTCTGCCTACGTTCTGGCCGCTCTGATTCTTCTGACCGACCGAGTGACTGCCCGGCTGACTGAATTCTCCGTTCTCCTAACTCGGACCGCTTTCACCCGGTTATATACCTTCAGGTTTGCGGGTGCCTACAGGTGCGTCACATACATATCAGGTGGAACCCATGGCTTCCAGCTAGCTACAACAGCCCTTCCCAATTAGGGCTCCTTCATATTCCTTCCCTTTAGTTTAAAAAGGTGCTTTAATTCTATTTTCTCTATTTTCTCTATTTTATTTTATTTTCTTTGTCCCTACCTAGCTTTTCACCTTTTATTTTTGAAAGGGTGGATATTTGAGCCCTTTGAGAAGGTGCTGTGGCTTTAAGGAAGTCTACTGCTGAGGAGCAACTAACGCACTTAGTTAAGCACAATTGTATAAGCGGCTTTGACTTTTTTTTTTTTTTTTTTTCTCCTCGTCTTTATTTTTCTTTATGGCTTTCTTGCCAAAGCTCAATGGCTTTTTTTCTGCATGGTTTTTACCATGCTATTTAATTCTCTATTTTCTTTTAAGCTCATGGCTTTTTTCTTTATACTAAAGCTCAAGGCTTTTTCTCTATGTTTTTTATGGCTTTTGGCCGGCTACTCTGCTTCGGCTTTTGGCCGGCTTGCTTCGGCTTTTCGCTGGCTACTCTGCTTCAGCTTAATTCTTAACTGGCCTCAACTGAGTCAGAGGCTATGCTCTCTTGTTTACTACTCTTTTTGCTGGTCTCAACTGAGTCTGAGGCTATGCTTTTTCGTTGCTCTCCTTATTTCTTAGCTTTTCTTCTCTGCCTGCCGAGCCCCGGACGGACCACCATTTGTAACTTAGAGTAAAGAAAGATAGAGCTTAGCTTAGAGAAAGATTAGAGCTTCTTTCTTCTCTCTTCTTTCTTCTGTCTTCTGTCTTAGAGCTTAGAGAGGGAAAGAAAGATTTTTCTTAGAGAGGGAAAGAAAGATTTTTCTTTCTTAGTAACTTAGAGTAGCTTAGAGTCTTAGAGTAAAGAAAGATAGAGCTTAGCTTAGAGAAAGATTAGAGCTTCTTTCTTCTCTCTTCTTTCTTCCTTCTTCTGTCTTCTGTCTTCTGTCTTCCTCGGGAGCCTCGGCCTTACTCTGACCAGTCCTCTGGAGCCTCGGCCTAACTCTGGCCAGTCATTACTTCTTCTATCTGGTTTCTCTTCTGTAACCGCTCTGCCTACGTTCTGACCGCTTTCTTCTATCTGGTTTCTCTTCTGTAACCGCTCTGCCTACGTTCTGGCCGCTCTGATTCTTCTGACCGGCCGAGTGACTGCCCGGCTGACTGAATTCTCCGTTCTCCTAACTCGGACCGCTTTCACCCGGTTATATACCTTCAGGTTTGCGGGTGCCTACAGGTGCGTCACATACATATCAGGTGGAACCCATGGCTTCCAGCTAGCTACAACAGCCCTTCCTAATTAGGGCTCCTTCAAGTGTGCCCTTTAGTTAAGCTAAGATTTACTGGACAGACTACCACAAGCATGATCCATAAAAACACAAATTGACAATTTGAACTTTATTAAAATATAAAACCTCACATGAAAATAGGAGGACACCAATAGAGTTGAGGAAGGGAACCAAGGAGAGGGAGGAAGGGAAAGAAATGGGAAGTATTGGGGATCAAAACTGACCAAATTACATGTTTAATTGTGTGCATGTACAAATGTGTAACAATGAATCCCACTGTTATGTATAATTATAATGTTATATAAAACCTCCTCTTTGAAATACAATGAAAATGAAAAGACAAGCCATAGACTTGGAAAAAATATTTTCTAAGAACATGTCTGATAAAAATCAATGTGTCCAGAATATGGGAAGAACTCTCAAAACTCCATGTTAAAAAACACTTCATCAGGCTGGGTTTGTAGCTCAGTGGTAGAGTGCTTGCCTAGCATGTGTGAGGCACTGGGTTCAACTCTCAGAAATATAAGTAAATGAGTAAAACAAAGGTCCATCAACATCTAAAAAAATTTTTTGAAAAAAAAAAGCACTTCACTAAAAGAGAGATTCTAATGGCAAATAAGCACATGAAAAGCTGTTCAATAGCACTAGATCAAAGGCCAAATGTTTTCTCCAATTAGCAGATGCTAATTCACAATAAGGTGGTGGGGAAGCTAAGGAAGAATAGAGTTGCTTTGGATTAGGCGGAGGGGAGTGAAGGGAGGGGAGGGGGTAAAGGGGAGAAAGGATAGTAGAATGAATCAGACATTATTACCCAATGTGCATATATGACTACACAACCGGTGTGATTCTACAACATGTACAACCAGAAGAATGAGAAGTTAGTCTCCATTTATGTATGATGTGTCAAAGTACATTCTACTGTCATGTATAACGAACAAATTTATAAAAGAATGACTAAGACAAAAAATAGCATTAGGGGAAATACAAAATAAAACATAAGACCTGACCTTTTAGAATATTAAAATTAGGGCTGGGGTTGTGGCTCAGTGGAAGAGCACTTGACTGGCATGTGTGAGGCACTGGGTTCGATTCTCAGCACCACATACAAATAAATAAAATAGAGTTCCATCAACAACTTAAAAAAATTTTAAAAATGAATATTAAAGTTATAACTGGCCATACCAATCATAGCAGTACTTACTGAGGGAGATGTGAAGAGACTGGAACTCTCATACACTATTAATGAGAATGTGAAATGGTCAGTCACTTAGAATATGAATGGTTGATTTCTTAAAATTGCAAACAAATGTCCACAGCTGCTTTATTTATAATACCAATCAACTCAAGTATCCACCAACAGGGGAATGGATAAACACATTGTGGCACAGCCATCTGATAGAGGACTATACTCAACCACAAAAAGGAATAAACTTTTCATCCACAAAACCTAGGTGAATGTCAAAATAATTATGCCAGACAAAAAAATTAGAAAAGCACACCTTATATGATTCCAGTTACATTAAATGTAAATTAGCCCATACTGACAAGAATAAAATCAGTGGTTGCCGATGGGAAAAGGCTATGGAAGGGAAGTTACCAAGGAATAAATGGAAGCTTTTTGGAGTAGCAGATATGTTAATTATCTATATTGTGCTGGCAGTATAACATACATATGTGAAAACTTATAAAATGGCAATTATAAATTAATTATGCCTTACTATAAGCTTACAAAAATTTATATAATCGATTAAGGAATACCGATATCATAAAATACAAATATGGACCAAATATATGAAAACCAAATAATTTCACTAACAAATAAGGTCCTATTTGTTTAAAATAGTTTGTTTGTGTTTATATATTAGTTTCCTTTGGCTTTCATATTAAATTAACATAAACTTCATGGCTTAAAACAACACAGAATGATTTTCTTACAGCTCTAGGGACCAGATGTCCAAAACAGTTTCTCAAGGGTTAATTCCAGGCATCAGAAGGCTGCTTTCATCTGGCAGCTTCAGGAGACTGTTTTCCTGCCATTTCAAGCTTCAAGAGGCTTTCTTGGGAGCGTGACCCCTTCTCACTTCAGCTTCTTAATTCAGTTGTCACCTCTTCTACTCCTCTTCTGTGGTCAAATCACCCACTGCCTCCTCTTGCAAGGATTTCTCTGGGATCCAGCTGGATAACCCAGGATTATTTCTTCTATCTCAGGACCTTTAATTTAATCACATCTATAAGGTGCATTTTCCTACATAAAGTAACATTCATGGGTTCCAAGGGAATAGGACATGGATAACTTTGGTGTCATTATTTGTTTTAATTTACTCCATCTTAGGGATATAGTGAAAAGAAGTCCAAACATAAGCTGAGTGTGATGGTGAAACCTGATGTTATACTTTTGGAGAATTTCCTAGTGATATTTAAGAAATTTATAAGTGACCTTACTATAAGACAGAGTAATTTCGCTTCTTGAAACATATCCTAAGAAACTCACATAAAACATAAGAAAAAGCTCTAACACAGACACATTTACCATTCCAAAGGATGTCAAAACTTTAGATGTTTAAAAATAAGGAATTAGTGAAATCAAGTATGGTATATCCATTAGATGATTATTGTAGAAACTTTAAAAATATTTTGAAATACGTTTAATAATATGGCTAAGTTTTATGCTGTAACATTAAGTAAAACAAAATTAAACTGTATTTTCATCTTTTTTGTAAATGCACCTGAAATACACACACACACACACACACATACACACACACACAAATACACACACCCCATGAGAATATGTGAAAATGTTAACATTTTGAATGAATAAAAATAATTCTTCTCTTATTTTCCCCAATATATTCCTTAAGGAGTATGTATTTATTCATTCCAGGAAGCTAGTGATTGCATAATATGTAACTGTGTAAATAATTTTTGAGGGAGAAAAGAATCTAAGTAACTGTACCTTGTCAATTTAAAATTCATCTCTTTATATGTCATTAAATATTTTAAAGTAAAAACAAAAATGCCATCTTCATTTCAGATATATGAACAAACTTTTTAAAAATCTTAGAAGTGTAGATATAAAATACTTGTGCAAACAGAAAATATTAGATTACCTTTAATAAAATGATCCACTTTTAAACAATTAAGGCTTTTGTTGAAATAAGGAAATCTGGAGAACTAACAGTATAAGAAAAATTATAGCACTTGTGGGTGAATAAAAACATTAACAATGGAAAGAAAAAAAATCTCCCTTTTAAAAAATCCAACAACTTCAAAGATACGGTTTGTAGAAATTTTAAATTTTTCAATAACGTTGCAACTTCATGTAGTGATTTCTACTGTAATGCATTAAAGCCTGAGCATATCTTAATTGCCTTATCAGCAAAACAGAATGCAATATTATTTTATCAAATGACAGTAAGGTTTCCAGAAGATATGGACATTATTTTCATAATATTAAGAAAATCAAGATGACAATAAAATAATGTTGGCATGAATTTAAGAATATTTATTTTTAGTGCTACTTGTATTCTAAGTAGATTTTAATGGTGGACACTGTCAGGTGCCTAGAACCCTATTTGTTCTGTTTTTATTACCTCCTCTTCACAGCTGGGTACCTCACAAGATGGCTCCCCGTATGACAAGATTCAGGCTGAGCCTGACTGGTTAGAGGGTAAATTCATGAACTTACCCTAGTTCAGGAATAAAAAATGTAGCCCAACCAGGGGAAGTAGAGGGTGCAATTTCCTAACTGCAATAGAAGAACCACAAATAATGATGTTTTTTCTTCTTCCCCTGAATAAAGCTGTGTTTGAATATGCCCCAGACATGGCTGCAGCCATCCTTTTACTTGAGGTTGAAACCAATGCTGAGAATGTATTATGGCATGAAAAGATCCTGGGACCCTCATGGTAAATCAGCAGACGCAATAGCCCACTGTTAGGGACTGAACTGCATTCCCCAAAATTTGTATGTCAAAGCTCTAACCCTCAGTGTGATTGTATTTGAAGGAAGAGTCCTTAAAGAGGTAATTAAGTTCCAATGAAATCACAAGGGTCAAGCTGTAATCCAATAGGATGTGTGTCTTTACAAGAGGAACAAACAACAAGGATGTGTGCACATGGTGGAAGAGCCATCTGAGGACACAGTGAGAAGGTAACGGACTACAGGACACAGTGCTTAGGAAAATCCAACCCTCTGGACCTGAACCTTGGACTCACACCCTCCATAACTATGAGATAATACATTTCTGTTGTTTAAACCATCCAGTCTTTGGTATTTTGTTATGGAAATCCTAGCAATCTATACGTTTACCCTATATTTGTTATATAAACTTCTTGTTAGTAAGATTAATTCGATTATCATTTAGATCAGTAAATCAGGTTTCCTGTTACTTCATACAAAGTCATTGCACTAGATACCCAGTGTGACTTTGGTTAAGGTATTTCATTTTTCTGATATTCAAAAATGAGGGGGTTGATCTAAATAAACTTAACATTCAGCTTACATTTCTATACTACCATGGAATAAATTTCTAAGCAGACTATTTTTCCCCAACTCTTCTTTCTTCATCCACAATCTATAAATCAATGCTAAAATTGAAAGCTCTCAAAAGAAATTTAGTGACATCAACCTAAAATTATTAATAATGATGATATTAATACTGTTTGTCTTATCCAGAACTCAATGATTCTTTTAAGTGGTGACAGGATGGAGAAACTATAAAGATGAACACAAATTCTCCTTTGTAGCATGACTTTGAGCACAACCAAGTAGAAAACCTGCCTTTGTAGAAAAAGAGGACTCAAAGAATTTGTATACCTGAGTGTACAGCATTTTGTGCCTCTTCTGGCTATTGGCACTTAGGATAGAAGAAATTACTAGTAATAATCTTTCATGTGGGTCAACTTAAGGCTTTTGAGCTCCATTAAGGAGCAAGCAATAGAACCCCATTTTCATAGTGCAGGAAACTTTGTTCTCTAAAGGAAAATGAAGCTGCCTTCAAAGTCCCAGACTTCATATATGGTTCCTTGTGAATCCTGTAATTTCTATTCTGTGCTAAAGATACACGTTTCTCCACATCCTCGCCAACACTTAACTGTTGTGTGTATTCTTAATAACTGCCATTCTGACTGGAGTGAGATGAAATCTTAGAGTAGTCATACATTGCTGGTGGAACTGCAACTTGGTGCAGCCAATCTGGAAAGCAGTATGGAGATTCCTTGGAAAACTGGGTATGAAACCACCATTTGACCCAGCTATCCCACTCCTCGGTCTATACCCAAAAGACCTAAAAACATCATACTACAGGGACACAGCTACATCAATGTTTATAGCAGCACAGTTCACAATAGCTAAACTGTGGAGGCAACCTAGATGCCCTTCAGTAGATGAATGGATAAATAAAATGTGGTATATATACACAATGGAATATTACTCAGCAATAAAAGAGAATAAAATCATGGCATTTGCAGGTAAATGGATGGAGTTGGAGAATATACTGCTGAGTGAAGTTATCCAATCTCAAAAAGCCAAATGCCTAATGTTGTCTCTAATATAAGGAGGATCATTCATAATGGGGTTGGGGTGGGGAACATGGGAGGATTAGATGAACAGTAGATAGGCAAAAGGATGGGAAGGGAAGGGAGGGGGCATGGAGGTAGGAAAGATGGTGGAATGAGATGGACATCATTACCCTAAGTACATGTATGAATACATGAATGGTGTGACTCTACTTTGTGTACAACCAGAGATGTGAAAAATTGTCCTGTATGTGTGTAATATGAATTGTAATGCATTCTGCTGTCATATACAACAAATTAGAATAAATTTTAAAATGTTTTAAAAATACATGTTTCTAAATCCTTTGGAGCATTTTTTTTTAAAAAAAAGGGACTATCCTTCCTCTTTATTGTCACTCTCCTTAAGCACTGATCTCCTGCTCCTGATGTAATTAATATCCAGGTAGTAGCCTCATTACTCCTTATCAGTCTGAGCCTTTAATACTCTTTGATTGCCTGTTTAGAAACATCTCTGTACATAAGAAAGGGACAGATTACATCATCTGGTTGGTGTTAAACAATGAAGCAGGTGAATACTGGCAAGACTAATAGGCTTTATTTCATTGGAACAAATTACTCTTGGACTCCTGGTCTCAGAGCCTGCATTAGTGAGACAGGTACTATCATGCATCAAGGAGACATATTCCACCTTGCATAAAACCTTTCATTAAAAACTCGCCTTGCTATGGGAGTTAACAGCCTCTCTAGCAATATTAATCAGAAATGACAAGATTTTTCCAGAATTTCTGAGTGATCAAGAAAAACAAAAGAGAAAAGTGGACTACTCATATCCTGCCAGAATTTCAAGTTTTCATTTCTGCCGATAGAAAGTACATCATAAGTTGTATATGAAAAACTGCCACTTCCTTTTCATTGTGACAGTTGAACCCAAACTATGTATCCCCAATGGATCATAAACACAGCTGAAAGAAGCCTCCAGAGCTTGGTCTTTGTGTTTCAGCTTTCTGAAATTGAATGGCTATGCAATCCAAGACAGGTGATTATCCAGTGATGAGGTCCTAGGGTCCAGCCTTTCTGGACATCCCATTCATTCATTTATCAATTCATTCATTCAATAAATAAATAATGAGTACTTACCATATACCAGTTTCTGTTTAGGCGTTGGGGGATTCTTAGCAAGACAGATAAGATCCTTGTTCTTAGGGTGCTTGCATTCTATGTGACTGAGACAACAATAAGTAAGTTTCAAAAATAAAATTAGTGGTGTCAGAAAGATAGTAACACAGTAATAGACTAGAGAATGGTTTGGGACAATATGTGGCTGGAGTGAGATACTGTAGATGGAGGTCCGAGATGCTGTAAGAAGGTAACATTTGAACTGGGATATGAATGGTGTGATAAAAATGGCCATGTGACAACATGGGGAAATTTTTTTTCAAGAGAAGACAACAAGCCCTGTTGAGGAGCAAAAGTCAGCATTAGTAAAGCATAGTGAGCAGAGGGGATAGAATACAGACTGAGGTGAGAGGGGCAAGAAGGAGCTAGAATGTGTGTGTCCTCGTGGACCTTTGCAAGGACACTTAACCCCAAGAGAAATGTGGGGACGATGGAACTGTTTTAATCAGGGTAACAACAAGATCCAAATTCATTTCTGAAGACCCCTATAGATCTATTGAAGAATTTGGAGGTCAAAGTGTAAATGTACACACCAGTTAGGAGACTACTGTAGAAGCTCCATGGGAGAGATCAGACAAATAAAAAATGAAAATATTTTCAATGGTGTCTTTTAGGTATGAAAATAAATAGTTGTTGATGGATTTGGCTGTGGTAAATAAGTGGAAAAGAAAATAATTACAGCTAGATTTTTTTTCAGCCATATAGATGATGGTGCCATTTGCTGTTGAGAATGGTTGGAGAGGAAGAATTTTTGTGGCAAAAGCAAAAGTTTCTATATGGACCTGTTAGGTTTAAGATCTTGATATCAATTTTTATGGATTCAGGCTGCTATAACAGAATAGCACAAACTGAGTAACTTATAAACAAGAGAAATTTATTTCTCACAGTTCTAGAGGCTGTGAAGTCCAAGATCAAGGCACCGGTACATGTATCTGGGGAGGGCCCACTTCATGGTTCATAGACTGCTGCCTCCCCACATGGACATGAGGGATATGATAGGCAACCTTTCTTTGCTGTGACCAAAATGGCTGACACAAACAACTTTTAGTAGGAAAGGTTTATTTTGGCTTATGGTTTCAATCCATGGTTGGTCAACTCCATTGCCCTGGCTCTGTGGTGTGGTAGAACTTCATGGTAGAAGGGCTTGTTAGAGAAAAACTTCTCAATTCATGGGAGCCAGGAAGCACAGAGAAAGAGGAAGAAACTGGAGAATTAGAAATTCCTCCAGGACACACTTCTAGTGACTTACTTTCTCTAATGAGGGGCCACCACCCAGTATTCCATTCAGCCATTGATGGATTAATCCACTGATGATATCATTTGTGTCAAGATAATTTATAAATACTGTTGAACCATTTTTATTATGGCGGTTTTAAAATCTTTGTCAGGTTGCGTGTGGTGTTGTACACTTAAAATCCCAGTGATTCAGGAAGCTAAGAGAGAAAGATTGCAAGTTTGAGGCCAGCCTGGGCAACTTAGGGAGACCCTGTCTCAAAATAAAAAATAAAAAATTGTATTAAAAAGAAAGGGCTAGTGATATAGCTAAGTGGGATAGCAGCTCTGCATACAATCCCCAGTACCAAAACAAACAAACAAATCTTTGTCAGTTAGCTCATCATCTGATTCATCTAGGTTTTGGACTCTGTTAACTATATTTTCTCATTTGGGTTGTGTTTTCTCTGGTTCTTACAATGATACGTTCTATGGTTTAAATATGTCTCTCAAAGTTTATATGTTGTAAACTTGAATAATCAATGCCTTTATTGTGGAAGTAGGTTTTTTTTAATCCTAGGAGTGGGTTCTTTATAAAAGGACAAGCTTGACCCTCTGTTGGATTCTCTCTGTTACCTTCTCACCTTTCGTTTTAGTTAGCTTTTCATCCCTGTAAACAAAAGAACATACAAGAACAATTTAAAAGAAGAAAAGTTCATTTTGGCTCATGGTTTCAGAGGTCCAGTTCATGGTCAGTGACTCCATAGTTCCGGGCATGAAGTGAGGCAGAACATCATGGTGGAAAGGCTTGATGGAGGAAAGTAGCTCCAGACATGGGAACCAGGAAGCAGAGAGTTCCACTCACAAGGGACAAAATATAAGCCCCAAAGGCATGTCCACAGGGACCTACTTCCTCCATTCACACCCTACCTACCTGTAATTACCACCCAGTTAATCCATTTCAGCGTATTAATCCATTGATTAGGTTAAAGCTTTCATAGTCTAACTGAAAGAAAGTTGGAGCAGGACTAATCACACACACACCTGGGATAAGAAGCAGGTTTATTTGTCAGAAGTCTGACAGGCTGCTCTATGCAAAGAAAGGGAGACTAGCAGCAACTCCCCCTTGAGAGTTACTTTTTATAGGCTAGAATCATGGCCATGCATTAGGGGTGGTTTTAGTCCTGACTGACATAGCAAGCATCCCCTGATCTTGTGGAAGACAAGTTTGTTTCTTGGGAACAAAGACAGGCACTTTTCCTATCTTTCAGAGTGGGGAGAACAAGAAAACCAACATATCTCTTTATCTGCTCAAGGTTAGAACAGGGAAACCAGTACATCCCCATCTCAGGGGCCAGTAAGTTGTCTTCTTTTTTTTTTTTATTTATTTTTTATTTATAAAAGTAGTATGTATTATAATTCATAATGCATACATATAGCATCTTTTTACATACAACTGTTTGTATACAAAGTATATTCATACCATTCAGGTCTTCAATCATGCATTTAGGATAATGATATCCATCTCATTCAACCACCTTTTCTGCACATCTCGGGACCAGTAGGTGTTCTCTCTGGCTAGTTTCTATTTCATGGAAATAAGAACAGTATTCATAAAGTGGGGGTGGGAAAGGGACAATGGCTGCAATGATGCTAACACTAACCATTTCACCTCTGAACCTTTTTGTATTGTCTCATACATGAGCTTTCGAGAGATACTGCATATCTAAGCCATAACACCTTCCATCATGTGATGATGCAGCAAGGTCCTCACTGATGCTGATCCCTTGACACTGGACTCTACAACCTTGAGCCCATAAATATCTGCTTACTATAAATTGCCAAGCCTCAAGTATTTTATTGTATAGCACAAAATGAACTGACAATGAGTAATTTTTAAAAAAGAAATTGTATTTTGGACAGTAAGGATATTTGATCCTGTTGAAAAGTTTGGATGTTATAGTATGAGACTCTAGAGTCTATTCAATATGTTTTAGCATAGAGTCTCCCTCCTGTGGTGTAACATAGGGCTGAGTAGATATGTATGTTCAGTTTCCCTCTGGATCCCACTGATATCACGCCTTCAAAAGTAGAACTCTGACTCATCCTGCTCACTTCTTCCAAGTAGAGGTGTAAACTCAGCTTCCTACTAGGCCCTGTTGACACCAGGGAATGGAGAAGTGTCAACCCGACACAGGCTTTGTTGCTGCAGAGCTCTACTGACATCAAGACCCACTGCTTACTACCTCATTCTGCCTTGATCAGCCTCTATGCTGCCAGGTGGTGTGCGGATTCGGCTGTCTGATGGACTGTTGACACTCTCATGGTGTGGGAATCAGAATACCACCTGGCACAGAGAAGGATGGAAAACAGCTCTCTGCTCAGCCTTCAACACTTGGCAGGAAAATCAAAGCATAAAAGCACTGCCTCTTTTACAGGAATTGAATAGAAAAGCAACAGTCTCTTCTCTAAGACAGGTTGGGCTGGGATATTGGAGAACTACTGCCTGTTTCCATGGGCCAGGTAGGGGTGGGTTAAGGTGAGAGATCTGCTTCCTACAGAGAATCAAATCCTACTAAAGAATAACCAAGGGCTGGGGTTGTGGCTCGGCAGTAGAGCACTCGCCTAGCACGTGTGCGGCCCCGGGTTCGATCCTCAGCACCAGTAAAAACGGATTGTGTACAACTAAAGCAAATAAATAAATATTTAAAAAAAAAAAAAGAATAACCAAATTCAAATCTCTGAGAGTAGAGTTTTGGAACGGGTGTTATTAAAAGTCCCCAGTCAATTCTGAGGCATAGTGAGGGCAAGAGCCACAGATCTATGTAGATGCAAAAGTCTTCAAGGTTGATGATAGTTGCTAATATTCCTAATGAATAAGGTGGTGAGATTGGAGGACAATAAGGCAGGTTGGGAGTGGACATTTCAGGAACACTGTGGTTTCATTTCATCTGTTTATTTATTGATTGGTACTGGTGATTGGACCCAGGATCTTGCATGTGTGAGACAAGTATTCTATCATTGAATTACACCCAGCCCTAAGCTGAGGAGAAGCAAGATTCATGAATAATTGGCTACTTTAGCTGTGGCAGTGTGAGAAAGCTCTAAGTTCAGTCAAGTTCTAGTTGAACAAGATTGTAAAAGGATTCCTGAAAGAAGAGATTAAGAATTTGCTGATGACAGATTTTGTTTGAGGTAGCATACAGCAGAAGGGCTTGAAAGGACAGAGAATGGAGAGATTGGATCAGATTAAAGATTTTTCAGGCAGCATGAAACAAGTGTCTGAGTGAAAATAGGTAAACTGGGAGGCTTCTGGTGGTGATTGAGAGAAACAAGGACATGCCGTGATAATAGAGTTTGTCTCATCATCAGTTAATTGATGGTGAACAAAACTCAAGTTACAGAGTCTATCTTTATTAGGTACAGGCTCACTGAGCAACTATGAATCCCTGTGGCAGCCTATGGGATGAATGATTTCACCTGGTAAATGTGGTTTAATGGCCTTATATCCTTCCTCACTCAGCTTATCTTTGCTGAGGGGTCTCGAGCACCCTAGATAAGAGGCTTATCCTTTACTTAAATCTCTTAATGGCCGGCCCCCAGCAATTGGCGCCCAACATGGGGCTATTTTTTATTTTTTTGAGGCAAAACTTTTCATCAAAACTTCTGGTAAGGTTTCTGTAAATTAGATGAAGGGAGGAAGGGAGGCTAAACCTTTTATAATCTTGTTGCACAATCAAATAGTAAAGAAGCAGTCCTGTAGGTCAATAATTATGATATAATAATTTTTAGCAATAGTAGTAGGAAAAGGGAGACCGGATTGCAAAGCTCTCGTTGTTTTCATTATTTTGTAAATTTTTCTTAAATCTCACAAAAGCCTGGCAGGCATGACTGAAATGCCCTAATTGCCCACAAGAAAAGTAATATCTTTTAGACACTGTAATAGGAAACTTATTAAGAACAGGAGTTGAACCATGCTCCTTTAAAAATTGTGAGTAAGGGTGTCTCTTTAAAGTAGCAGCAGCAGTTGATATGCCTTGGATATGAGGTGGAGTAGAATTTATATATTTTAATGAAACTGGCTAAAGATCTAGTTGTATTAATGTGTTTTAGCAACGTTTGATAGATTGGGTTTGCTTTATAAAAGCCAATTGTTTAATGATTAATTTTGGAAACTGAGTATTTTAATCTAGCTAAAAATTTTTCATAAGGTTTAGTAGTTTGCTGTTTAATATTAGAAAGAAAAGTTTGTTTTGTAGTAGCTTTTCTTAGAGCAGCTTTTGGAAGTGGGAGTTGGACTTGCGGCGTAAATTAAGTTTTATTTTTTATCAACATAGAAAATGTTAAGCCTTGTTGCCAATTAAAAAGAGTTATCTATTTTGCAGCAATAGAATCAACTAGTTTGTAAAATATAAGGGGAAGTCGAGCCAAAATCTTTGATTGCAGTTTTTAACTCTTTAACCAATTTAAAGGAAAGCAGCTCTCTCAAGAGGAGTTTGTTTTGGCTTCATTATCCTATCTATAAGGCAAACTGCTTTAAGAGCAGGATTTAAAACATCTTTAAGTAAATTTTATAAGGGAAAGGCATCTCTTGGGGCCCTTTTTGGCCCATGATGGTGTTGGATAAGATTCAGGCTGGCAGGCCATACCCTCAGGCGCCTTCCCAGAAGTGCCCATCTCTCGCGAGAATTCACCTTTGGCAGGCTCCTAGTCCCCACCCTTCCTGATCCTGGGAATACTCGCCTCTCGCCTCTCGCGAGAATTCAACCCAGGGCGGGCTCTCCCTTTCTGAGCCAATCCGGACCATTCAAGTCACGCTCCCAACCCTCTGTACTTAAGCCCCGGCTTGTCCAGAACTCACTCTCTCTTTTCGCCGTCATCTTCTCACCAGCTCTCCCCTTCCCATTCCCCTTTCCCTTTTCCCCTTTCTCCCTTTCTCCCCTTCACCCCTTCCCTTAATAAACCCCCCTTTTCTACAAGGCGGTTCCGGTGTGGTTTTTGCCCTACAGATGGTCATAGTAACGTTTTATTTTTCCTCTCAGCTTTATCCATGTATCTAAACTTAAAGTTCCTTCTTCAGGAAACTGAGAAAAACACTCTTGGATAATAAATTGTCTCAGCTGCTTAGAAGTAACAGCAGCACCTCTATTATTATAACACAGTATAGCATGTCTCCCTGTGAAAACAGGAAATTTCTCTTTAGTCAAATTGCTCTTAAAGTCATTCTTCTGTCTTCTAACATCCTGGGAACATATAATCTCTTAGAGTGAGCAAAAAATTTAAGGAGCAACAGATTTCAAATGGTTTGTTCACCACTCTGCAGAAGTCCCAAGGTTAGTGAAATACAAACCCTAGTTATCTACAACCAAAAATAAGAAGAAAGGGTTTCAAAGAGGAAGGCAAATTTGTATCCCAGAATAGTCATCTAGACTCACCTTGCTGGAAATAATATTTCAGACAAGTGTTTGAGAACCATAGCTGTTCCAAAGAATCCCCACAGCATTACTGGGGTCTGAATTATCTTACATATTTGTTAGTTTTATTCCGTAAAAAAAAATTTGTTGGGTGTCTTTTATACACCAACACTATTCTAGGTGTTTCAAGATACAGCTGAGGAAAAGACAAAGATTTATAGAGATCTCTTATAGAGATCACATTCCTAAAGAAGGTGGACCATAATCAAATCATTCAATCAAAACATAAACAAAATTTCCAGTAATGATCCTCTGTAGACAATTCAGATAGGATAATAAGAACCATGGATGAATAGTAGGTGCCTTTGAATGGATAGGTGAGGAAGTTCTTTCTAGAAAGGGGAGGTAGTCACCTGGAGGAGATTGGCCATGAATGACGTAATTGATCCAGCTTGGGGCAGGACAAGTAAGGAAGGAGCTTATGAAAAGTCACAAGGCAGAAATGAGTTTATCTTGTTTGAGATACTAAAATATAACCAGTTGTGGTGAGGACACCATGAATGAGAAAAAATGGAGAAGGGAGAAAAAGAAAGCAGAGATCAGATCATATAATGGACAGATAAGCTAGAGGATGTTTGTATATTATTTTAAGTGGATGGAAAACCATTGCAGGGAGTGTTAGGCAGGGACATCCTTGTTGGTCAGTCTACCTCCTGTATGTGAGCCCCACAAAGGCAGAGTCTCTTTCTCCGTGTATCTCCAGTGCTTAGAACAGGTCTTGGTGCTCAATGAGCACTTCATAAATACATGTTGAATGAATGTGTTAAGCCTCACAAATTTGCAAAGAGAGAGCAACTACCTTTAACTGAATGAAATGATGCGGTGTTGTTGCTTTTTAAAATTAGTGCATTATATTTATACACAAGAGTGGGGTTCATTTTGACATTCATAAATGCATATAATATAGCTTTTTTCATTTCAATCCTCAGTACTTCCTTTTTCCTTCCCCTCCCACCTCCTCCTGATTCCTTTACTCTACTATATTGGTCTTCCTTCTAGGTATTTATTTACTTTTTAATTGGTGCATTATAGTTATATATAAAATTGGAATGAATTGTGACATATTTATACAGGCACAATGTATAATTTGGTCAATTTAATTCCTCAGTTCTTTCCCTTTCCTTTCCTCCTACATCTTCCTTGATCCTCCACCTCTACTCCACTGATTTCCCCTTTTTATTATTTCTTTTTTTTTCTCCCTAGCTTCTGCATGGGAGAAGATGCAATTGAAACATCTGTACCTCAACTTTCATGCACACGAATGTGGTCAAAATTTTTTAGAGATTTAGAAATAGCTTATCTACACTCTTAGGTAAGCTAATATTTTTATTTACATATTTCCTACATTATTAAACAAGTTGAAATTTTATTTTGTTGTGCAGAGGTGAATGCATACATATTCTAAGTCATCCAGCAAATAATTTTATCATGTTTGTTATGCTAACCAAATTTATGGTGTTAAAGTGATAGCAATTTTTTACTAAATCATTCTGAGAGGAAGGCTAATATGAGAGAGAGACCCCTTAGCTTATTCACACAGCTGCTACCAGAACCCAGGTACCAACCAGCCCAGCAATCCCTCTCATGTATTTTTTACAATTGCCTCACATTCCTACAAAATAACAACAAAAATTTTAAATTATTTTTTAAGTAATTTACATTTCTTGTTTTCATTTTTCTGACAGTACTGAGTTAAGATGAAATGCTCTATTCTAAAAATCACTTAGCTCATTTTTATCAAATTAGACTTGGGTTTCTGAATTCAGGACTTGGTAGACTATTTGTGGGGGGGTGGTACTGGGGATTGAACCCAAGGGCGCTTGATTACTGATCCACATCCCCAGCCCTTTTTATATTTTATTCAGAGACAGGGTCTTGCTACGTTGCTTAGGGGCCTTGCTAAGTTTCTGAGGCTGGCTTTGAACTCACAATCTTCCTGTCTCAGCCTCCCCAGCCACTGGGATTACATAGTGCCTGGCTTGGCAGATATTTTTATTGTAAGTTCTCTGAGGGCAGGTACTATTTCTTGAACATCTTTCTATTCTATGGAGCATTGCCTTGCAAATAGCATTGAATAAATAAATATGATATAAGCAACTATGCCTGGTAGGTGCTGCCATTTGTCCCCTTTCTAGAACTTTAGGTCTTACCTAAATTAAATAGGCCTGCTAAAGTTCTGTCCATTTGTTTTCTCCCATTTATCTTAATTATAGTATTGTTTGCATACACCAAACTTCACTAATTAAAAATGCACTGTTGGGCTGGGGTTGTGGCTCAGCTGTAGAGCACTCGCCTGGCACGTGTGTGGCCCAGGTTCAATCCTCAGCACCACGTACAAATAAACCCATTGTGTACAGCTAAAGCAAATAAATAAATATTAAAAAATAAAAATAAATAAGTGCACTGTTGATGAATGTTTGTATAAGATCAAGTAATCACCACCACAATCATGATGCAGAGAAGTCCCCATACTCTTAAGTTCCCCTGCTGTTTTTGTGCTTATTCCCTCTCTAGTCCCTGACAATAATTCATCTGCTTTCTAACAGTAGAAATTTGCTTTGTGTAGAATTTAATATAAATGAAATCATACACTACATAGTCTTTTGCATTTAAGGACTCTCTCTCTATTTTTTTTTTTTTTTTTTTTTTTTTTTTTTTTTTTGTGGTGCTGGGGATTGAACCCAGGGCCTTGTGCATGCGAGGCAAACACTCTACCAACTGAGCTATATACCCAGACTAAGGACTATCTATTTTTATTGACATGGTTGTGATTTCATTACCACCATCCCATGGATCAGGCAGGAAAACCATGTTCAGCTTCACCTACAAAGATATAAGGCTCATAAATAGTTATTTAAAAGCAACAAAAGAAAAACTCGCCCATTTTTGTCATTTGCACAATAGAACACTTTAGGTAAATGCTCATATAATGCCAAGCACTTTGAGACTCATTGCAGAGATACCATGGTTCTGTCTCCTTTTGGCTGTATTAACTCACAAAATCCTCTCCCCACCAACAGAAGGAGGAAGAGAAGGAAGAGGAAGCATTTTTTGAATGCTATAACATAATATCCATCCCTCCTGAACTTATCCAAAAACACATAAATTTTGGGCACATCATGTCAGAAGTTATCAATACACAGATATAATTTTTTAAACATAAGGGCATGGAGGCCTGTAACCCCACTCACTCTGGAGTCTGAGGCAAGAGGATCAAAAGTGTAAGACCGGCCAGGTCTTAAACTTACCAAGACCCTACCTCAAAATAAAAGAAGTGAAATTAAAAAGGTATGATATATGGTTCAGTGGTAGAACACCTGCATAGCACTTACTAGGTCCTGGGTTCAATCCCCAATACTGTATCCCCCAAATTAACTAATTAATTAATATTAAATCTGGCATAGTTTCTTAATTTTGCTAAATATTTCTATATCTTTTTTCAAATATTTTGTTGTATTTTTCATCATTAATAAATTTTATTGTAAGCATTTTGGAAAAGATGCATATAAATAAAAAAATTATGTATATCTAAGATCATAGCTGTGTATACCATTTCTATGCTAAATGTGGGGGGTTTTGTCATTGCATTTCATGCCTTTCATTGCACTATTGCCAGGATGGAAGTATGGTTTTCCCTCAGTACCTGGAAGGGAGGCTAAGCACAGAAGACTGGTGCTGTTATCCATATAGATTTTTTTCAGTTAATTCCTTATTGAATTTATGCTTTTGGTTAGACTTGTTGGGATCAAACTATGAGCTCAGCATGAAGTACGATGTACCACTCAGTTCTCAGGCTACTTTGTCTGAGAAAACAGGCATTCTGTTTTCTGCATCTCTAATTCACAGACGAGTAGTATCAGGAAGCTTAAAGTTTCAACAATTGAGAGATTTGTCTAGACTCCTAGTCTTGATCTGAACCCTTGCTGTCTAGTAGTTGGAAAATAACATTTCTATTTTTAAAATGATCCTGGACCTGGACAGAAAGAGATCACAGTATGCAGTGCCTAGTGAGGGATTCCCCAGGTTGAGATATTGCGGAATTACCACCAAAAGAAAAACTGTTCATTCTTAGCCAAGAAATGCATTTCTCTGTTGTTTATTATGGCCATGTTGGAGTCATGAAGGATTCAAAGAAAAGATATAATCTTGTAGATTTTATCTCTTTTAATCATAGAATTTTAGTATCTGACAAGGCATTTGACAAGTAAGAGACTCAGGTAGGTTGAGACAGATGTGCCCAAAGCCAGGTGGAAGGAACTGCCCAGCATTCATATACCTGACTCTGATTCTGTTCTCTTCTGCCTCATGCTGCCTCTTCATGTTTAACGGAGTCTTTTGGGCTGTCTCCCTGCCTCAACTGATATATATACTTTCCAGTCTCTTGGACACCACTATTTGGGAAGTTATGGCAGTACTGAAGGAGAAAACTTTCCATAAGAAAAATGGGATAATCCTGTGTTTGATCAAACCTAATAGTAGGCATTCTCGCAACAAATGGAAAATGGCCAGTGTCAAAACAAATGCCTTCAAAGTCATCTACATTGCCTACTTGCTTTATCATTTTTTTTAAAAAGTTTTCTTCATTTTGTCATTTAAACTGGACTTATTCATATGAAAAAAGGAAACACAAAATTTATTCAAAAAGCATAAAATTTAACTAAGGAGGAAACCCACATTGGATTTTGACTTCATCAAACTCACTGCAGTAGGGCTCTATTGTCATTGACCAGGAAAAGTGGAGAAATAGGAGAACGCTGAGATTTGCAAAAGAATTTAGTAGTTAGTTTCACCTAAGGTGTCTCCAGGAAGAAGTGGTTCTCAGTGACTTGAGGCTGGATTGAGAAGTCCTAGTCCATACATGTACCTACAGCTGTAGATGGTACAGGATACAACTGATTTCACATTATTCCCAGAACATTGCTGACTTAAAGGAAACCTCAGTGTCCTGTCCCTGGTGAAGGAAAGAATTTTCAACTCAGTGCCAATATTTCCTGAGTTTGACATTGAATAAGTTTCACTCTTGTCTTAGTCTATTTTCTGTTGCTAATAACCCAGTACCACAGACCAGGTAAATTATAAAGAAAATAAGTTTATTTTGCATCATAATTTTGGTTTATTTTGCTAAAATTTGAAGGACTGTATCTGGTGATGGCTTGTTTGTTTGCAGAGTCTTGAGGTGGGATAGGGCATCACATGCTGAAAGACAGAACTCCCAAGCATGTTTGATATCTTTCTCCCTCTTCTTATAAAATTACCATTATTCAGCCACAGCAGCTCCACTCTAATGACTTTACCTAATCCTAAGCACCTTCCAAAGGCCCCATCTCCAAACATCACAGTTTGATTAAGTTTCTCCTAATCACAATGGAGATTTAATTTTGGCACAAATTTCAGAAGAGGCAAACTACATTTAAACCATAACAACTATTGTTAGACTAGACATTTAGAATGGCTTTGGATTAGGAGCAGTCCTAAAGAGCTGCTTAACCAAGAAGGTTCTTTTTAATATGAGGAATATTAATGGAATCCCTGGGGATGGAAACTCACAGTTAGAAAACCCATGAGTAATACTCTTGCTACTCTTTGAACATCTATTGATGATCTGTGTCTCACTCACAGGAAAACCAACACAAATGAAATTGTGTATTTTTCATTTTGTAGAGGGATTCAGTAATGGCCCAATTATGTTCTCTAGTAAAGGGTCTCTCTAATTAGTGGATAGAAGTTGTAGGAAAGCTATGACCTTTTGTTCCTTCTTTTACTAATGGAAAAGGCCTTGTAGTTAGGGAGGGTGGACATAATGAAATTGTACTGAAACCCACTAAATAGGGCAATAAATATATTCAGACTATTGTTGATTTTTCTGTGAGATAACCCAAAGACCATTTTGTTGAGGCCAGCAGATGCCCAGAATGTGGTGGACTCAAAAATTATATATATATATATATATTTTTTTTTTTCTTTAAACTTGGGATTTCACCCTGAGTATCTCTTGTCAAATAAAGATCAATGAAGTAACATTTTCTGCTTTCAAAATTCCAGGAATCCTGAACCCAGGAAAAACAGGTATGAAAGTTAAAGGAGACAGGTATAGCCAAAGTTGCACTTTAAAAGGAAATATAAACAATGTCGTTCAGATCATGGATAGTTCCAAGGTCAGTCTTTTTTTTTTTTTTCCAAATTTATTTATTTTTTATTCTAAGTTGTTAGAAATGACATCAGAATTTATTACATTTCGTATTATACTTATAGAGCACATTTTTACATATCTCTGGTTGTATACAAAACAAGGTCAGTCTTAATAAAAAGTTCAGAGTTAGAAATTACCCTCTATAAGGAATAAGTAAAGAAGTTTCCTGAATTTGAAAAAAAATAAGGAATATTATCAACTGAAAACTTATAACACAACGAGGAGCCCAGCTCAAGGCCTGGGTTAAGAACTAACATAGCAGGGTTAAACAGAACTGTTACCATGGTCATAAAGATTAATATTAATGTGTTCTACTTCCTAATACTACTGAAATCTACCAGCTTTTCCCCATCCTTTTGCATACCATTACATTAAATCAAAACTCCCAGTGTCTCTAGAGTGGACATTTGCAATGATGTCTCAGCTATCTCCATGCATGTGGTCAGGGATTTAGTAATTTTTAAAAATGAATGTTGGAGCCTAGTAATCTCCTATACTTCCTCTCCAAACCCTTCCATTTCCTACACGACCTTGCAATGACTCAGTATTTCTCAATCTTAAGAGTTTGCCCCCAGGGGCACAGTATCTGGAGACATTTTTGTAAACTGGGGAGTTACTGGCACCTAGTGGGTAGCTGCTAAATACCCTACAAGGCATGATACAGACCCCCACAACAAAGAATTATTTGGCTCTAAATGTAAATAGTGCTGAGACTGAGAAACCCTGGGCCCTAACCCCTGCCTACCCTGAACTTCATCTCAGACCACTGACTCATGCTTCAAGCATGCTGGATTTCTTCTAGTTTCACAAATCTGTCATTTTCTCCCCCATTTATCATTTGTTCACATTATTTTATCTGAATATGCTCTCTTCTTGACAACTCTTCTTAGTCATCATCTCTTCTTGACAACTCTTCCTACTTATCATTTAAATGTTACCTTAAAACTACCTTCCTGAGGGAAATCTTGTCTAACCCAGCTTCTTAGAAATATTGTTAGAATTGTCTGAAATCCTGAGTAAGAGTGAGACTACAGGTTTCTAAATCTTTAGCACCAGCAGCTAGCCAGTAGGAGTGGGCTGTTGTGGGCACCAGTTCTGGAAGGGCCCAAGTGGATGTGATTATGTGCTTAAGTTTTCTTCTGCTTCATCAATTCTGCTATTGATGTACTCTATTGCACTTTTCATTTTGTTTGTCATGTTTTTAAGGTCCAAGATTTCTATTTGGTATTATTATTTTATTCTCTCTATTCAGTTTCTCTTCCTGGTTATTTATTGTTTTTCTCGTGTTGTTAAATAGTTTCTTTGTATTTCCCTGATGTTTACAAAGTTTTCATTAAACAGTTATTTTGAATTCTTTGCCAGGCAGTTCATACCTCTGCACTTATGAGGTCAGTTACTCATATTTAAAAAAATTTTTTTTTTTGTAATACTGGGGATCAAACCCAAGGCCTTATGCATGCTAGGCTACTGTTCTACCACTGAGCCATATCCCCAGGCCAGTTACTTTTATCTTATTTTGTCCATTTGGTGATGTGTTTCCCTGACTGTTCCTAATCTCTGTGGTCATGTGTTAATGTCTGCATATTTGAAGAAAGTAGATACTTACTCTAGTCTTCACAGAGTGGCTGTGTCTGGGAAAATCCTCAATCAAGCATGGCACTAAAGTGTGCCAAAAGGCACTGATGACTGCCTGATGCTTAGGGCTGTCTTGTTAAGGGGGGAGGAATACAAAAATAAGTGAGATACATTCCCATATCGTGTTGTGAATTGTTAAAAGTGCTATATCAACTGAATGAAGAAAAGCAGGATGAGCAAGTGACTAATTTGTTCTGTGCCTATTATTTATAATCACATGACAAATATGAAGTATCTACTAAATGTCAAGCATCTTACAAGGTTTACGTGGTGCAAACGTGAATGGAAAACTACTCTTACCCCTAATGAATATATAATTCTGTGGGAATAACAGCTAATCTCATTGGGCTTTACTTTTTCTTCATGAGAATTACAACAACTATTCATCATAGCTCATACTTTTCTAATAACTAGGTGTTGTTATTATTAGTCTCAAATGAACAGAGGAGGAAACTAAAATTTTGAGAAGTTAGTTAAGTATAATGAAATTTCTTCAGCAATGCTCCCATTATTGTTGTGCCACCAGTGTCTGTATGTGCTGGATAGTTTACATATATATATATATTGTTTTTTATTTGAAGTTGTTGTATATGACAGTAGAATCCATTACAATTCATAATACACATATAGAGCACATATTTACATATCTCTGGTTGTATACAAAGTATATTCACACCATTCATGTCTATACATGCACTTAGGGTAATGATATCCATCTCATTCTACCATCTTTGTTTTTTTTTTTTTTTTTTTTTTTTTGCTTTTTATTCACTTGCCCACTCCTTCCCTATACTCCCCACTGACCTTTCTAGTGTTCCTCTAATCCTCCTGTGCTCACAGTCCCAACCCCACTGTGAATCAGCCTCCTTATATCAGAGAAAACATTCAGCATTTGGAATTTTGAGATTGTCTAACTTCACTTAGCATTATGTTCTCCAATTTCATCCATTTACCTATGAATGCCATTATTTTATTCTCTTTTACTGCTGAGTAATATTCCATTGTGTATATGTACCACAATTTCTTTATCCATTCATCTACTGAAGGGTATCTAGGTTGGTTCCACAACCTAGCTATTGTGAATTGTGTTGCTATAAACATTGATGTGGCTGTGTCCCTGTAATATGCTGTTTTTAAGTCCTTTGGGTATACAGGAGTGGGATAGCTGGGTCATAAGGTGGTTCCATTCCCAGTTTTCCAATGAATCTCCATACTGCTTTCCAAAGACTCCTATTGCACAAGAATTAAAATCTAGAATTAATGAATGGGACGGATTCAAACTAAAAAGCTTCTTCTCAGCAAAAGAAACAATCAGTGAGGTGAATAGAGAACCTAATAATTGGGAATAAATCTTTACTACATGCACGCATGTCAGATAGAGCACTGATCTCTAGAATATATAAAGAACTTAAAAATCTTAACACCAAAAAAAAAAAAAAAAAAAAAAAACCCAATCAATAAATGGGCCCAGGAACTGAAAATATACTTCTCAGAAGAAGGTATACAATCAATCAACAAATGCATGAAAAAATGTTCAACATCTCTGGCAATTAGAGAAATGCAACTCAAAACTACTCTAAGATTTCATTTCACTCCAGTCAGAACGGCAGCTATTAAGAACACAAACAACAATAAATGGTGGAGAGGACGTGGGGAAAAAGGCACACTCATACATTGTTCTTGTTTTTGTTGTTGAAGGAAGGAGTAAGTTTCCTTGTCCAGGGATGTAGATTATTAAATGATGAGCTAGAACTTTCTACCTTCAAATTCCATATTCATTTTGCTTCATCATGGTACTTTCACAATCATAAAGCCACACGCTTGGTTTGGATACATTTCCACCTTTAATGTCTATCTGCTTTCTAGGCTGTCAATCCATGAAGTATGGTAGGGGGAGATATGAAAGGAAAGGGGGAAAAGATGCAACTGGGCAGAGCAAGAGGAATGTTCACAGTTCTTCATTTCTCTCTCCCTTTGATTTAGTTGGAAGCTCCTGGAATTAATGAATCTCTTTGGGCTCCCCATTAATGACAGAGTATTCAATTTTACACAGAACTTGTCTTATAACACAGAAAAACCTTCACAGTAGAAAGTGAGAGCCGGGTGCGGTGGCGCAAGCCTGTAATCCCAGCACTTTGGGAGGCTGAGGCAGGAGGATCGCGAGTTCAAAGCCAGCCTCAGCAATGGTGAGGCACTTAGCAACTCAGTGAGACCCTGTCTCTAAATAAAATACAAAAAAGGGCTGGGGATGTGACCCAGTGGACAAGTGCCCCTGAGTTCAATCCCTGGTACCACAAAAAAAAAAAAAAAAAAAAAAAAGAAAGTGAGTCTTTAGAACTATGTTTCATTTTCAGTCATTAGACATAAATTTAAATAAGTGAGATCTCTCCTAATGGCCTGGGGATGCATATGTATATATATATTTGCAGCATATCAGCCAAACCCTAGACAAGTCATGGAAACTTCACACCAAGTCTGCTATTTGTCACTCCAAGTCAGTGTTGTGAGTTTTAGCCAAAATTGATACAATTATGATTATCTAACCTTAAACTAATAAATACTATTGGAAAGACTTGTTTGCAAAACTAATAAACAATAACCCTGTGAGGAGATGCTGACATATGGGCTAGTGGCAAGGTATGAGGAACTGCCAAATACATTTTTCCCTCTGCCAAAATAATTTAAGCTCCAAATCTATATCTTATAAACAGAATTTACAAATTTAGCAATAATGCTTGCTTATTCCTAGCTCTCCTAAATAGCATGACCATAGAAGTAAAGGATTTAGTAGATGTTAGAAGATAAGACAAAGAGCTGGGCCCAAGCCAAGAAGGATATGGGAGAAAATTTGAGGATGCTTTTTCTTTTTTTAATTTGATGATGTGAGAAGGGGTTAGTAGAAATTCAAAACCAATTTTGAAGAGCTGAGCAAAATCACTTTTGGAGTCATGAACAAGAGGCATTTTCAATTTGAGAAACTACATCAAGACTTTTCTACCTTTGAGTTAATAAGTGGCATCCATCTAAAGGGTGTTTGAGAGTCCCAAGGACACTGGAACAGAGTCCTGTCCAGGGGACTGTTGGTAGGAAGTAGGAAAAGAGAAGTAGGCTATGTTTTCGTTCTCCTCTGCCTCTGTTTCCCCAAGCTGTCATAACAAAGCACGTTAAGTCACTAAGGTATTTAAAGCAACAGAAATTTATTATACTTTGGAGAAGAGCAGGCTAAAATTAAGGTGTCAATAGGGTTAGTTCCTACTGACGGTTCTGAGGGAGACTGTTCCAGGCCTTTCTCCTAGCTTCTGGTAGTTGCCAGAATCCTTGGTATTCCTTGGCTTGTGGATGTCTTTCTCCAACCTCTCCCTCTGCTGTCACATGACCTTTTCTCTCTGTATCTGTGTCCTTGAATATCTCCCTCCATCTCTCTCTCTCTCTCTCTCTCTCTCTCTCTCTCTCTCTCTCTCTCTCTCTCTCTCTCTCTCTCTCTCTCTCTCTCTCTCTCTCACTCAGTTTTTAAATTATGGTCCATTATAGCCCAATATGACCTCATTTCAAATTGATTACTTCTACAAAGACCCTGTTTCCAAATAAGATTATATTCACAAGCACTGGGGGTTGGCTTCAACATATCTTTTTGGAGAGCCCAATTCAATCCACAATGAGCTCCTTCCCCAGGATTGAACTTTTATGCCAGTGTGTCTTCCTCCTTCCCTCTTCACCCAGTCAATCCCAATGTCAGCCAGAACACAACCCTAGATGTTGCATGACAGGAACCTCATTTTGGGCTGTCTCTTTCACAGTAGTCTCCTTGTCAATGCTAGCTAGTATGCAGCAGGTTGGGTTTGTGATTTGAATTGCTGGCCCTTTCCTGTTGCTCAGGAGGTGCAAGTGGGTGGGATGAGTGATCAGAAGAGTGCTATGCTAGTATAATCATTCCAAGCCCTCTTTCAGATCTTACCAATTGCATCTGTGCTTGTGTCTACTAGTGGTTAGGATTCAGCATGCCTCTGAGCAATGGCTGTGACATTTCTAAAACATTTGCAGTCATTATGCATCCCTATTTTTCATGTCTTCCATTCTTTGTTCTCTATCCTACTCACATTCAGACAAAAGAAGGGACAAAAATAAGTACTTGTAACTAAGCACTGATACTATTATGGTTGAAGTCCCTGTTGCAATCCCTTGTGTTAAACAATTTTCTTGCTCAATAATAATTTTCAGTACCATGAGATCCTGAAAGACGCTAGAAAGGTTTTGCTATTGATTGTGATATAACTTCAAACTTATCATTGTTCATTATAATACAGAAGTTAAATCTCTAATATCAATACATAATTATAAGTGTGACAGGTTACAGGGATTTTGGTATTTTCAACCATAAATGAGGGAGGGGATCCTACTATATTAGAAGCTGTGAACACAAGTAATTATATCAGTCTCACAAATCCTTTGTTTTTTCAAATTAATTTAGCAGTACTATGATTTGCATAATGCAGATTAAATTGATATTTAATTTTTTATAGAATGGTTTTTAAAATTCCAGATTTTAGAGAGAAAAAAAAATTTTGTACTGATGATAGGGGACAGACAGATGTGAATGGTGGGAACATGATGTGAAGGGAATAATTCTATAAAATGGGCCTATTGTGCTGATCCCCATGTGCTTTCCTTTCCAAGAAGCAATTTACCTGCAGCCTTGCCTGGGCAGGGCTTTAGTGGACAGGATATGTCATATTCCTCAGCAAAGTGCCTATTATCTGCAGAAAAAATGCAGGCCCCAAATAATGTCAAACCTAGGGTTACCCTTTTCACAGACCAGACCCCAGAACTCAGGAAAATAATGATAATTCTTCCTAACCATAAAATAAATAATTTATGGTTAAGAATCCAATTAGAATTAGTTTGCATGGGCCAAAGTGACCAAGAGTTTGTATGGTAGTGGAGACCTGAAAGTCTGATGTCATACCACTCTCAGTCAAAAGTCAAGAGGTGGACCTTGTGTGGAGGGGCTCTTTGGAAACTTCTCTGGGACAACCCCCCCTCAATACAACTCAAGTGCAGGAGAGGTATTGTTGTCCCTCTCCTCTGTGAGAGAACCCACCTTCTTCCAGATCTTACCATCCTTCCTCCTCACATCCCTTCTAATAAATTCACTGGGCAAAACTCTCAGCGACATATCTGAAATCTTTCTGACTTGCTCACAAGAATCAGGGCTTAATGAGGGGTCTTCATGATACCTCAGTTTCCTGGAAAGCTTCAGTCCTGTAATACTGACATGAGAAATATAGGAACCAAAATAGATGAAAATTATTCCTTTTAAGCTATATTTGAATAATAAAAAGCAGAAAAAACTTCCTTACTTAGTATTTCCTTATTATAACTACAGCTGAAATAATTTTTAAAGAGAGTAATTTATAAGTTTTTTTCACACAAAATTAATTACTAAGCATTGGAAAAGCTTTTTCTCCTCCTCCTCCTTCTCCTCTTCCTCCTCCTCCCCTCCTCCTCCTTCTTCTTCTAGAATAGAGATCTAAAGGATGAAAAAATCCAGGAAAGCCACTTTAAAACACCATGACAACATTTCCTTTTTGCTAGCCTCCTTATTTGTACTGTCTTAGTTACATTTGCTGCATAAAAATCTTGTTATTGTCTTTAATACACAAACAAACAAATATATTTTCACTGCTAAGTTTGAATACCAGTATCATTAAGTAAAAAGGAATGGTCATTTCCAAATTAAGGACTTAACAACTTGCTTCCCTTTAAGACCCTTCCAAAGCATAAGTACAATACAGCTGTGTCTGAAATCTGAAAGTGTTCTGTGTCCCCCACTGTGGTTCAACTGTGGGTGCTCTGTTTTAGAAGGATCTTTCTCCTCTCCCCCCCACCAGCCCCCCACCTCAGGCCTCACTTTTGCATTCTTTATTTGTATGCGCTAGCCTTTTTATTGCAAATAGGGCTTTAAATCTTACTTTAGAAATGGATATTGCACTATATGCGAGTGCATGTGCAGGAGAAGCTATCAATAATGTTAGTTATGAAAACCTGATCATAAGTGTTTTTAGTCCATTAGCCATTTCACTTTATTTATGTCTCCTTTCAGGCAGGATTTGAAGCCAATATTCAAAAGATGAAGTTTGGATGAAGAGCAACACAAGAGGATATAAAACACTGTCACATTTTTTCATGCTAGAAAATATTTCTTCCTTATATTATTTCTTTAAGCAGCTCCTAACAATGAGTAACCTCTCAAGGGAATAAGGAAAGCAGAAGGAGGACTGGGCCCAGGATATGTATTATTTAATATCTTTCTCCCTACCTACCTTTCCTTTTTCTATCTTTATATTTAATTACTTTTAAATTTAAAAACTACTTACTAAGCACCCCATAAATGTACCTATGGTCAATTAAGGCATATTTTTCTGCATTTCTGTTCCTAAGAGAAATTCAATTCATGATTTATTAATAAAATCCCATTTGTTCTTATTTGCTGCTTTATCTTCCAAATAGCATGCAATATGAACAGTTGAACCTGCAAGGAGATAAGGCTACCTGTGCCTTTCCTGGTGTAAGTGGCTGTCAGCTGTTGAGATTGCTGGTTTGTGGTTCCCAATTTAATGTCTCCCCGAAGCCATTGCTTCATCTGGCTGCAGCAAGAGGTGCACAGAAATGTCAGCCCATGGACTTCTCTTAGTACATCACCCGAGCTGTAGGTAGCAGGGCTGTGACAATCTCTTCCAGAGCTTTGTTCATAATTTCATAATTATGAGGAGAGAAAAATAAGAGTGGTGAAGAAAAGGGTGCCTTCAATAATTTGACTTTCTTTTACATCATGTTGAAACCCATAATAATGTAAATGCAAAAGAGAATGCATTTTCTCCAATAGGTTAATAGGCACTTGGGGGTCTTTTAAGAAATAATTCAAATGTTTAGCTTACCATTCAAAAACAATAAGCAGTGTTGTTACTCAGTGTTGCACCAGTTGCCTCACGAGAGCTCCATACTTCATAGTGAGCTTCTGACTTCTACATTAATACCCATTAATGACAATGCAGATACCATGTTTTAAATCTTGCAGACCCCAAAGAAAGCAAATGCTAGGTCCTTGAGTCACCTAGTCCTTCTCTGTGGAATCATTACTAATTGAATGTTAAGATCAAAGTTTAAGTTTATAAGAAAGAAAAACAAGTGCGGATAAATAGTTATTATCTGACATCCTTATGAAAATTCATGACCTGCAGTTTTATCAGAGGCCTTATAAGAATTCTAATTGTGAAGTATGCGAAGCTATTAAATGGCTAGTACGCTTCAGTCTCTTGATAAGAAGTGAGTTAAATAATTGTCCTGTTTAACTTGTGCTTGTTAACCTTTAAGGTCAACTAGTTTGAACATACGTTTAATGAAATCCTGGAGCCAGAATTTATGATACTGCTGCTGAATGTTAAATTGGACAATTTACATAAGCAGGACATTAACCTTCTGAGCACTAAATAGCATTTTAGCACTTAGCCGCTGGGGACAATAAGGGACATGTTCTATATATTTGTGATTAGCTTGCCTGGAAACTCTCATGATGACCAATTGGCCTACCAAGTTTAGCAGTATAATTAAATGAATGGACTCAGCCTAAGTAAATTATCAGTGCTGTGTACAGTATATCATTATAGTCCAAAGGAAAAAAAGATATGAATAATTTAATAATACATTACTAATTTATCAATGCTAACTGACTTCTAGAAGGCGGCTCTTTGTAGTTCATTGTTTTACATTTGATTTAGCATTCATATAATTAAAATTGAACCTATTTCTTCTCTTACCAAAATACATATAGAAGCAGTAGACCTTATTTTATTGATTTAAAAATATTTTTTTTGAGGAGAAAAGAATGGTGTTTTCCACTTTGGTGATATTACAAAATACCTACTACTGTGCACTGATTAGCAGGTAAATTCATAATTGGTCACAATAAGATGTGTGTAGTCCCCACTACTTGGTAGCCTTACTGAGGGGAGGGCACTAACCCTGAGTTGTTCAGAAGCCTAGCTTGCAACACAGCAGCAATTATCATTATGGTTTGGAAGGGTCAAGCACCAGGGAAAGCAATTTGCACTTCACCTAGCAATGTTCCTGCTGATTGTGGATAATCAATCCACGGGGCTGACTCTCCTGGAGTTGCATTCTGTAAACTCAGTCTCACATTAGGTGTATTGAACTTTAATGGCCAAATACCTATTTGGGGAAATAGTATGTCATTCTAGAGTCAGCTGGGGTCCCCGCCTCTTAGACTTGTAAGGCAAACCTGGCCCAGATCTCAACCCATGTCAGTTACAATCCAAAACTCATCCTCTTTATTTCAAGGAAGCCTTGAGTTTTCACTTCTCATGATTCTCTTTTGATCTCATTCTAACTCTCACCACCTCCTTCCGGTCCTCCCCACCCCCCACTGTTGTACTTCCAGCCCTTTTACTGGCTTCCCCTGGCTGAAATCTCCTCCCCTCTATTGTTTCATAGTTTCAATGACAAGTGATATAGTGGGTCACATGACTTAGTCCCTGATCACCATCCTTTCTTCTCTCCATTTTCCCCTTCAAAGGAACTAGGCTTTCCTAACCTGACCAGGTGTCCCCTCTGATTCATCTTTTACTACACAAACTCATTCAAGTAGGTTTCCAAATACTGTCCCCTTCGAAAATATGACGAATATTTTCACCACCACTTGCAAAATGATATGGTATTAAGTGAACTGTGCTGTTTTGCAAATATTTGATTCATCTGCTCGATGTAGCAAGTTACATTTTGCATAACTCTTCTTTTATTTTCTGATTGCATGGCTTCCTAAAATGAATCAGGCCCGCCTCACAAATAAACAGTGATGAGTTTTTTCACTTTACAGAATATTTGATTGTATATTATCTCATATGACCCTTTAGGACTTATGAAATATATACTAGATTATATTAAGCCAATTTCCTTCAGAGGAAATTGTCACTGAAAGATTAATTCATTACACAAAGAAACCTAGCAAGTTTGACAGAGCTTAATTTAGAATTTGATTCCAGGTACATTGCTTCTGGATTAACATGGCACATGAGTTCTAATCATTGTTTGGATCCACAAACATTTATCCAATAGTTACTAATTTTATCAATGTCAAAATACTTAAAGTAATTCATGTGTGCCAGGTGTGGTGGTGCATGTTCAGGAGGCTGAGGCAGGAGGACCTTGAGTTCAAAGCCAGCCTCAACAAAAGTGAGGTGCTAAGCAACTCAATGAGACCCTGTCTCTAAATAAAATACACATTTGGCTCAGTAGCCAAATGCCCCTGAGTTCAATCCCTGGTACCAAAAAAAAAAAAAAAAAAAAAAAAAAAAAAAAAAAAGTAATTCATGTGTATGGTAATGATAATTAGAGCAACACAAGTAATTAGGTAGGAAAAACTAGTCTCTCTTTTTTTCTGATTCATAGTTATCCTCTTCAGATAACACCAAAAATTTCCATTGATACTACTTTGTGTAAATTTGTTTATTGATCTTTTAAAAAATAATTGATGATGTTCTAGACATAGAACTGTAGGCACCTTGATTGTTTACTTAACAATGTGTGAATGATCCATATTAAGACACAAGTATCTACTTTACTTCTTTTAATGGTTGTATAGTATTCCACTATAAGTATTTTTCATAATTTATTTATCACTTTGATAACCATTTAAAATGTTCACCTCTTCTTATTTGAAACAATATTACAATCTTGGAATACACCTTTGTTTATAATTTCAAATATATTTGGAAGATTGATTTCTTATTTGAAAAGAATCACTTCTGGTACTATTCTTGGCCACGCCCTGATTATTCAGCTTGGTGACAAATTACTCCATTAAAAAAAGAATGTTGGCATTCCTATTAATGTGTACTTCATTATTCCTGTTGCTTCAATTTCATCTTATCTTTCTAAACTAAATTATGTTTGGTTAAATAACCAGAATTGGCACTATAGAAGAACATCATAAAGTTAAGTGAGGAATGGGAACTAGCCAAGGTAGAGTCAAGCCAGCATGTTGAAGGACTTTGAAATATATAGACTTGAATTCAAGTCATGGCTCTATCAATTACTAGATTCGTGACATACAATATGAACAAGTTACTTGGGCATTCAGTCTTCCTTCCTCATATCTACATGACTAATCATAGCACCAACATTCATGGAATCATGGAGAATTAAAATTGCATAATATTCACAAAAGCAGTTTCTATCTCATAGTAAGCAATCAAAACATCTTAGCTATTGTCAGCTAGCTGCATTCTTAAAAATTCACAAAATAAAGAGCTGAGTTAATCTTAGGTAAAATTTTGTTATTCATTTTAAATTTTTCAATGACTTACACAAAGCTCTTATTTGACACTTGAGTGTCTGTCAGTCACAATAACAATCCATTCGACCTAACAGTGTCCAGAACAGTCTTTTAAGTTGATATGGCCCGAAAGTAACTCACTGATATATACACATTGTCAGGGGGAATAGTTTTTCTTTGCAGGTAAATATTTTCAAGTGAGAACTTATACTAAAATATTGTAGAGGTGTGAATGCCTAACTGCTTTTCTTCCTCTGTTGGTAATTCATTTGATTATTATTTTTGTTCTGTAAAGTGAAAGGATTCATAAAGAGTGTTTGTCTTTTTATACTTTTGAGACCTCCTCTCTCATTGTTTTACATAATTAGGAAAAAATGAAAGAATCAAGTTAGTTGTCTCCTTGACTGTAAAAACACGTTGGAAACTTCTTCTAGAATTTCCTATGAAGACTACTCTGATTAATTGCCCTCTGGAATATTTGATTTCCTCTTGGGTTAGACCAGCTCTCTTCAGAGTTTACAATAATTGACAGGTATAATGAACCACAGTTTTTAAAAATAACTTAAATTTGGAATCATGGGAACAAAGAGTATTTTGTACCTTGAGTAGGCAATTGTTGAAGTCAAATGTTAAAATATTGGCTTTATTTACCTCACAGGAATAAATATGGTGTTGGAGGTTCTTTGTGAATAATGGAGCATGGAGCAAATTGTAGTCATCATTGTCATTATAAATATGATCAAGACTGGAAAGAATATTCAGAGAATCCAAGGTAGTATCAGGGGGTCAGGAAAAAAGGAAGCCTCCTATCAGAAGGGTAGGAAAAACAAGGCCTCATTTTCAAGTTGGCTGGCCCTTTCCTATTCTGTTATTCTCCTAGATCTTTTGGTTAGTAGAATTTTTCTCTTACTTCATGGTTCAGCTTGAAATTTCATATATGTGTGTGTTGACAATACCACTGAATAGTTTTCTCAACCTTGATACTGCATGTCCCTTCAACTGGCTCAGCTGAAACTGTGAAGGTTTTGTTTCTTTCTCAATAAATCTTCCCATCATCTCCCTACTAGGCTGTCAAACCAGCGACCTCCAACAAACCATTGTATATTCTGGAAATACAGGCTCATTAGACCAATAGCCACACTGAGACAAAATGAGAAAAGTAACTGGTTGCAAAGAAATCTTATGAGCCTTATTCTGCTTTCAAAGACAAATGGATATGGTTTATGATTGGCTGATAGTTTGGATTAGCTAAACCAACATTTGTTTCTAGTATGTTTGACACTCAAGAATGAATTCTTCTAAACATGCCCAGATATATAGAGAAATTTCTGGCTAACTGATGGAGTAAGAGAGTTTTTCTGGCCTCTTCCTACCTTTCCTTTGTGGCATACTTTCTTGAAAATGCATCTATAAGTTAAAATTTTTAGAATGATTAGATATGGAGAATAACTCTCAAAACAGATTTTGGTATGCAATAAACATTTGGGAATCCATCGCATCCCCTAATGGCTACCATTTTCAGCCACTTAGAGTTAACCTGCGTTTTCCTTTTGGCCCTATTGCTTTCTAGAAACTAGAGTAACATTTGTTTCAGAACCCTTTTCAAATGAATGCTAATGATTTCATGGCCATCTTCCTACTTCCATCTTGTTTAGACCTGCTTTTCAATGAACATTCAATGCCTCAATTAGTCAGCTTTCCTTGTCTTCTATTTCTTGCTTTTCTGCCTTGCCTATATTTTCTTTCTTTCCTTTGATTGAAATAAAGTGTCTCTTTGGGTAAGGATTAACCTTACATTAGTTCTAATAAACATCTGGCTATAAATATATACAGGCAGATTTTTTTCCCCTCTATCAGTACAAACTCGAAATAATTTATAAAATGTTGGTGTCGTCATCTGAAAAGATTTGAGACATTTCTTTCAACTTCATTGCAACCATCACCCACTTTGCAAGGAACACACTTCCTGCTAACTGAAAGGAAAAGAAATTTCTCTGACATGTTTTCCACCCAGCCCTCTCTAAGATAATTCCTTTCATTGCTTTGGTAAGTCAATCACACTAACAGGTACCAGTTATTTTGTGCCTGCCTTGGGCTAAATAGAGCAGGTGACAAAAACCCTTTCAGGTTGTCAGGTATTAATGTAAAATACCCTTAGACCTCACTGCTTATTCATCTTCATCTAGTTGACTAATGCTTTTCCCATGTTGTTACATGTTGGTAAATTAAAGGAACGTTCCAGACAGTTCTGTCAACAGTTTACTGAAATGTACCTCATTAGTGAGGTTGAGCTGTCACATGAGTGTAATTTAATCCTATTGAATTATCACTCAAAAATGCCTAAGTGCCTGGGTTTTTTTTTTTTACACTGGATAGAAGGTTTGCTACTAACACTGTCACATTTCCAGTTGATGAGAGAAGAAACAAGCAAAAAAAAAAAAAAAAAAAAAATATGCAGGGTCTCACTGTCCCTACCTGCTCCCTCAATGTGGTGATACTTATGTCAACTCCTGAACAGAATATTACATTTCACTGTAGATCAAAAACATCCCCATGGATCATTTTTTTTTCCAAACCCAAATGAAAAGAGTGAACACTAACTGTTCTCTCCTGTATTTCCTTGCTCACTAACAAAAGGAATCATTGATATGGAACCAATTTGGAAGCTCAGTTTCTCTAACATCAATGGAAGTCTCTGTTATATTATTTGGGAACTGCTATATTGTGTTTTGTAAACTACCACATTATATTATTTTTCTTTAGCTATATCCTTACTGTGATTTTTATGCTATTTGAACATGAGCTTTCTGATAGAGGAAAGATAAGAACTGAATACCCACTACGTAATGCAGAGTAGAACATTTCCTTAATCTCTCTTTTCCAGACAGTATTTGTAACTGTCTCCTCAGTTAATCAGATAACTGGGATGATATGGTCAAGGTATGAATTTTTAATTGTGACTTGCCAAGTTGATAGCCAAACCTACAGAAATTGAAGGATCTCTTTAGAAGCTAAAGACAAATAGGCAAAAAGCATTATAGGAAAATCTAAAAAAAAAAAAAAAAAAAAAACAAGCAAAACTAGCTGGACATATTGCAGATACATCTATCATAATCATAAAAGTCAATCGATATTTCATGAGTTCTTAATATACGCCAAGCCTATTTTACATAGTGTATGTTTCCCACCACTCTGTTCTAGTTTGGCTTTATTCTGATAGCCATTTTTATAGCTAGGGAAATTGAAACTTAGAAAATTAAAGATAGCCAGCTCCCAAATGGCACAGCCAGAATTTGAACCCAGAGCCCATGCACTTAACATTGATGCAGCACTGTAGTGACAATGATGAAGTCACAGAGTCAGAGCATGATCAGAAGTTCTGGATATTCTAACTTGTCACAGTAGTTCTCTCACTGAATGTTGGCAACTAGGCAAGGCTACCTCTATCATTTGCATTTGGCTTCCCAGTTACTGTTTTCTTATTTTGTCACAGCAGATTAGCTATGGTACTAGAGTGGGACATTAGTGCACTGTGAGGCAGGTCATGGGATAATGAAATAGGGTCCTGTAGCTTTTGGAGGCCTGGCTGGTACCCTGTGACAGCGTACTTGACCTTACCTGCTTACTGTGCTTTTATGGACATGAGGATTGTAAATTATATGGCTGCTTTTTAAGCCCTCTTACCTTCCTCCAGCCTCTTTCCACTGACTCTCCATGTACCTGTCAGGCTTCACCAAAGATGCACTAAATTCTAAGTGGTAGAAAACTGGCTCTGCATAACGGGTGAAGGAAAAAAATCCATGGAGCCTTATATTCCCATTCAGATGGCAGATGGCAGACAACTTGGCCTGACAAATGAAAAGGCCCCTTCCTGGGAGAAAAAAATCTCAGTAAGAATGCCATTTTCAAATACATATATTCCTTGAAAAATAGAGCAAAGAAATAAAAATCAGACTAATATAAGTGCATGTCCTCTTGTTTACCCACTAGTGGAATGAACCCTGTAAGCAAACCTCTGAGATTGCCCTAGATGCAGACCTCTTATTGATCTCAATGTCTATTTTACATGGGAGACACAAACAAAGGACACCCTTTAATGATTTTAGTAGGTCTGGGAAACCTCATTTGGGAAGCAGCAAAGATGGTAGAGATGCTGGGTCAGGAATCTGAGGTATAGTCCCACCACTGCTGACCAAGTACAGAGTGAAATTTAAAATTCATGTCCACTGACCCACTGGCACAGAAACATATCTGACTCTCTAGAAAATTATTAGCATGTTGCCATCACCTTTTTGGACATGTACCATCTTAGTACAGGAAAAGGGACTGAGAATGACATATCAAAGCTAAAGTCATCATAAGCCCAAGCTCCCATAATAAAGAAATGAGTTCCTAACATAAAGAAAAAAAAAAAAAAAAACATGAAGAGTGAAAAGCCTACACTTAAAAAGTGAATATTTTACTCTCATTCCTTGCTATAAACCACATGGTGCAAAGTCACAATTAATTTGAAAATGACTGCATTTTTCAGATTTTACATTCTTTGCTTTAATAAAAATGAGTATGTCCTTTGTGTTAGCTTTCCATTACTGTGACAACATACCTAGGAAAATAAACTTAAAGGAGAAAATATTTATTTTGGTTCACAGTATCAGAGCTTCCAGGCCATGGTGATGTGGCCCCTTTGCTTTTGGGCCTTTGGTGAGGTAAAACATCAAGATTGGGAGCACCTGGTGGAGCAGAGAGCTGCTCACTTTATGGCAGCCAGGAAGCAAAAAGAGGAAGGACAAAATAAATCCTTCAAAGACACACCCCCAGTGACCTACTTCCTCCAACTAGGCCCTAGTGCTTCCTAGTGTCTATCACCTTGTAAGCCTTCAACATCTGAGTCTTTGGGGGACCTTCCAGATCTAAAATATAACATTCTACCCCTGATTCCGAAAGCTCAGGTCCATCTTGCAAGGTAAAATGCATTTAGTCCAGCTCTAAGGGTCCTCCTTTTCTTCACAGTTCCAGCATTGCTCAAAAGTTCAAGTTCAAGGTCTGCTCTGAGACTCAAGATAAACTCTGAGCTGTAAGTCCATGTAAAAACAAAAAAGCAAGTTATATACTTTCAATATACAATGGCAGAGGGTCGACATTTCCATTTTGAAGGAAAGAATAGAACACCAAGGAAGAATTGGACAAAAGCAAGACTGAAACCTAATAGGGGAAACATATAAACCTATAGCTCCATATCTGGGATCCAGGGGATGAGGTGGTAAGATGTGAGCTCCAAAGGATGTGGGCAGCCCTGCCCCTATGATTTGCTGGCTACAACTCATATGACCACTCTCTCAGTCTGGTTCTTCTCACTGATTGTAGCTTTTCTCAGCAGATAACTTCCTGGGATCTCTACTGCAGCCTTGGCTTCCCTCTCACAGCTTCATGCATCACTCACTTAGGGGATGCCCATAAGGACTTTGGTCCTGCCACACTGCTTGGCCTCTCAAGCCTTCTTTTGAAATCTGAGTAGATGACTCCATGACACCCAAACTCTGTGTGTGTGTGTGTGTGTGTGTGTGTGTGTGTGTGTGTGTGAAAACGCTTTTTTATTCTAAATCAAATTGGTCCACCAATCTAATCATAACAATGCTCAGCATTTCCCATTTTTGGCAATTTCTGTCACTCTCAATTTTTGGTAAATATGCCCTATGTTCCCAGCATCATCACACCCATGGCCCTCAGAAACCATTCCAGAAAACAGAGATGATCTAATAATACTACCTGTTCTTAATTGTATCTCGTAAGTTTAAAATTCTTTCTCTACTAAGAATCATTAATAAAGTGTTCATGCTTCTTATGAAAGGCTTGACATCATACAATGGTCCTGTTTGTTTGGAAGCAAGAACAGTTTTCCACTATAGTCTTCATCATATAACTGTTAAAGGGGGAAAAGGGAAGATCCATATTTCTTGAGTTTTTTTCCAAACCCTGAATTTCTTCTCAATCTATAATGAACGAAACACAAAATCCACATTTATTATTGGAACTATTTTTCTTTTTTTTTTTTTTAAACATTTGTTTATTTACTTTAGTTGTACACAATGCAATGCATTTATGTTTACATGGTGCTGAGGATCGAACCCGGGCCGCGCACGTGCGAGGCGAGCACTCCGCCACTGAGCCACAACCCCAGCCCCGGAACTATTTTTCTTATTTGAGTTTTTTTTTTTCAGATCCTGAACTTCTTCTAAATCTACAATGAAGCAACCAGAGGAATGGAAACATTGGTTTCGAGACAGACCCACTCCGTAATGAGAAAATCCAATTCCAACTGGGGAAATTTACCTGAGTTCCAGCCTTTTCAGTATAGAATTACACCTGCCACCTAGAAAAATAAATCCAAGTACCCATCTGGGTTGAAGGAAAAGAGTTACTTGTGACTTTATACAAAATGAACTATGTAATGTAAAATTCCAAAAAAGTCAAATGGTGCTACCTAAGATATTTTGTTTCTTTTTCTTAGGAAAAAGGAGTTATATGGAAACTTCTCAGTTTTTTCCTTCTACTTCTCTCCGTTGAAGGCAGGTCATACTATAGGGTCCATCATACCTTCTTAACTAAAAACCTACTCGTGCTACTTTTCTTCCAGTTTTGGCCACATCTCACCATCTCATTCCCTGGATGCCAGATATGGCAAAACAGGATGAATAAAACTGTAATACAGCAGCCTCTCATCTTAGGAAGGTGAATAGGGTTCCATCATGGACTCAAACTGGGTTGTTGGCTTTTACCATTCTTTCAATCAAATGTAAGCATGCACTCACAGGGTTAGCTGCTACACGATCTGGTCCTTCTGTAGAAGAATAAAAAAATTTTACAGCAAATGTTCCAAGACTTGAAAAGTCAACAACAGCTTCTGTCTCCAGGAGAAAAATCCCTCCTTTCATCCAAAAATGTGGATTTATACATGTAAAACTATGTATTTGTACAGAATATCTTTAGGTATAACAGATATGAAATCAATCTTGATATCTTGTCTTTATGCTTCTTTATCACATCAAAGGGTTTAACTGCAAAACTGGACCTTCATTTCTGTCCAGTAAATCTATCTCACAAGATGAATCAGGACTTAGATATATATGTAACTTTTTAACATCTCTTTCTCTTCAAATTATAACAAATATTTGGAATTTACTGCTGCAGTCTCAAATGTGCTTATCATAATAGTGGCCGAAAGTGGAAGACATTTTTAAAAAACCCTGAAGTCATCCATACTTGCCATTTATTAGTCTTCTTGTTTGGAGCAAAACGCTAAGAACTCACAAATACCACGACCTAAGCACCTGTTTCAAAATTAAACATCAGCCTTCAGCTTGCAAAATAATTTTTTGATAATTAAGCAAATTGCAGAAGATCTATCAGTTTTTGTTTTTGTTTTTGTTTTTTCTTCCTGGAGAAGTCAGCAGGATAACTGCACCCTAAGGGCTTCTTTCTGTGTTGAATCTGAAAGGTGGAACGAAAGACAAGCACTCTTTTTCATTCCAAACCATGGAGGAAATGTGTAGAAAGGTATCCATATTTCAGTAGGGAAAGTGGCTGGATAAAAGAAGCAGGACTACCCGCTCTAGAAGAGACAACATAGAAATACCTGCCACATCCTGAGTTCCGAATTTTGTTTTGAGATGAATATAAAAGCACCTAAATGTCAGGAAAGTGTTTCATGCTGTGACAAGGATTCTCCGCATGCATGGTCCATCAGATGCAATCAGCTGCCCGGTGGCCTGCCCCCCCCACCCCAACCCAGAGGCCTGAAGGCCAGATGGCTGAGGCACTCCTCACTCGACCACCAAACTCTTGCATTCTGCATGCTTGAAAACCCAGCATCACAAGATCTTCTCCCAGCTTAAGCAGAAGCAGGGTCTACTTGGATCATGGGTGCAGTGGTCTTCGAGTGTCTGGATAGCTGAACATGGATGAAACAAATCTTGGGGAAACAACTTCCTAGGTGGCCCTATGGAAACAAGGTGTCCAAGGGGCTTTTTTTCTTAACCAAAACGTTTGCATTTTTATGCTTTTGAGCCTGGGAGGGGTGGGCTCTTATTGATTCCTGAGATGTCCTCAAGGCACCAGTCCTACTGTCCAGGTGAAAAGTATTTAGCTTCTTCCAAATTGCACTAATCTCTTTAGTAATGATAGCTTCCGGGACCACAACTTTACATGTGCGTTTCTGGTCAAACTACTAGTTTTGCAAATCTTTCTGCTCTGCTTTTTGCTCCCAATTCTCACTGTAAATATGACTAAATGCAGCCAGAAATACCCATACCAAATCCAAATTCTGTGCTGCCTTAAAATTTCTCTGCCAGGTTTATTAACCATCACCTTTAAACAGCTTCACACAAAGTCTCAGGACATAGACAAAACGCAGACAGGTTCTTTGCCAGAATGTAACATGAATGACTTCTAGTCCAGTTCCCAAGAAAGTCCTCATTTCCATCTGAAACCCTACGGACACAATCTTTACTGTCAACATTCTTATCAACATTCTGTTCTGCACTCCCACCAAAAGCACCTATTAAACCCTGCTTATCTGCTTACAATTTTCTCAGCTTTTTCTCATCTACTTCTCCAAACGTTTCCAAACTTCTCTCACCAACCAGTTCCAAAGGCTTCAGAGCCACATGGTCACATATAGTGATAGCAATAGTTCTGATTCCCAGTGCCAACTTTCTGTGTTAGTTTTCTGTCATTTGCTGTACAAAATTCCTGAAAAAAATATAACAACCCATGGGAGGAAAGATCTATTTTGGCTCACAGTTTCAGAGGATCCAGTCCATGGTCACTTGACCCAATCACGTTGGGCCTTTGTGAAGCAGAACATCATGGTGGTGGACCTGTGGTAGAACAGAGCTCCTCACCTTGTGATGACCAGGAAGTAAAGAAGTGGGGACAGAAACAAAATACATCCTTTAAAGGCTCCTCCTCTGTGACCTACATGCACCCCCGGTGAATTTTTTTTTAATCATCCTTGGAGAATCAAAGGAAAGGTCCTTTTATTAGGTAGGCAGCCAGAACTTTCCAAAGGCACTTAAATTATAATATGAAGTAATTACAGAAGTAGACCACTAAAAAAAAGATAAACCATTTCTTCATCATTTCTCTTGTCAATTCAGTTTGTAAAATTCGTAGAAATCCCTAAATCTCTTGAGGATCCACAACTATAGAAATAGAGAATGTCTTACAGTCCAAATGAACATAAAACATGCTTCATAAATTATAGAGCTTTTACTTACTGATTTCTTTCCTAAATGCCCTTCCTTCTGAAAATTAGGAAACAATCAAAATCAGCAAAATGTTTTAATTTCTTTGCTCGCCATTTAGCAATGGTCATGAGGCTGCAACAGGATAGGAAAGTAGAGTAGGGCAGGCTTGGTTGGGCAGAGCAACTCTGAAAGATCATCTTACCCTACTGCCCTTCACATACTCAATGTATATGGCTTATTCTACTTATAAATTTGTATCATAAAGTTGTTTCTTTAATTAATATTAATTTTTTTAGAAGAACTAGAGTGCAAAAATTTTTAAAGGTTGAGACATTATGGTACAGTGAATAGAATAAGGGTTGAGGTCAAAAAGCCCAGGTTTATATCCTTCTAAGAACTTCAGTCTTTCATTTATAAAACAGACGTAGTGGTTCCTATCATGAAGAATTATTATTAGAATAAATGGTTGACCAAATAAGATGTTGATGTCTTGATATATCAGGGATTCTCATTGGGGATGATTTTGCTGTTCTCTCCCCCACAACTCCCTCCCTAACTCCTGAGACTTAGACTTTTTTGTTGTTGCCATTGTTTTGGATACTTGGGATTGAACCCAGGATTTCATGCATATGCAGCACAAGTTCTGTTGTTGCACTACATCCCAGCCTTCTAGTAACATTTTTGATTATCTCAACTAGGAAAGAGATGTTACTGGTATTCAGTGAGTAGAGGCCAGGGATGGTAATGTGCACCCTATAGTGCACAATACAGGCCCCAGGACAAAATATCAACCTTCTCAAGTGCCTATGATAGAATAGAGGCTGAGAAACCCAGGTACATACAGAGCACATAGAAGGTGGAAGAGCAAATGGTAATTATTACTATAACCTACAGTATGTCAATAGCAGATTATATGTAAAACAGAAACATTGTGGAGGAATAGTTTAAATATTTTTCTAGCCTTTAAAATAAACTAACTCCAAGGTTTCCTTGGTGATGTATATAATCAGCTATATGGCTTGCCTACCATTCTCAATATCTCCCATGACAGTTTAAAAAGTATCTAGGCTTTGATGGACTTCTATGGGTGACTAAACAAATCTTCTTGTCAATATTATTGTATGTCAAATAGCAAACACGTTGATATGCAAGACATCAAAATGTGAGACTGATATAGGCTGAAAATATCATTTAATATATTTTGCCATGGTTAATTTTCCAATCTGCTCTGTCTTAGACTTCTGTTAGAATCTGGTTAGTCTTTCCCACATTCTCCTACTTGCCTTACCTGCATTACATACAGACCTTGCAAGCTTTGGTCCTATTCCTGCACATGCAGACAATGAGGCTTTAGGGTCAATGAAACACTGCTTACTACCTTTAAAATACATTAGGCCCTACATTTTATTTTTATGCTTCCCTACCAAAATGATATTCTCCTTTCTTCTCTATTATGGAATTGTTCCATGATATTTCTATGTAGAAATTTTTTCACAGTAACTTTGAAAAAATAACACTGTAAGTGGAATGCATAAAAAATTAGAATTTCCGGGCTAGGGTTGTGGCTCAGTGGTAGAGTGCTTGCCTAGCACGTGCTAGGCCATGGGTTCAATCCTTAGCATCACATAAAAATAAATAAAATAAAGGTATTGTGTCCAACTACAACTAAAAGATAAACATTTTTAGAAAAGTAGAATACTTTTGACACACCAATAAAATAATCTTTTTTCCTTTTAACTTCAGTCCAATAAATTAGATCCTGACATTTTTAAAAAAAACAATCTGACTTCTCACACAATGTTTTTATGGAACATTTTAGATTTGATATCCTCATGTAAAAGTTTCTTTCTTTGTTTTGTCACTTGACTTTTTTTTTTTTTTTTTTTTTTTTTTTTTTTTTTTGGCAGGGAGGGGGTAACCAGGGATTGAACTCAGGGGCACTTGACCACTGAGCCATATCCCCAGCCCTATTTTGTATTTTTATTTAGAGACAGGGTCTCACTGAGTTGCCTAGCACCTCGTTTTTGCTGAGGCTGGCTTTGAACTCGTGATCCTCCTGCCTCAGCCTCCTGAGCCACTGGGATTACAGGCATGTGCCACTGTGCATGGCTCATAAGACATTTTGAGCATTACCTCTTTTACAACTTTTTCCCAACATGTGCTGGGCACTCCATCTTTTCTGCTTCACTACAGTTATTGTGCCTCATACACATTTATAATGTTGCTCATGTTATGTTATCATATTCCTTCATACTCAGTTTGGTTATTTGTTTGCACAAGACTTACAACAGTGGTTGCTTTATCAATTTTAGTATTTCTTCAGAATCTCTCATAATGTAAATATGCCATAAGCCCATAATAAATTGATTCAATGGCCAGGTGCCATGGCACACACCTATAATCCCAGTGACTTGGGAGGCTGAGGCAGGAGGATTACAAATTCACAGCTAGCCTCTGCAGTTTAGCAAGACCCTGCCTCTAAATAAAAATATAAAAAGGGCTGAGGATGAGGCTCTGTGGTTAAGCTCCCCTGGGTTCAATCCCTGGTACCAAAATTTTTTTTAAAAATTGATTCAAGGAATAAAGCTGATGTGTTCAACCAAGTTGTTGTTTTCCAAAGAACTAAGAATTCTTTACACATTCTTTTTTAAAAAAATATTTATTTATTTGCTTTAGTTGTACACAATGCAATGCATTTATGTTTACGTGGTGCTGTGGATCGAACCCGGGCCGTGCACGTGCTAGGCAAACGCTCTACTGCTGAGCCACAACTCCAGCCCAAGAATTAGTTACACATTCTTATCCTTGCCACCTTGGTGCTTTCTGCTTAATGGGGAGAACATTAAATGTGATAATGAATAAATTTCAGTTTGAATTTATCTATTAATAGCACTAGATCTTACAATAGCTCTAAATTTTGTAGCCACATGGAAGATTCTAAGAATAAATATTAATTTTTTAAAATCTATCTCGAGCTTCTTAGAGTCCATGAATAGTATCAACATTGCATCTTTGATAGGTATGAAATGAACTGAAGCAATTCCTTCATTTTAAATAAAGGAAATCACTACAATGATGCACTTAATTTATTACACAGTTGTATACCAAATGGTTCTGGTCTACAAATTTCTTGCCAAATATTTGTTTTTATAATATACTATCAAGAAAAAAGATTCAAGATAATTTTTTCAAGATAATTTTAAAATTAGTGCTATTGATTAAATCTTAGAAAAAATTCAGCCTTGTCTTTATTCTACCAAACATCTATTGAATACCTGTGTGTTAGACATTATTCTAGGTACTTGGGACCTGGGACATAGCAGTGATGGAATTCTCAGATCTTAAAGCTTATAGTCAATCTATATTCATTTTCAACTGAAGCAATGTGGAAGGAATACTTTGCTTCCAAAATATTTTATTAAGTACATTGTTTGCATTATTTTGATATATTTAATAGTTTGATGACACAGATTTCATATAAAATAATTCAATTAGTTAAAGAAAGAATTATGAGCTCTCTTTCATTCTTTCCAAATTGTTGAGAATGTATAGTTAAAGCTGTTCTTTAGAATGCTTCAAAAATGTTCTGGTGAATGCTGCATTGAAATAATTTTCTACTTTACTTTATACCTTACTGTTTTACTTCCATATAATTGCAGTTTATTGTCTTATATAACAAATGATTTTATCTAGCTACATATTTAGGTGGTATTTTCAAGTTTTAATCTTTTATTTTAAAATAAACAAACACACAGAGAATTTGTCTGAGAAAGGGAAAAATAAAGAGAAAAGAAAAACTTACCTGTGGTAATTAGTATAAATCCAGTTGTCTGTACATTATGGGGAATGAGTCAATTTTTAGAAAGAGCTTTTAATTGCTTAATCTAAGTAACGTGGACAATGGCATACGTGTTTTATTTTAGGGTCTACCTAGCCCACTCAGAAAATGTAATGGACCTAATTTTCATTTAGTATAGGTCTGTGCAGTTCCTAAAACATCTAAATGGCTATTAATTTAATCAGGTAATTTAACTATAGCTCTAGAAAAGGCCACCAGCTAGTTGTCACGCAATGATTATGAGGATGACATTTCTATCCCATGATGCCAGAGGCAGACTTTGATACATCATTTTCTTTTTGAAGGTTAAACTCAGATAACCTGCCTTTGGCATTTAATTAGCTACATATTAAACACTCTTTTAATAATAAAATGATTAAAAATTTTATTGCTTCTCAAATGAGGCCCTTTTAGATAGATTTAATGACTTGGTTAGAGCTCTGTAGTTTGTGAACCAAACCTTACTTAGGCCAGTATGTAGTAATGATACGCTTTACAGCTTGCAAAATCTGTATTTTATTCAAATGATAGCCATAATCATTTTGGATAAAACTTATAATGCTTTCTTCTGTATTTTTAAGTCTAACTGTTAAATGTCATAGGAAAGTAACCAGAAACCCATTGATTCAAAATTTCCAGAAATTATCAAGTTCATGTTTAAGAAAGAGACTATAAAATCTGTTTAATGTGCTGAATCTTATATACTAATTGTTTACCTTTTGAAAAATAATTTCTCACCACTAAAGACCTGAAAAAAAAAGTAAAACTGTTGTAGAAGTGATGGAGAAGTGTGAATAGATTGCAAATCCTTATCCATATTTTCAGTTAATATTAGCTCTTTGGCAAAATGATCATCAAGAGACCATTCATTGTTCATTCTTAGCATGAATTGGGATGGATAGAGTACATTAAAATATCTGTAAAATAGTGTTAAGATGACAGAATTCTGTCACACAAGAACCTAGGGTATTAATTGTCTAAATTTAAATGATGATTTTATCTTTATTTTATTTATTTAGTTAGTTTTGATTTAATTTTGAATTTATTATTTCAATGTGCACAGATTTTAAGTGTTATTGTTTGGATCTTAGAGGTCCCCCAAGGTCCATGTATTAAAGGCTTGGTCTCCTGCTGGGTGCTATTGGGAAATAGCTAAAGGGTGGGATTTACTGGGAGATATTTAGGTCATTGCACACATGCCCTTGAAAGGAATTGTGGGACATTGGACTCTATCTCTTTTTTGCTTCTTGGCCATGAGGTGAGCAATTTTGCTTTACCATACACTTCTGCTGACATATTGTCTTGCCAGTGCACTAAAAGCCCTGGGACCATCTGATCATAGATTGAAACTTCTAAAAAATGTGAGCCAAAATAAACTATTTCTCTTTGTAAGTGAATTATTTCAAGTATTTTGTTATAATAATGGCAAGGTGACTAATTCAAAATATTCAGTTCAAGGAGACTTGACAACAATATATGCCTCATATAAACATAACCTTATTCAAGTCTTAGAACAGTTTAATTATCCCAATGATGGTCTTGTTTCTTTCTAGTCAGCACTTCATATCACTGATTTCTGTCACCATAATTTAATTTTGCTTGTTTTAGAGCAATATGTAAATTCAACCATGCAGTAGACCTATTACTTTTGCTTACCACATTAGTTTTTTTAATGCAAGTTTTTACATGTATTGGAGCTTTTCCTTTTTATTACTTTATAGTATCCCATTGTATGAATATTTCACAGTTGTTTATCCACTTACTAATAGATATGTAGGTGCAAGGAAAGCAAAAGGAGAAAGAAGCAAAGTGCAGAGGCAAAGCAAAGACTGCTCACCCAAGCTGCCAGCGTTATTTATATCAATAGGTTACATTAGGTCATTGGCATCATTAGTACATATTGTTTATTGTATCATTAGGCAGGTTACAGAGTTAGCAACATTATGCCGCTTATTCCTTAGTTACTTACTAAGTTGTGATGTGCAACGTTAGGAGCTTTGTGTAGCTCTCAGGAAGGTCCATTGTATAAAGCTACTGTTATGTGGACAGGTTTAGGTGCAGTGAAACATTGTGGCTAACAAGAGAGTTCCTTTATTCTCAGGAGCTTAGTGTCTGAGATCAAGGTCGAGGCTGATAAACCTCTAGCATAGAGCCTACTCATGGAGCGCATTACCACAGCAGCTAGGCATTGCGCATGTATTAGTTATCTTACTAGTTCCTGGGAGAAACTGCAGAATATTCCAACCATGGAAAACAAAATGTCTATTATTCCCTGGGAGTTTGGTCACCAGAGGAAATTTGCTGTCTTGTACATTTCCACAGCCAGAATCCTTACATGTAGTTTGTTTCCTGTTATTTACTATTACTAATAGTACTATGAACATTTTTTTTACCATTCTTATTTTGAACATATGTTTTCATTACCATCAAGTAAATATCTAAAAGTAGAATTACTGAGTCATACTAATACTTGTATGTTTAACTTCAGGAGACAGCCATACAGTATGTGCACTTTTGATGTAGTTATCAATATGCCTGTATCTACTCCTTTCAACTTGAAGATAAAAGGATTCAATGAACTATATTCATTACAATGAGTGGCATTAGGGTGTTTAGAATTTTAATGGTGATTTTCTTCGTCCTGCATGTGCGCGAATTTTCTCTTTGGTGATTTGATAGAGAAGTTCCCTTTTTAATTCTGTACCAACAGATTAATGCTTTGATTCCAGGCTTGGAGAAATGTTAAGTCTTGTTCTTGGAGATATTGACTATAAAAGAAAATAAGAGAAAAACATAAATACACAAATCATTAATCAAATGAAGATGAATAACATAAAAGAGTCCACCTGTTTATTACTTTGTCAGATGTTTACCTGTTTGCATATTCATGAAACACATATGATCAAGCTTTGTAGATGGCAATAATTTGGTCATTAGCATTTATAGTAAGCAACAAGTTAGCAAGTTATATAAGAAGGTATATTGAAGCTGGGGATATAGCTCAGTTGGTAGAGTGCTTGCCTTGCAGGCACAAGGCCCTGGGTTCAATCCCCAGCACCACAAAACAAACAAAACAAAACAAAAAATAAACACAAAACCTAGCATATTTCCTCTGTTTTAGAGTACAAGATAGCTGGCCTAAATCTGAAGATCTCAGGTCTCTCTTTAATGTTTTCCAGTGCAATTGATTGAAATTAAGTGAGATAAGATTCTAGGAAAGATATTTTTTTCCCTACTAGAATTGTTGCTGTAAATTTTTCCCTAAACTGTGGGCTTGAATTTGTGAAATCCACGAGTCTATGGGACTATTTTCTCCAAACAACTGACTTATTAACATTTTAGTCATAACATCTAAATTGCATACTAGGGTTTTTCAGGCCAAGATAGACAGATTTTTTAAAAAATAGGTGATCAATAGTTAAATACATATTTTTGTTTGAAAATTATTGATTTGTTTCATTGAAGCAGTAGTATTCGTTGGAAAAAATTATATAATGCAAATAAAAAAAGAAAAATTAGAAGTAATTCCACCACTCCTAGTCATTGTTAACATACCAGAGTATTCTTTCTGTGATTTTTATGTGTATCTATTAATACTTTTCCAAAAGTTACCCATTCCTATTTTTTTTCAATAATCAACATATAAATATATCTTTACAGTCAACACATATTATCTACAAAATAATTCTGGACATATGAATAATGCTCTCTTTTATTATATTTTTATTATATGACTAATCCAATATTATTGAACATTTATGTTATTTACAATTTTATATTCTTAAAAACAATGATGAAGACATCCATGTATAAAAATAGTTTTACATATTTACATATTATTTCCTTAGGTTTCTATAAATTGAATTCTATAGCTAAGGGGTATTCATAATAAAAAAATTTATTTACCAAATTATTTTTAGTGAGGAGTGAGCAGGCTTGAAAATAGCTATTTTACTACTTGTTACTCATTTTAAACTTTTTATTGAGCATTTTGTTAAATATAATATAAGACTTTTGTTTTTGTTTGTTTGTTTTTGGTGCCAGGAATTGAACCCAGAGGCACTAAACCACTGAGCCACATCCCCAGCCCTTTTATTTTTTATTTTTTTTATTTTTTGAGACAAGTTCTTGCTAAGTTGCTTAGGGCTTCCCTAAGTTGCTAAGGCTGGCTTTGAACTTATGTCCTCTTGTCTCAGCCTCCTAAACTGCTGGGATTATAGGTGTGTACCACTGCTCATGGCTAGTACAAGAAATTGAGAAATTTTGTTATGTATAGAAATATTCTTGACCTTGACCTTTTAAAAAGAAATGCACTACAGCCTAGATTTATCAGCTATGAATAAAATTGGCCTGTGCTCTGGATCCACTTTATTTAAAATTTATTCAATGAGTTGCAGCTCCTTTTCTTTCTTTCTTTTTATGATCTAGAACTGCATTCTTCTGTATATTTCACCTGTTTTTTTTTTTTTTTTTTAAACTTTTTTCAACATAGCTTTTGAAAATTTTTAAATGACCACTGTGGCTGATTTTTGTTTGTTTTTGCAGTTTTGGGGATTGAATTCGGGGCCTTGTGCACACTAGGCAAGAGCTTTCCCATTGCTACACTCCCAGCCATTAAAATGACATGTGTTTCTATTTTATTTCTATTGGACATTGTCCATCTAGTTTGTTGTTGTTGTTGTTGTTGTTGTTTGTTAGTTTGTTTGTCTTTGGTACTGGGGATTGAACTCAGGGGCACTCAACCACTGAGCTATATCCCCAGCCTGATTTTGTATTTTATTTAGAGACAGGATCTCACTGAGTTGCTTAGTGCCTCGCTTTTTGTTGAGGCTGGCTTTGAACTGGCGATCCTCCTGTCACAGCCTCTTGAGCAGCTGGGATTACACGTGTGCACCACCATGCCCGGCTACATCTAGCTTTTGTTGTTGTTGTTTTGGTACTGAGGATTGAACCCAGGGGTGCTTTACCACTGAGCTACATCCTTAACCCTTTTCATTTTTCATTTGGAGGCAAGGTCTCCCTAAGTTGCTTATTGTCTTGCTAAATTGCTGATTTGACCTTGAACATGTGCTCCCCCTGTTTCAGCCTCCTGTGCCACTAGGATTACAGTGTGCACCACTACACCCTGCTAGACATTGTTAATCTAGATGTTTACTTCCCTGCCATATATAATATGCTACCCTCCTAAAATACTGTGACATGCTAATTATACTTTTTCCATGGTTATGAACTGAGAGTGGCTTCAATAGGTAAGTGATCCTCAAAGTTCCCTTAAAATCAGCCTCTGAGGAGTGAGGAAACAACTTAAGAAGAAATCTGCAGTTTGTCTGTCTGAAGCAGGTAAACTCTGTAGGTGGAGAAAACCAAATTCTGCCTAATAGCATTATAGACCCCTTCTTTGCTGAAATTCTGCAGTGTTGAAAAGGATGGTTGTACCAGTTTCACAAAGATGGGTCCTGAGTAAATGGGGTAAAGAACGAAGTGAGTGGCAGTCCATTGCAGCTTCTCTTTTCTCATTTTAAATCTGATGATTCCTACTTCACATATGCATAATTTGAATTTATCCTCATGCAAACTCAACACAAAACACAAGGATGAATTAAGTGAAGATATAAGGTATCCTATGACAATGAGAGACTTAAAATTTGAAAGTAGAACTCCACATGAGTTTTTGTTCATGTGTAATCTGTAAATTTAGAAAGAAGTTAATAATTGGGGCATGTGTCCTGCCCCCAAAGGAATAAATAATAACAATAAAAATCTGAAGAGAAAGGATTGAATAATCCAAAGTAGGCATTTGACTAGAGGCATTCATGTGATTTTCATGTTGTGTGTGAGACACTGCCAAAAGGCAGACCACATGGGTTGTGGGAATCTTGAGCATTTGCTGGGAAGAACTAGAAGTTTCTCTGAGTTCTAGGGAAATTATCTACCTTGGGAGTAATTGGAAGCACAACCTCCACTAATAACCTCTAAAACTGAGCCTACCAAGGGAATACAGTTGGTACTCCATATCCATGGGCATCTTGGATTTAACCAACTATTGATCAAAAATATTCAGAAAAAATAATTACATCTGTGCTGAACACACAGGGACTTTCTTTTCTTGTCTGGTTCCTTAAATGATGAAATATAAGAATTGTATACCTATCTTTCACATTGTATTAGGTATTTTAAGTAACCTACAGATGATTTTAAATATATGGGAAGATATGCATAGGTTATATGCAAATGCTGTATCATTGTATATGAGGGACTGGAGCACTGCAGATTTGGTATCCATGGGGGTCCTTGAACCGCTCCTTTGTGGATACCAAAGGGATGACTAGAATTGCAAGAGTTATAGAAAAAGGGAAAGAAAAAAAACTCACCCTATTTTCAGTGAGAATAACAATTTAATTTCCTATGTGTGGAAGGTATAACAAATAGAAAATTCCCCCCACCCAAATTTACTCTGTTTACAGAAATTTGTTTGCTTATCCTTCCTCTTAGAGATAAAATCCTTGTTGAAAATGTTACATTGAGTCATAGAGTGCCTTTATTTTCCCTGTCAAACAGAGCTCTCTATGACTCCCCAAACAAGCTTTATCAGTGTATTTTAATCATGTTCTGTCTTCATAACACCAAACAACCTACTGATGTGTGAAAACACCAGTTAATCAACAAGTGGCTTGTTCCATGAAAACCAACTAGCTGGTATGTGTGAGTAATTGCACTTGGTGGTACCGCTGGTGATGTGAAATTTCTAGGACTCAGCGAGACGGGGTTCCAAGAACTATTACTTCTTACCAAAGAAAAGTTCATGAATATGACAGATGATTTCTGATCTGAAATGCCTATAGTTTTTTATATATTTTCATCAACCTTGGTGAATGTATGCATATGTTTAGTGTTCACAGACTTAAGTGGGTTCTTGAATTGTAAAGAGACTCTAAGGTATGACATTTAGGAGCGGAGCCCTGCTACCCTTCATTTTTAAAAATAGGGTAATAATAACTCGCAGAACTCTCCCGAAATTTAGAACATTTCAAAATGCCTTGAAAAGTGTTTAGCATACATTAACACTTGCTTATTATTTATTATGTATTTTATATTGCAATTAGAAATTCTCAGCAACTCAATGGAAGTTATGGAGGCATCAGATTAGAAAGACTTCTGCTGTTATATCTGATCACCTAGGTTTCTACAGCCTTCGACAGTCTTAGCTGAAATGAACTTCAGCTAATTTCCTTACAAACTGCTAAACGTGATTTGGAAAATGATTTTTCAGACAGGAACCGAGAGTCAAAGTGCCCTGTCCCACCATACAACTACACATTTTCTTTTTATGTGGGATTATTTGAAAAAGAATTGTGCAAACTAGCTGTCCATTGGTGTCCATTTCTTCAATCCATGACCTTAGCCCAATTTGTGGAAGCTTTATTTTGAAAAGACTAATTCTTAGCCCTGGAGAGTCTGGGTCATAGATACTCTGCATGTCAATTTCAGGCACCAGACTTTCAGGTATCTCTTTCCCCTAGCAGACCAAAGGTAAGCTTTCTAACCACTTTGGGCTTCTGTTTCTCCTCTGAAAAAAGGGAATAATTTTGGTCCCTACCTCATGGGATTGTTCTGAGAATTAAATGAATTAAGCACATGTAAAGCTGTAAAAACACAGCCTGACCTCTAGCAGGTACTCAGTAAGGTCTGTCATGTTGTTAGTGCTGTTGTTCTAAATACCTCTGCACATTCCCGAGAGCCTTTGTTAAATTGTATTGGCCTCTTATTTCTGGTTTTCTCGCTGAAGAATTGTTGGGAAGCCCTCATGATTAAGTTAGAGTTAAAGCAAAGGTTTATTACAAAAGAATATACTTATTATCAGGCTGGTTCTGCAGGCCACATGCTTATTTCACAGGGCAAAGGTTGTCCTGCAGGCCAAACAGTAACTTCTCTAATCTTCTCTTGGGAGGGATCAAGTTACTTCAATGCACCAGCATCTCTCATGTTCTGGCCAACTCTTCTTGCCTGCAAGCTGTAAATCAGCTTTGGAAAACACGTTTTCCAGAAAGTTCATAGGAAAGAAAAAGTAGACTTGATTTCTGCACAGTGTTAGCAGTACCTCTCTTAGGGACAAAGCTGAGTTGATTTGTTTTCCAGAGGAACAGGAGTACTATTAGTGAAGCTATATTAATATATTTCTCTAGTCAACAAACATTCCCAGGCAGGGACTTAGGGTTCTTGTAAGATATGAGCCAAATGTGTATTTAATGACTAGGTCCATATTTTTAGTTTCTAGTGTGGCATCTATAAATTGAAGATGCTTATTAAATTTAATATGAAACATTTTTTTATCCAAGTCTGGTGATTGATTTAATTTGCATATAGCTTAGAGTTTCAAATAAGCAAATTTTTAGAAACCATTTAATGTGAACATTGTGATTAGCGAAATAAATGATAATATATCATATGATGGAATATGTTATCCCATTAATAACAAAGTCTTGGGAGTATACTTATAGACATGTAAAAACATTCACAATATGTTCTTAAATGAAGAAAAGGCAACTTACAAAACAATATTACAGTATATCCCTGGTCTTCAGAAAAATGCCTGCTTGTCTAAGCACCAAGGTTTTGATTATTATTAATTTAAGGTGATAGGAATGGGAAATTTTATTTTGGGGTGTGTTTCTTTCATATTTTCTATTTTTCACACAGTTAGAATATATAATTTATGAAAGAAATGTCAAACCAAGTTATAATAGAAAAAATAGATACAGAATATACAACTATATCTACTGACAATTTTAGTTGATACACTTGTTCCCGAATGCTAAAAATTAGGTCAAAAATAGTATGAATTACTCAACAATTACTTCAACTTCTTGAGTACCTACTACTTAGGGGATGCTAATTGTGTAATATCTAAAATTTTATGGTAAATACTGCCATACCCATTTTGTTGATTAGGGATCTAAGTTCAGAGAAGGTAGATGACTTGTAAAAGTCCATATATTTTGTAAATAACACAACAAGGATTCAAACCTAAGTATTATTCTATCACTGCAAACCTGCCCTCTCTTAAGAGGATAATGATAATGATAATGAAGTTAAAGATACAGAAAATATTCACGGCATTAGCTATTTTCTCAGACCCAGAAAAATACAATAATTTCTTAATTGTCTCAATTAACAAATTGTAGAACTCTGATTAGAACCTAAATCTTGCTTACTCCAAACCCCAAGTTTGTTCTATTACACTTCTCTGTCTTCCTGTTTGTTGATGTCCTATGGACAAATCAAATTATGACTAAGTATGAAATCAATGTGGGAGGGGACTAAACATGGGTACGAATGATGGGTGATGTGATTCTTCAGGGGCCATTCATATATAATCTACCTCAGTCAATCCAGGCTGCTATAACAAAAAATACTGTAGATTGAGTGGCTTTCTCACAGTACTGGATTCTGGAAAATTACAATCAGGGTATAAGCATGGTCAGGTTCTCAGTCAAACCCTCTTCCTGGTTTACAGACAGCCATCTTCTTATATCCTCACTTGGCGGATAGCAGAGAAAAGGAGACAAACTCTTTTCTATCTCTTTTTATATGAGCATACATCCTTTTTATGAGCACTTCACCTTCATAATCTAATTACCTCCCAAAAGGTCCAACCTCCCTATACCATCCCATCTGGTGTTAGTGTCAACATAGGAGTTTTTTTGAAACACAAATGTGTGTCCATAACACAATCTAAAAAACTAAGGTTCCAGAAAAAAGTAATTAAAATGGTTGAGAAAATGAAATGAAAGAAAATTATTAGAAGAATCATGAAAGTTTTGCCTCTGAAAAGAAACATGAAGCCATGAATATTAGGGATAAACAAATATAAATATTTTAATAAAAATCTGAAATACTTCAAGAGAAACCATCATTTGAAACTAAATATATATCAATTTAGAACAAATATTTTTAAATTGTGACTTAGCATTTGATACTTTAGAGATTTAGTACTTTATGAGGCAGCAATAACTAAAAATAAAAATTTATCAAGCAAGTGATAAATTTTGATTTACATTATAGCTATAGATGAGTTTTAGAGTAAGCAGTAGCTTCCCAAAAAATTATCAAAATCACTTTGAGGAAATATGAAGTGCACATATCTTGGCCTTCACACTGAAGAGATACTGTTTACATGTAGAAAACAAGTTGAGTTCTAATTTTCTCAAAATATCATCTTCTGCTAAAAAAAATTCAGTGATAAAATAAAAACAAAGCGAGATTCCTTCTTTATATTTCTATGATGTTATATTTCTAGGAAGACTAGTAGACCCTAGTTTATAATGATGAAATTCAGTGAAAGAGGAACCTGAGTTAATATCTTGGATTATTTGCCTATTAACTTTGTAAACTGGGCAAAGCAACACATCCCAAACAAGACATTGTTATAGCCCCAATCTTTTTCTGAAAAAAAAATTAATGATAAAAATGATTATTGTTAATTAGTTAGTTTTTAGTGGCCACGTTGGCGACAGACTACTTGGATGGATGGTTTGGATTAGTATGATAATTTCTGTTCCTATGATTTTGCGGTTTTGAAATCAGTGAGAGAATATAATCCAGTCTCTTGTGCTAGAAAACTGCACCTAACTGGAGCTATCTGTATACAACTGGAAGATAGTTAATGGGATATACATACAGTGTATGCAAGATAAATAATATTGGTAATGATGGTGAGCATAGTTTTTGCTATCATTCATTGAGATCCCACAGTTCCAAGCACCGTCCTAGGTACTTGATGTACATTATTTGACATCGGCTTCCCAATAGTCTATTAGGAAAATGCTATTATTTTTATTTTACATATGAGAAAAGTGAGGCATAGATAATTTAAGTTACTTGCTGACAGTCAGAAGAAGGATCAGTATTCCAACCTTCTACTGAGTGAGTCAGATATGGACTTGCAAATCTACTTAAACATGGGAACCCTACATTACTTATGTCCTCAAATGTTTTACAAGGAGAATGAGAGATTAAGTTAATGAATGATAATGAAGGTAAAGATACAGAATATATTTACGGCATTAACTATAAGATTTCTAACATGCAAGTAAATTAAGCGTCCAATCATAAGCACGCGCACATGCACGCACATGCATTCACACAGACACACACACACACTTTTCCAAGTGAAGTTTCTGACCTTCAGGAGGAGAAAATGGGGTGATTTAAAATTGTTTGATTTTGAAATTGTCTTCAAAAAGAGATCGTGTTTTATCATTCTTTCTCAAATTGCATTCTTTTTTAAGGACTTGCTTATTCTTCTAACTCATTTCTCAAGACTGATAATGTATTAATAGGGAATCTGAGCAGTTTAAGAGATATGTTAAGAGGATTTATGGAGGTAGGGAAAGGGTATCAGTTCAAGTAAGTTGCTGCTCACATTTTTTTTTAATTATTTTTGAAAAAATAATTGTAGATGTTAATTATAATAATTAAAATAAATTTGTTAATTTTAATATTAATAAAAATAAAATGTAAATAAATATATTATTAATGAAAAATAATAAATTTATGATTGATTGTTAATGAAATTATAATGATTTAATATGAATGTCTTTCTCTAGGATTTTGGACAAGTCATAGCTTTGTCCAAAAAGGCAACTTCTCTTTTCAGCCCCACCTTATCAATGAAACCTTCAAATGTATCTTCAACTAAAAAATTGTGTAGCATTTTACTTTTTTATATTGTTATGGGGTCATCATATTTTTCTTGCCTCTGACTGTTTCTTTTGCTGTATACTTAGCTAATAAGACTTTTTGGGTAGAAAATCTATACCACTCTTAACCTAAACCAACTTTCTTCCTTTTTGTTCCCCTCTGTAGAGCCATCTTCTTCATGCCAGTTTTAGGATTTGGGGGAGGGGTTTTAGGGGTTTAAAACAAAAACTATCCTTTTTTAATCTATGCACACAAAGGGGAGATCTAGAGGCCTCCAAAAGTAAAACAAAAACTTCTGATCCTGGCCATAAACCTTGGCTTAAGCAGAGATCTAAGGATGGAGGGCAAAGGGGAGATTTTCTACCTCTGTGATTTCACAGGACTGGTATCCATACTTTACTGAACAGAAAAAGAAGTTTCCAAATGCTAAGAGATCAATAAATACATACTTTTTTTCATGCATATGATAGGAAAGTGGCCTCCTGGCAAAAGACATCCCACAACACAAGGCCCTGATATTGGGGTTGCTCTAGGGGTCATTTTCTTTGCAGCAATCTCAAATGCCCTCAGTCCCGAGCACATACTCCTCAGCACAAGGGTTGAAATTACTTCCCAGCTGTGACCACGGCAAGGACATCAATCCTCATCTGTTCCCCACCACTGAGCTCCCCACCGTGCACTAGAAACAAGCAGCACACTCTCCACCCCCAGGGGGACCTGACTTATAGAAGTAAGATTGAATGGCTATTAGAAGGGGTGACGGCTCTAACCTAACACTCTGTACAGAGAAGCCATGGTAACGAAGTGAACAGGGAATCACAGAAGGGTAGAACTGGAGGGCTCCTTACACATCGTCCTGGCCATCTTCTTCATTTTACAGGTGAAGAAACTGAGGTGCAGAGAGGTTAATTGACTCATCCAGGGTCACGTTGTGAATTATTGTCCTTTTGTTGGTCCAGAAAACCCTTAAACAAAATTATTTTTTAAGGTTTCTCAGAGTTCAGAGTTCAGAGTCTTTAACAGTTTGAAATACTTCTCTTTAGAGCGCATTCATTCTGCAGGATTAAATAGGGACCTAGTCGAGAGTCCCAATTCTTATAGGTGGTTTTTAAGAAGGAAAGAGATTCCTGCACTGAAATACCTTTCAATTTGACGGGGGATTTCAGAAATATAAATAGAAGAAACATCAAATGTTTATTGTATTTATGCAAATGTAATAGGTAAAGAACATTTATTGAGCAGGTATCTTCAGCTTTATCTTAAAGAAACTATCAGCTATTGATTTGTATTAATGTATGAAGCACCATTACTTTGTTAGAGATTATGAACTAAAAGTGCTAAATAAGAATTTTAACCCTGTGATCTATATTTCCTATATATACCATCAAAGTTTTCTGGGTTTTCAGCAGCCATAGACAGCATTTGAGAGATTCCTTATGACCCATGAAAAACTTCTATTTGAATCTTGCCTCTTAAAGCACTGTCTATCCCCGTCCCCCATCCCCCATCCCCTCCCCACTTCCTCTCTCCCTGTCTCTCTGTCTCTCTGTCTCTCTGTCTCTCTCTCCCTCCCTCCCTCCCTCTGCTACAGCTTTACCACTGAGCTATAATCCCAGCCCACAGCTTCCTCTCTTGGTCCTGGTTTCCTTATTTCCTATGTAAAATGGTCAGGTAAGAGGATCTTTAAACTTCCTACTCATTTTTATCTTCTGTGTTCCCTTAAATAACAAGGGACCAAAAGCAACATGCAAACAGGCCAGATGTTCTAGAAGATTTACAGTTGGATTAAAAAAAAAAAAAAAAAAAGGATGTACTTCAATAGTTTCAAATTATTTTTCTAGTAATAAAATACTATTGAGATTTATTTCAGTTATGATCTTTTAAATTATTATTTTATTTGTACATGTTTATGGGTATAGAATGTAACCCACCACTGAGAACTCTGTGAGATTCTTTCACTAGAAAAATTGATTTTAAAGCTGTTCACTGTTCATTTTGTATTTCCAGGACAGATTGGGGTTCATTATGAACTCCAATGGGTAGAACAGTATTTTAGAATAAGAATAATCAAACTCACTTTATACAGGCATAAGTTAACACATATAACATGTACTGGACAATTCTCATCAAACAACACATTATCTTGTCTGCCTATCAAAATAATTGTTGGAGGAAAATAGATATCCATTATTCCCATGATTTTTTCCATGGTTGCTCTACAAAGTTATTTCTAAGCATAGTAGTATTAATCACTCCTGGAGGCCCTAAGTCAGCAATGATCACTTAAATAGCTCTTGTCAATGGTAGAACTTAAATTTACAGAGAACAAACACCCACCTGAGTGTTTGTCCCTCTGATACATCTTTGCCAAAGAAGGTTTAGCCTATAATAATAGCTAATGCTTAGTGAGTTTTGTACATATAATCTCATTTAATCCTTTCAAAAAATTTATTGAGGCAATTACAGTTAATATCCTCATTATGCAGATAAAGAAGATGAAAATTAGAAGATTGAATCATTTGCCTCAAATGCATCTAAAAAACAGTAAATATGAGATGTGAATCCAGAGTTTGACCTTTCAGAAGTATTCCAATCACTATGTGGTACTGCCTCCCAGTTTGCCATCTTCTAGGAAACTGAGACTATTTTTAAGAGTTCGGAAATGGATTTTATTTTGTACTAAGATAATGAGTGACTAGTGTGTGGGATGGCAATGAGGGTTGGGACTGAGAAGATTGGTTAACTTTTATTGACTTTAGCTAATTTAATTTGAGTCTTCCTATGATTTTGACAAGTGCACTTTCTGCTGGTCAGCAATATCACTGAGAGCAAAGATGGGGGTGAAAGGCTTGGCATGCACCCTTCCTGCAAAAGCCTCCTGTGCAGACACAGCATGCATTATCCAGCCCAGATCAGAACAGAGTTCAGAAACCATTTCATTATTTAAATTTCGGATCCTCAGCATTGTATGAAATACTGTTCAGAACTCTGTGCTTTAGATTCTGTAGAATATCAACAGACCTCCAAGCCTAAATCTAAAGTGATGGTCCTTAATAATTTATATGACCCCATTTCCTTCCCTTAATGTTGTTAAAAATAATGAAATAGAGAACCTGCATTCTTCCAGAATGTAACAGGCCAATTTATGATTCTAATTCTCTGTTTGGTCATCTGAAATATACTGTTTTAGCAGCTTTATGCCTTTAACAGGTATTTCGTAAAAGCAATTCCTACTTGCATTACTGTTCCGTAAATGTTTTGGCTTGAAAGAGAAGATGTGTCCTTCAAACAAGTTTATTTCTTTCAGGGCTATTCCTGTACGCAAATTTCTCAGTGATGACTTCCCGGGGTTTTCTGTTATCATTTTCTCAGGGTTCAATTCATTACCCCTGTTCATTATTCAATTTGTTGGGTTTTGAGCACCTGAATAATTGAAAGCTATGCAAGTATTATAAATTATATTGTCCATGTTCATAATCCTCGTTTTAGAGTTTATAGCTTCACTGTAAAAATTCACTGTGTTGGAACCTTACATACAAGGTCTTGTACTGAAAACAAGTTAATTTATAAACACATTTTTTCCTCTCTAAACTCAAATTTCATCTTTTTCATTTATGGTTTTATGTTTTTTTCCTGCAACAGCAAGATCAATGAAAAAAGTGTTTCATATATTCACTTATTCAATTTTTTTTTTTTTTGCAACAAATATTTATTGAATGACTATTGTTCTTTTGACAGTGGGAGGCTAGGGCTGGGTCAGACTATGCTCTGAGAAGAATGAGAGGGAAAGCAGGCTTTGTTTGTACCTTTTTCAGCTATGGCCTCCACTTTCCCATGTCTTCCCAATTCAAAGTAAAGGAGTAAACAAAAGCAAAAGCAAAAAACTGCATCCTCAACAGTCCTGTCTCTGTAGCTTCTGCCCTTTGGCTCCTGTCAATTTACCTCAGACAGTGAAGATAGAAGATTCTGTAGCTTCTTGGGATCAGGTAGCCCAATCCTTGGCATAAGAAGACTAGAACAAATTTCTCAATGAGAAGAGATCTAACTTTAAAACTTGAAAACAAAATAAAAATAAAGAAGAAAGGAAAGCAAAGAAAAGGAGCCTATAGGTGAGATTTGAGAGACTGATGCTGAACTGGATCAAGTTTTATGGATGCAAATCTCCTGGTTTTTTTTTTTTTTTTTTTTTTTTTTTTTTTTTTTTTAATTTCATCAGTGCAGCCTCTAGCTTACTATGGTGATTAACTGATTGCTTGATTTTACTACAATAAAAAGAACTTTGCTGGTTTTTTTTTTTCTCTAATTATGAGAGCCACAGTCCTCATTCTCCTTGTAAAAGCCAAAGCAATGAATGAAGGCATAGAGAGTGAAAATCACCTGCACAGGTTGGTTCACCACGAGTTCAGCAGGTGCTTACGGAGCACATATTCTGTACCACTTGGGTCTGGGTAAGCAGTGTGCATAGCACAGATGTGGTACCTACTCTTTTTTTTTTTTTTTTTTTGGTACCAGGGATTGAACTCAGGGGCACTTGACCACTGGGCCACATCTCCAGTCCTTTTTTTGTATTTTATTAGAGACAGGGTCTCACTGAATTGCTAAGTGCCTCGCCATTGCTGAGGCTGGCTTTGAACTCGTGATCCTCCTGCCTAAGCCTCCCAAGTGCTGGGATTACAGGCGTGAGCCACCGCGCCTGGTTGCGGTACCTACTCTTATTTAGTATAAAATTAACAAAGAACACAAATGATAAATAAGAAAGTAAATAAGTAAATATATATTATGCTTTTATGTAGGTGGACAACAGGAAATTGTGATGGAAAATCAACAGGGGAGGAATTACTTAGATAAAGTTGTCAGATGCAGTGATCTCCCTCATAAATTTGGGGGGTTAGATTTTCTGATCTCTTTTCTATGAATAAGGATGTTTTCTACAAAAACAAGATCATATATGATATTATTTTACAACTGCATTTTTGATACAACAGTGTTAATGTGTTCTTCCATATAAACAAGCAAAGATGGAGAGTATTATATTGTGTGACAATATCATCATTTTTAAAAATCCATCTTCTTTTTAAAAAATATTTATTTATTTTAGTTGTACTAAATGCCTTTATTTATTTTTACGTGGTGCTGAGGATCGAACCCAGGCCGTGCACATGCTAGGCGAGCGCTCTACCGCTGTGCCACAATCCCAGCCCAAAAAATCCATCTTCTAAGAATGTATATCTTTTTAAAATTTTTATGTTTTGCTTTCATGTACATTCCTGAGATCAATGTTCTTTCATATATCCCTTGAAGAATATTTACCATTGTTAGCATAAATACATGAAATTGGAATTTATGGATCAAAGAGTATACAACTCTAGAAGTTGGGGTATATGTAGTCAAAATACCACACTATTTTTTACTTCCTACAACATAAAGTTCAAGTGGGAGACAGAATGGAAGAATGATTTCAGGAGATAGGCTTTGGAGCTCGATTGCTTAGGTATAAATCTTAGGTACGGTACCTAAGAGCTGTGTGAATTTGGAAAAGTTACATTACTTCCCAGTGTCTTAGTTTCCTCATTTATAATGTAGACATAATAACTTACAGGGTTATGAAGATTAAAGGAGATCATCCATATTAAGCATTGAGCATAGTATATGGTATATACTTGGTGCTCTGTAAATATTAGGCATTACTATAATTTCCTTGCCATTATTGGGAATTATATTTTTTCTACTTTTTAGCATTTAAAAATTATAATAATAATGCAAACATGTGATAAAGAATATCTCAAAACATTTTGAAGGAAGGCTATCAAACAAGGAAAATCCCTAATTACTTCTTCACCTGCAATTCCACTCCTCAGAGAAAGATACTTATATTTTAAATTGCCATCATAGTACAAAATTAGATGCCTACACCTGCCATTCCTGAATGGTTACATTTTTAAAAATATTTTTTAGTTCGTCAATGGACCTTTTTTAAAAAAATTATTTATATGCGGTGCTAAGAATCAAACCCAGTGCCTCACATATGCTAGACAAGCGCTCTACCACTGAGCCAGAACCCCAGCCCCATGAATGATCACTTCACTATGAAAGAAAAGGAATCTAGTTCTCCTCCCCCATATATCTGCCTATTTTTTGTCAGTTTACTTTCCAGCTCATCTTAAATAGTATTTGAATTGAATGTTTATGTTAGAAACCTAATCTGACTCAGTGCTTCTATAGTTCCAGGATGACAATTCATCCTTGTTTGCCTAAGATGGCCCTGGTTTACATTTTTTTTTTTAAATTCCAGTAGTTTTTCATAGTACTACTATTCACTTTCAGAACTGCTATGGTTTAGATTTCAAGTATTCACCAAAACTTGGTCCTCAGCATGGTGCTTTGGGAGGTCATGGACCCTTTAAGAGGTGGCCGCTAGTGGGAGGTCTTTAGTTCCTGAAAGGCATGCCATACAGGAAACCGTGAGGCCTCAGTCTTTGTCTCATTCCCCCTTGGCTCCCTGCTAATGATGAGGTGAGTAATGTTGCTCTGACAGGTGCTCCCTCTGTGATGTATTGCCACAGTCCTAAACACACTGGGTCAACCCATCACAGACTAAAATTTCTAAAACTGTAAGTTAGGGTAAAGCTGCTTCTCTTTGTAAATTGATTAGCTTAGGTATTTTTTGTAGTAACAGAAAACTGACTAAAACAAAAATTGTGTTATTGAAGTTATTTACGTGCTCACCCAATTTATAGGAAGAAGTTGAACAGAGGGAGGCCTTTCTCAGGACTGGGACTGATGGAGGAAGGAGGCCTCTGGTGGCTTCTCAATCATCACACCTCTATTCATATTATTACCAAGGGGCTAAAAAGAGCATGCTTCTTTTGCTTTCAAAAGTTTCAAATCTCCTCTTGTGGGCTTCCATATTTGGGGTGCATGAACCTTTGCCATGCTTGATCTAAAGGGTGCCTCTCATAGCAGTGCACTGTTATATGCCAGGCAATGTTTTACTGAATTTTGCCATGATAAGGAAAAGAGTATTTGGATATTTATCTAATGGTAGATTAGTTGCTATCTTGTTAATGTTGTTTTTATTCCTTTAAAATGGTTTCAGACTGATAGGTAAAAATAATAATAATAATAATAATAATAATAATAATTAAAAATCTCATGTTCTCAACATCAAGTGTAAAACATAAAACATTACCAATCACATTCTTCATTACTTATTCTTAAGAAAAACAATACCAATCATAATTATATAATTAATACACAAATAATAATATATTATCATTATAATTCTAAAATATTAGAAAGTTAAGAGAAATGGTAATATCCAATATTGACAAGGACATCATTAAGTAATAGTAATACCTAACATTTATTGAGCATTGAGTATATGTCATGTACCTTATCAAATGCTCCCTATGAATTATCTGTTTTAATAACCCTAATAATTTGTTACATCCACATTACAGATAAGGAAACCAAGACACTGGCAAGTAATGCAACTTTTCTGAAGTCACACACCTTACAAATACTATAACTAAGATATACTGTTAATTTTTTTCTCAATATCTTATTTTTGGAGAGTCATCATGATGTTCTGGAAAGGGACAGTAGAGAGCTTTTTAATATATGAATGTTTTAATTTATCCATTCTATTCTTCTTTGCTCTTACAACTATGTTACTATCAACTTTCTTGACTATAACTGCAACAACAAATCTCCATTCAAATACTTGTTGTAATGTATACTCCCATCAGCAATGAATAAGAGGTTTCTTTACCATTATAACATAATTTATTTAACTCAAAAGATCAGCCAACCAGCTAATATTTATTGACTACCTATTATAAATGAAATATCTGTCCTATGCATTGAAGACAGATACAAAAAAAAAAAAAAAAACCATAAGGAAGTCTCTTCCCTCTGAGTTAGAGTAATAGAATAAATATGAACAGTAATTCTTTGAGGATATATAAGTGTATTGAGTTACTACATGCCATGTACTATTCTAGGCAGTAGGAATGCCAAAGTGGCTAAGTAAGAAACAATCCCTATCCTCAAAACTAACAGGCTGAGGTTAACAAGTACTCATGTTTTTCAGAGGCAGGTAACATTATTTCCGTTGAGGGATGGTGTACGGTGGTGGTGAGGTTTGACCAGAAAGGTCAGAATAGAGGTGGAGGATAATTGAAGGACATTTCAGGAAGAAATGTTGTGAGTGGCCTGTGTGTTCCCTTTGCTATTTCTCTTTTTATGCTTTCTGTACAATGGTGAATAAATACCACACTGATGAATTTTCCAATTACTAGGGAAGACGACAACTCAGAAATGAAAATATTTCCTAAGCATAAATAGATGGCTTGATTACAAAAGTTTTTATTGTTATTGATGATATCCACTATCTGAGACAAAATATGTGTTTACGTAAATTTTTATTCTAAGTGCACTTTGGAAAATTCTAGCTTTGTATGTATAGACTTTTGTTTGCTAGAGAACAAGAATTGTTATAAGAAGATATAAAAGCTACTTATTTTTTTATGGGACTTCTGCATAAATCTTGTATCTATAACATAATCGAGTGACATAAATTTTCACAGCTTGTTTCTGTTTCACCTCCCATGGAACCAGTGCTGTCCTACAGCAATATCCAGGAGTGGAATTGAGCTATTTGCGGGTGTCATAAATAAGAAAGGATGTCATGGTTGTTTTCATTTGACTGAGCAGTAATGGAGTTAATTATACTTTCCGTCTCTTTGTTTTTGATCTGTGTTTCCAAAGTCATCTAAGCTTTTGGGAGTTCTCATATTTTAACTCTTCCCTTGTCTGATTGGATTTCAGAGCTTTTAGGATTTCTCTGCTGTGGATTGTAACTCTTCAGATTTCCCCCTTTCATTTGTACCTGTGCAGATTGTGTTTTACAACAATTATTCCTCAAAGGAATATAAAAATTGGCATTATTTTGTGTTTGGCCTGTAATATTTATTTTGGACATTCTATATAAATTATCTATGGAAAAAGAGGATTTTGGCCTCCCCGCTCCTCACTGGAGACAAATGTAGGAAAAATAATGAGTTCTGAAGTATAACCTAGCAATCCGACAAGAAAGTCAGGAATTTTAGAATTTTCTTTAGTATTTTTGCCAAGATTATGAACCATCATTTAAATACAAGAGGATTTCCAAGTCTTTGATGCCAGGCCATTTATTGGCCTGTGATAATTCAACTAGACAAACACACCCCCCCCCACACACAAAAAATATATATATATGTATGTGTGTGTGTATATATGTAAATATATATGTAATGCAAATTTATACATATGTAATGTCTGGAGACATCAGATCAATTTTCTTTCCACTGGTATGATTAAGTCTGTATCTATATAGGCTGAAATATTCAGGTTATTGGTTAATGTGGCTAATTTGACTTTAATTAATTATCCTCAATTTTTTGTTCAGGTAGATATTCTCTTTATTTACCAGGCATTTAAGCTCCTAAAGGAAAAAAACTGAGAAAAAATTATTTGCATTTTTTTATTTTTATAAAAATAAATATTAAGATGTTTAAGCCGGGCGCGGTGGCGCACGCCTGTAATCCCAGCACTTTGGGAGGCTGAGGCAGGAGGATCGCGAGTTCAAAGCCAGCCTCAGCAATGGCGAGGAACTTAGCAACTCAGTGAGACCCTGTCTCTAAATAAAATACAAAAATGGGCTGGGGATGTGATCCAGTGGTCGAGTGCCCCTGAGTTCAATCCCCGGTAACCACAAAAAAAAAAAAAATAATAAATATTAAGATGTTTAGAATTAAGAAGATTTTGAATTTTTTGTTTTAACAATTTCTGGACAATTTGAATAACCTGAAACATAGGAAAAGCAGCACATACTATTTTCAAACAAACATACCCACGTAAGTACGCACATACTATATAGTAAAAACCAAAACAATTTCAATTTTATGGTTTGATTTGATTTAAAATGTGATTTGGCTTTTCAATACATACAACTCTTCTTTTGTACAGTTCCTTTGGTAATGAACAGCTTCACATAAAAGGTTTCTATTATAGTTCTTACAGGTTGGTATTTGTTCTCAACCACAATTTAAACAATTCCCAAGCTGCTTGTTTTTATTAAATTTAGAAATACATGAGGAATTCTGACATAAAATTATTTCATCTTGTCTTTTGTGTCCTGCACAAATGACTTTTGCTATGAATTATGTTACAACTGTGATTGCCATTGTTTTTATGAAGAAATTATCAGTTATTTTTTAATGCACAAACAAGTAGATTAAATGCAGGAGCTTTACACTAAAAACTAGGCTGGGGATCGTGAAGGGACTTCATTGATGTTAATGAGGAGTAGAGCAGGAGTTTATTATAAGTAGAAAAAAGCTCTTGATTTTGGGCCTGAGGATTTCTTTCCACAAGGGAAGAAACGTAACTCCCCTTGTAGGTTTGGTGTGGAGGTTCTAGGATGGCATTAGTGTTCAGGGCTTTCTAAAGAGCTACAGAGGGCCACTCTGAATCTCTGGATCCCTGGATACATGATCCCAATGGATTTCTTTTATCTTTTAGGGTATTTGGTAGGAATTTTTGTTGGTGACACTTTCAGGTTAAACCTGAAATCACTCTAATAAGGCCCAAGTGTCACCATGACAAAATCCTCTTGTAAATTGACCAGGAAGTGACCCGTGTGAGATTCTGTGCCTTGTTATAGGACATACCTGTTTGATAAAAACCTCCTAATATTAAAAACAAAAAAGTCGGGGGGTACACGGTAAATCAGCATTCTGTTCTAATTTAATGGCTTGATTTTGACAAGATCATGAATAAACTGGCTTTGCTGATTAAAAATAAAGAAAGGAAATGAACTTACCCAGAATAACTGAAGAAGAGTGTAGTTGAAATAAGCACAAACAAAGCCCAGGCCCTGCAGTAGCTGCTAAAACTACAGCTGCAGTAATGTGCCAGTAACCTGGAGGAGACATGGGTGCTCTGTCACCCATGTCTTTTTCACCTCGGGATTCACCAGGAGAATGAATTTTGACCCATTTTGACATGTGATACAGAAATATGAAGTTTGACATGTCTTTCTCATTTAGAAAAAAAATTTACAAACTAAAATCCCATCTTGTGGGTTTTGTGAGTTGTTTAATTTAGGAAGCGACTGGAAAAACAGACATTATACCACAGGATTTGAGTGTTCCAGATTTTCCATAGCCCAATGTGAACTGGGCAGCAGCCTCTTACTAGGGAAGGTCAAATTTTCTTCTCTTTGAAGACTTTCAGTCTCCAAAACCAGTTTGCATATTGAGCTTCCCAGAACTATTTTCAACTACCTAGAGCAGTTGAGCATGAAGAACACCATTCTCACGTCTTTAGCTACAAATTGGTACGCAAATGGGCTCCGGAGGCCTAGTGAGGAGGGGTACACCCCCATAAGCCCGAGTGTTTATTACTGAGGAAGTTCTGATCAAGTTTATAGTGTTAAAGACTCCAACATATCAACTCCATTGAAGAGTAGGACAAGCCATTGTAAATATGAACCATCAAAGCATTAGCCATTTCAATGAAATGAAGCAAATCAATTGTTTTTTAGAAAGGTGCCTTTCAGCTCTCCTTTCTCAGGTTCTGAGTTTCTGTATCAAGTTCACATTAAAACAATTTGTGCTAAAGGGATTTTTAACTCAGGATCTTGGAAGGTCATTGAGTTGACCAGTAAACCATGATCTCCCCAGTCTGTGACAAAACAATAAACTCCCTCCTTTCAAACCACTTAATTCAGTGATATTAGCATTAGGATGGCGGAAGCTAAACAGCTATAATAACTGCCATCAATCAGATTTCGAATTTACTTCGACCAAATCTGGTGGCTTTTATTAATACGGCACTGATCATTTTCTCTCCCAAATCAGTTATATTAAAATTGACATGTGTTAGAGGCATATGGACTTGGAGACACTATTTTTTGAAATCAAAACATTTTTAGGTACTACAAAGTAATTTTATGTTCTGGAAAATAATTTTAGCTACAAGGAAAATACAAAATGAGATTTCTGTATTAATCAATAAAGTATTAAACACTATATCATATTATGATTATTTCTTTTAACATGTTAACAGAGCAACTTCTATGTAGCAAATACTGAGCTAGACAACTCCCAGGTATTATCTCATTGAATCTGAACCTTGTCAATTTCCATATACTGTGGGCTTCCAGAAACCAGGCAACACTTCTAAATCTTTGATTATCTTTATGACCTGATATATAATATGATCTCAAAATTTTTCTGTTTGTTAAATATTAATTATATATAGATATCTTTTTTAAAAAAATTGACTTCTGGATTGAGGATTTGATTTTAAGGTATAAAATCATTTGGAGAATGCAAAAACAAAGGGGCAAACTACATATTTTTTTCTCACATTCTTATAACAAAATTTTATCAAGTATTTTTAAAGTAAATACTACTTTTAAATTGGGAAAGGACTGAAATTAGAGCAATACATTTTGCCAAAACATTATCTGGTACTTTATTTAAAAAGTTATTCAGCATAAAAATCAATCAGCAGTTAGGTAGAAGTTTGGGGACATTTCTTAGAGGAGAACTATCCTATTAATTAAAACTAGGTAATGAAAATCAGAACACTTGGCCCATAGTCAGGGAATTAACTTGCTTTGAATTGATTAGATAGTTTTGTGGACAGAGACAAGAGTTGTGTCGTTGTTTGTTTGTTTGTTTTAGGAGCGAGGTGCTAGCTAGGTACTACAAAGCAGAACATAGAATTTGAAGTCTGGAAACAGCAGACTGATAATTTTAATATAAGTCAGGAGTTGAAGGAGGGTGAGGTGGAGGGGTATTGGTTCCAACCAGTCAGAAAAGAATTTTAAGGACAAAAAGTCCAAACCATTAGCCAAACAAGTATCCCGACTGCCTAATTACAAGTTCCAAAACTGTTACTTGATATATGACCTTGGGAAGTTATTTGACTTTTCTGTGTTCAGTTCTTATTTATAAAAATGAGATTATTATAAAAATTAAATTATAAGAATAGTAAAGTGATAAACTCTCATACTCTAGAACAAGCACGTCTGAGTTGGAATCCTAGTTCTCTGTATCGTGCTAGCTGTGCTAGCTGTGTGATTGGGCTAGTTACCTAACCTTTCTGTTCTTCAGTTTACAAGGTTAAGATAATAATAATCTACTTCGAATATGCTGGTTCAATTAGGGAAGAGTTTGCTATTCTTTCATTGGTTCAAAAAACCACATTTATAATATATTCAATTCTTATATAAAATGGGTAGAGTTGGGGACTTTCTAAAGTACCCATTCATTCATTATTCTTCTAGAATTGGATTGTTTTGTAAATTGTTTTGTTAGTTGTTTTAGTTTCATAGGATATAATTTTAAATACACAGAAATTCAAATTGCCCCTCAAACTGTTCTCCCTCCCCCATGGATCTGGATATACAGATGTGCACCACACACACACACACACACACACACACACACACACACACACACACACACAGGTTTTGATAGCTTGCATTTTCCTCTTGATGAACTTAGAATCATATTGTAAAGGCAAAAAATAAAATTCCATTGAATTTGATAGAAATTTATGAACCCACATATTAGTTTAAGAGAAATCGACTCTTAGCTCTTAAATGCTAGAAATAAGTCAATTGTTTTCAAGTCTTCTTTCATATCCCATATGAAAATTTTCTGATTTTCAGAAAAGCCTGTATCTTGCTTGTTGCTTTCATTTATTATTGTTATATGTGCTTGTTGTTAATGTGAATAAAATAATAATTGTTCATTACTTTTCTGATTAGTACTCTTCTATAGAAACCTTATGAACTTTTAACACTTATTTTGCAGCCAGCCACCTTTCTGAATTACTTTACGATTTCTAATAAGCTCATAGTGGAGCATTTCTCCCATTAGTTAGATTTTGCATTTATGACTTCTTAAGAAAGAACTAAACTTATGTTTATAATGTTTTGTGGGTTATTGATTAAAAATGCAATTATATTTCTTAAATGTACACAGTTGTAAAAATAAAAAACAAGAAAAGATTTTACTTGGCTAACATTTCAAGGACTTATAATTAAAGTATTGAAATAAAACAATTTGTAGTTAACATATTCAGTTTAGAAAATGCAGTTCTACTTTTTCTTATAATTGAGTGCTTCATCTCACTTAGTATGCTTTTTTCTAGAATATAATCCTTCTTTATCTGCCATGTTTTCCTCACTATAACTCCTTGAGTTAAGAGAAATTAGAAGTCCATTCAATGACATACATAAACACCTTCTATTACAGAGTTACCTTTAGTGGGCAGCTGCAAACTCATCAGGTTTGATTGCTTTGAAGTCAGAATAACAAAATTTATTTAATGACCCTTACTAATTTGCTCAAAGAAATAGCACTGACATAAGAAAAAATTTGCTTTGAAATAGATCAATGGCAAGAATTTTAAACTTGTTCTAAAGTCAGTCTGAAAAAGAAAATCTGTAGCCAAAGGGGAAAATTTATTTGAATTGAAAATACAATATTTTTATTAGAAAAGATAAAAACCAAATGTCATATTTCTTTGTTATTGACATATTAAATTTAAATATGACTAGCAAACTAAATTGAACTTACATGGTTCAATTGTCCTTCTTAATTTTAGGATTTTATTAAACCTTATTAAGTCTAAACATTAATAAAATACAAAAGGTTTATTCTTGGAAGCTTTCATTATAAACATATCTGTGAAGAAACTTCTGAATAGCTAAGTCCTAAAATTTTAAGGTTTAGGATTGTGTATGCAAGTGGATGAGCCATGCAATCTGTTATCTGTATACACTAAGAGAAAGGGCTATTTTATTTCTGCTGGCAGCTTCCAAAGAACTGAGTAAATTTTTATTATGGGGAAAAAAAATGAAGGAAATATTTGAATGCCAAAGCTACTTTGAAGCAATGAAAAGCAGGCAGAAAGCAAGTAGAAAAAGCCAAAGCAAGCCGGGTGCGGTGGCGCATACCTGTAATCCCAGCACTTGGGAGGCTGAGGCAGGAGGATCGCGATTTCAAAGCCAGCCTCAGCAATGGCAAGGCACTTAGCAACTCAGTGAGACCCTGTCTCTAATAAAATACAAAAAAAAAAAAAAAAAAAAAAAAAAAGGGCTGGGGATGTGGCCCAGTGGTCAAGTGCCCCTGAGTTCAATCCCCAGTACCAAAAAAAAAAAAAAAAAAAAAAAAAAGCCAAAACAGGTATCATGAAGGATTTGTCACATTGGTGTATTAAGAAAGTCATTGTATCATTATAGCATGGAAAGATGTGGAAATTAAATCTGACATTGTAACTAAATTATATTTAGACAGGTTTTTGTTAGTTTATTATTATTTATTATTAATATTGTTATCTATTAGTTTTATGAGAAAAGTGTTTCTTTAAACCTTCAAATTCATAATATCATAGATTATTAACATAGTACATTTTTACATGAGGTGAACAGGTTTTTTTTAGGTTGCAAATATATTTGATGATGTATGGCATAAAAGTTAAGACAATATAGAATTAGAATAAATCTCACACAATAACTTCTGCTTTTCCACCAAAAATCCTATCTTATTGCTAGTTTGAGTCCAACATATCACATTTAGATTATTGTCCAATGATAATAAGTAATTTGAGAAAACTTCTGCATATTCAATCACTTTAAAAATTTTTTTAGTTATACATGGACACAATATCTTTATTTTTTGATTTATTCTTACATGGTGCTGAGGATCAAATGCAGTGCCTCACATGTGAGGCAAGTGCTCTGCCACTAAGCCACAACCCCAGCCCCTTAATTACTTTTTACAAGATTTTAAGTATAATAGGCACTGAATAAATATTTTTGTTTCAAAGAATGATACTTATAAGAGCTTATAAATTTTTAAATTAAAATCTAGTTTGTACTTTGGATTAGACAGAGGGGCGTGAAGGAAGGGTATAGGGGTAGAAAGGATAGTAGAATGAATCGTATATTATTACCCTATGTGCATATATGATTATGTGACCAGTGTAATTCTACATCATGTACAACCAGAAGAATGAGTAGTTATCCTGCATTTATGTATGATTTGTCAAAATGCATTCTACTGTCATGTATAACTAATTAGAACAAATAAAAAATGCCTCCCAAATTCTAGTTTGCATCTTAAGTCATATGAATTAAGGCCAATATTTTCTATGTGCTTTGATTTAAAATACTTTATACTTACAGTGTTTCTTTGAAATCCTTTACTAGAGGTTGTACCTGCTATCTACTATTTTCAAGGAATGTGGTATTTGATTTTGTTTATAAGGCATGAAGGTGTTTGTAAAATGTGTTTCTAACAAAAATATAATTTTTTATAAAATATTATAAATTGTTGTAATATTTTACAAGTTTATAAAATATTATATTCTGCAATGTATTTTAAATAAAAGTACAATTTGTAATGAAATTTATTTATTTTTTATTCTTGTTGATGCATGTCATAAAATTTAAATAAATTTTTCTATAAAAATTATGGAGAACCCTAGGAAAAAGAACTATGTAAACTAAAAATCAATGAAATATCTTTCTGTAGGCAAGACCTCTGAAACAACAGTAGTAAGAAATCATAAAGCAAATGCTCCCTGAGTTAAAATGATCTGTTAAGATTTCACAGACATTTTTGACTCAACCTTTGTATCTATTCCATTTTACAGTTCTGATGATTCCTAGGCAGGTCAATCTATCTGTCCCACCCATCCGATTGCATAGGCACAACTGTTCTGGAGACTGATGGGGACTGAGAAAGTCAACATTACATATGGAAATACTCAGGATGCTGAGACTCATGTGCAGCTACTGTCCACTGGGGTAGGTGGAAAATAACATGATATCTTGATGATGTATTGAAACTAACTCCCAGTTTTTACATGCTAGTATGCATTCGAATTAACAATTCAGTCCATCATAAGCTATTTCTTTATCCAAATGGTGGAACTGGCAAATAAAATCAGAAAAATGGTAAATATTTTTTTAAAAACCATGTTACATTTATATCTACCATTGGTACTTAGATCAGTGCAAATGAAAATTTAGGGACTGTATAAAAAGTTGAAGGGCTTTACATTTAAAAAAACTTTTTTAATGTGTCTTAAAAACAAAATTCCATTCTCTCTTTTTACCTGAAGAAATATGAAAAGATCTAAGTAATTTCTGACATGACAGTTTAAAAAAAAAAAAAAAAAAGACCTTAAGAAACTTGGTTCTTTGCCAATAAATCTTTCCTCTCCATTATTGGATACTGTCTCTTTTATGAGCTTTGACTAAGCCACAAACATTCCAACATAAAACCCTAATTTAGTAGAAGACGTTAATGAGGGAAATGTCTTCTACATTCTACAGGTAATGAAATACCCTTTCAGGTAATGCTATTATTGTGTTTGCATTTTATAAAATTTTCACTAATATTCAATCATCCTGAATGAATTAATTGAGATCCAACAGTAGTAAATGTACAATTATCTGCTACGCATATACAGCTAACAAGTATAAAGTATTTGCATTATGTGCCATCTATCAGATTTATGTTATTTTCCAAGTCCATTATGATTATAGGCTCAAATAGCAGTGCTCATTAAGCTAGTAAAAACACTAGTATTTAAGCAGTATTGTGCTGATGAGAGCTTTCAGATTTGTCTAAAACATATTTATGTAAAATTTAAAATATTATTTTTTGCTTTTATAAATATATGAGTAATTCTAACCAGGATACAAGGATAAATAAATGTACTAGATGGATTGCTTGCGGATGGATAAGAACATGCTGTTTCTAGTTCTAGTTGAGTGGTCACTTCCAACAGAAAGTTTTTCCTGGATATTCCTGCTGGTTAAGGGCCCCTCTTCCATCCATCATAATCCATAGCCATTTGTAAACCATTTCATTGCTCTGATTATTTTTATGAAAATTATTTTTCTAACTCACTGGCCTATATTATTGTTGTATGTCCAGTGCCTAAAAAAATTCTTGGTAGATGGGTATTAATTTATTGAACTAACTAGAGGGGTAAATTCTCTATTTAGCATCTGTTAAACTAAGTATTATTTGAAGATATACAAATTAACTTTTTAGAGTCTATAAAATATAAACACCTCAAAAAACCATTTTTTCCATAATCAGTTTTGTATTTTATGATTAAAATTTTAAGATCCTGTATAAAGATATATTACAATTTAACAGTGTCCTCCAAAAGTTCATGTAATGGAAACTTAATCTCCAAATTTGTATGTTAATAGAATTTGGAGGTAGGATTGGCAGGTAATTAGCATTAGGTGAGCTCATGGGGGTGCAGCCCCATTGTGGTATTAGTGGTTTTATAGGAAGAGGCAGAGAGACCTGCACTAGCACACTCATTGTGTCTCACACATGTGATGCCCTCTTCTATCCTTTGACATAGCAACAAAGTCCTTACCAGATGAGAAGCTGATGCCTTTGCCATGCTCTTAAACTTCCCAGCTTCCAGAATCATTAGCCAAATAAACTTCTATTCTTTATAAATTACCCCATCATAGGCATTTTCTTATAGCAATGGACTAAGACATAATGTCAGTAATCTTTTCCTGTTAAGGGACAGAGAGTAAATATTTTCAGATGTCTGAATCTTCAGACAGTCCAGCCTGATAGTCTTTACTCTGCTGTTACAGGGCAAAAACATCCATAGAAAATACACAACTGAAAAAATAAAAATAAAAAAAGAAAATATACAATTGTTTGAGTGCAGATGTGTTTCAAAAAAACTTCATTTTGGGATACTGTATTTGAATTTTATAGAATTTCCATGTGTCACCAAATAATATTTTTTGGTATTTTATCAACCACCTAAATCTATCCAATTCATTCTTTTCATGTGAGCTATTCAAAAACAGGTGGCCAGCCTGTCATATAATATTGAATTCTGTTTCACTCCCATCCTCACCCAGTTGCTCATAGTCTTTCCCCCATACTGTAAATAAATATTTGTAAAATAAATTAATAAATATTGAACTTTGATGGCATATGTGGAAATTGAATTTGACAGGTCAAGACTAAAGTTGAAGGTTTTGTAACAAACCTTTTGAGAGTAAATTATGACCTGAACTAAGAAAACTGAAAAAGAAAGTAAGAATTGGAGCTCAGAAATATTTAGGAAGTGACTATCACTGGACCTTGATAATTGTGTAGGGAGGAATCAAGGATAACTTCTAACTTTGAGAGTTTCTGGATGGTGGTACCATGAAGGCAGGTGGGGAATACAGAAAAGAAGTTTGGGGGATGATGTTTCCATATTGGATATGTTGAGTTTTAGGTGTTTGAGTAAGATAGATATATTTAACAGGGAGTTGAATACATGAACCTGAACCCAAGGACAGTTGTGATCTAACAATGTGAAACCATTTGCACACAAATACCTTCCAAAATCATGAGAAGTACATAAGTGTGATCACTCAGGAGATAAAGGTAACTAGTTAAGCCTTGGGGTAAATATAAGAATACCAGATTTAAAAGTAGGAGAAGAAAATGACCAGAGAAAAACAGTAAGTGGGTAAAGAGTTGGCTGCTAAGAGAGTAGAAATAGGTATCAAATGCTATAGAGAATATGATAAGATGCCAATTTGGATTTGACAATAAGAAGGTGACTGGCAAGTGGAATCAAGTGACAGAAGTCAGATATGCATTGGGGTGAGCATTGAGAATGTGAATTGAAAACTACTCTTTAGAGAAATTTTGATTCAAAGACAAGATTGGACTGAAGATAAAAAGCTATGACGTGAGGGTCAGTTCTTTTTCTTTGTCTGGAAGAGGTGTGGTGATGCTTACCAATGGAGTTCAATGAGCTGGAAGAGAAAGAGCAGAGTCCCTGAAGGTGTAAGAGCAGGAAAACAGATAATTAAGAAAACAAGGTCATGGAGTTGGCAGAAGGAGCAAGGGTTGAGGGCACAGATGGTCTAGAAGAGAAGAAAACCAAGATGGGAATGAGTGAGAACACAGTATCTTCAATTGCATATGTGAAATAACAGGTATAATGATCTCTTAAAGATTGAGAGGTGGCCCGGATTGAAAAGAAAGTGGAAGGATAGTGGGGAAATGGCAGATATATGTTGAAAGAAGTGAGGGAGCAGATTGGGAAGGGATGGGTTAAAAGCAGGGCTGCAGCTCAGCAGCGTTTTGAAATTATAAATTTATAAGAGTCACATGATTGCTCAGTTTTTCTTTAATATTGTCCAGGCACCTAGATCCAGGGCTGGAGTTTGAACTGGTGATGGAGATAAAAATGTATGGGTAAACAAAGAGGCAAGTGGAGAATAAGAGCATAGTTTTCCTGCGATCAAACATAAGGTCCAGGTTTGGTTCAAAAGGAAGAAAGACCAGGAAGAGTCCATTGCATTAAAGGTCATCCTGGGACAGAGTGGCGAGTGGAGAGGTTTGAAGTGTCCAATGACTATGGCCAGGGAATTAAAGTCTTCTAGGATTGTGGACTTAGTGGAAAGAAAACCTCAAAAAACTCCGTGGTGTGGCCATAAGAATGTGCAGCTAAAGAGAAGTAGAGGTGAAGTCTGTTAGCACTGGAATAGAGGAGTAATTTTGGAGGTAACTGGGGTAAGAATGTGTGGACATGGTATGTTCAGCATGGTGACATTTCAGTGTAGGATGGGCTCAGACATCTATACATAAGGGTCCCTCTCTATTCCTGTGGACTTCAGGAAACTAATAGTAAATGTTAGGAATCTAGATCTTTGGTTTATATTGAACATCCCCTCTTCCCCCACCCCTAAAACTACAAACACCATGTATGATAGACCCAGTAGTAAATCCTACTGCCTTCACATCACCAAATTGGTATAACTCTAACCTAGCCATGAATGAGACAAGACGTGTTTCGTCTGATGGTACACAAATTGTTTTTTCTTTTTCTTGATTTGTAACTGATTTTTCTCCTTTCTAAACTGTGCTGGAACATCTGTTTTCTTGCATCAGATTTTTTATTAAAGGTATAGGGAATTCTTTTTCTCTTAACACAGAGTTGCTTAAACTAGGATTGGTGAGCCTTTTTCAGTAATTTATCTCTGTGGTTTCTAATGACACTGAACACAAAGGAACAACTTCTGCAAATTCTGGTAGAAGTTTCTTATTATGCCAGGACTGGATTCTCCATCAGCAGATTAGTTCTCTAATTCCCTAAGCTAGGTCTTCTTAATTTAGGACTCTCAGAAGAGCTCTGGGAATCCATGAAGTTGTACATAAAGTTACACCTGTACATTTTTCGAGGTGGAGGGCCTCTACCTGGAGACAGTTGAAAATCTTGATTTTTGTTTTTCAGCACCTGGGAAATCTTTTTCATTTATTTGTTGTTTTGATATTCCTATCTATTCTCTTTTCTCTGTTCTTTCCTTTTGAAGTTCCTTTGTAATTAGTATCAGACTTGTTTAATGGCTTCTCCATATCTCTTAACCTTCATCTTTGCCATTTTTACCTCATCAGCTCTAAGAACATAGAAATCATTTTGTTGGCTGAAACATTCTTAGCACTTGTCTGACTGGAGTAGTTGCACAGTAAACACTTGTTCAATGAATGAGTGAAAGAATAAATTTTTTCATCCTTTTTCTTTTCTTTTCTTTTTTGAAAATATTTATTTATTTACTTTAGTTGTACACAATGCAATGCATTTATGTTTACATGGTGCTGAGGATCGAACCCGGGCCGCGCACGTGTGAGGCGATCGCTCTGCCGCTGAGCCACAATCCCAGCCCCTCATCCCTTTTCTTTAATGCTGTACATTCTGGGAATTTTTTTTCACCCTTAACTTTTAAGTATTTTAAAATTTTATTTGGATTTCAAGAATCATATTTGGAATTAACAAGAACTTATTCATTTTCTTTCATTCATGCTTTCTCAAAGAAGCTTGTTCATTTATGAATTTCAGTATTGCTTCGGGTCTCTCTGAAGATACTTATTGGAAATTTGTTAAGTTTCTCTTTTCTGAGATGTATATTTTCATTAATATCTATTTGTGCTGTTTGATTTCCCCAAGTCATATACTGGTTTGACTTTCAATAATTTTGGATGAAGGACTAGTTTTACTAATGGAAATATTTCAAATGGATTTCCTCTGGTTCTGTAGATGTGTTCCCCTTCGAACGCATTTTATTTGAGAAAGATTTGGCTAAACACACAGTTGCCTAGAAGATGAATGATATAGGAATCTAAAATCAGTTGTGCAAGAGAATAGTGCTTCTCAAACTTTAACATACACACATATTACCCTGAGAATCTTATAAAAATGCAGATTTTAAATCAGCAGGAGGGCCCTGCATTTCTAATGGGCTCCAGGATGCCTATGTTGCTGTTCTGGAGGTCACACTTTGAGTAGCATGGCCTTAGAAATCTCACTTCTTTCTCACCTTTGAGGATTTTCTTAAAATAATAATACCCAAGCATGCAGGTAGTAGATTGCACTCAATTCTAATTCCTTTGAAAATGCAGGGATTGTTGTGGATTATAATAGGATATATTCCACATAGATAGTCTAATGATGATCATGGTATAACACAATATCCACCAGTGGGGAAATTTGATTTATATCAACAAGTATGTATTATGGAAACATTTACATATGCTTCCATGGATGTTAAGAGTTATATATCTTGCCAACTAGTCCTTGTCTTTGAAGCTGAAAAACTGGTTGACAGAATAATAAAAGAATAAGGTCTTGTTATAGCAAAAGCCAACAATGTTCATATTCAACTGGAAACTCACCATTATGTATAAGCAGAATACAAATATGCTGAACACACATTTATGGAAAAATCATGGACAAGTTATGATAGGGTTAAAACTGAGTATGTGGGCAGCTAAAGTACATGCCACTTTTGAGAATAAAAATAGTGTGTACCTTATTAAAAGCCTCCTGACAGGGTCAGCAGCCAAGTCACAGAATACCTACCAAGAACAATTTCAATTTTAATAGGTTTTACTATGTATTTCATAAGCATGCCCATTGAAATTGAGTCATCAAAGCCTCCCGGTCCCTCCAAGACAGATTTTAGCCTGAGAGCTTGGAGTAATTATCCCACTGGATGTTAGCCTGTGTAGCTATTTCAGCCTCGTTCATCATTTCAAACAGCTACATACTCTGCCTGCTAATTTCTTCCGATGGATTAGCTGCTCTCACTTGTCTATCTTTTTTTATTTCTGGGGGGTGAAATATTGCCTTCTTCCCATGTTTTAATAAGCTGAGCAGGCATGCACCACTGCACAGCTCCTGACTCCTATTTCTTTCAGCTCAAAGAATGATCTTCTGGGGGAAGAGCTGGGTGTAAATGTGAAGGTGAAAACTTACCCATTACTACCTAGCCTGCAACCAGCTGCATTTAAACAAGGGCTGGAAACACAGTTCTGGGCTGCTCCGTATTTATCTGTTTATAGTACATTCTAAGCTGCTTTTCCTCCACTGCATTACTTATATTCTGCTGGTTTTGGACTCTGATCTATATTTGCAACCTCTCCCCCTGTATTTCACCTCTGCTCTGCCTGTAAGGATCCCATTAGAAAACCACAATGCACAGAACTATCCATTGCAAGATGTAACTTCCTCCGTTCTTCACCATAATGACCTGGTTTGAGCCTTTTAATTCAAGGGTTCAATCATTTCTTTATTCTCTGGCCTCCAGTGAGAACACACAACTTCACATCTAGAATTTCACTCTTTTTTAGGCATATGGTACAAAAGCAGAGATCCTGGCAACACACAAAACAAGGTTTTTATTCCACTTCTGTCACTTAGAAGCTTTGTGATTTTAAGTTATTCAATCTTGCTGAGCTTCAGTTTTCTCAGCTATATAATAGCGGCACATTTTTGTTTTTAAAATGCTAGGGTTGTTGTGAGAAATTAGTAAAGTGAGATTATGTGTACCTATCATATGGAACAGATCATGTATCCTTTATCCTAATAATTTAACCCTTGCTGTTAATATCCATTAGCTCCTAAAGCTCTGCTAGCTTTGAAGAAGATTTTTAAAAATCAGCAACTATTAATAATGAAAAGCCATATCATTGAAATGCTAGTAAGGAAATAAACTGAATAGAACAAGGGGATAAAAAAGATGAAATGAAGACAGGAACTGAGGAGGTTCACTCACTCGAGTCACGGGTCCAGTCTAATACTCACAATCATCCTTTCTGAAAAGTGTCTGAAGTTCTATAGCATCCATTTAGGTGGCCTCACTTTCCCATGACCCCATTGAGTATCTTGACATTGATTTGAAAGACATGTATTTTCACTGGATTGAAAATAGAAAACCGACCCTGTCACCCAAGGTCAAAAGGACAAGAAGACAGCGGTGGCCTGCTTCCTCAGATACAATCTTCAAATAGATAAAGGGAAAGTTAATGGGGGCTAAACTTTCTAACTTTTTAGAAAAGGCCAGTCCTCTGAGAGCTGGCAATTTAAGGAAAAGTTCTGTTTACTCCCAGTTCCAGAACTGTAGTGTATTTGCTGATAAATTGGAGATGGATAATTGGAGATGGATAATTTTTATCCAGCTCAGGAGAAAATGTGAATAATTGTAATTGGTAATTCTCAGAGACTGGTGTAGCTCTGAAGTCACTCTCAAGAGATTTTTGGAAGTGATATCATTTGGAATTATATTAAACAGAGCACTACTGCCTGGGATCAGAAACTTAGAATTGGTAGAAGTTCTTTTTTTTTTTTTTTTCCCTTCAGGAACATAAAGCATCCGTATTCTTCATTTACACATAAATTATGTAAGTGGATAAAATCCTCATCATTAGAGAATGACCTTGATGTTAGGACACATTGATATTATAGGTGATGTTCTTCTTTAAATTTTTGCAAATTTTTGACATTAGTTATGGTTCAGTGGCAGTATCAAGATCATTAGTATTGAGTTGAATACTTTTGTATTCATAAGGTACTAATTAAAATGATGTGTCCAACTATTTATGTATATTTCATCCCATGAGATTTTTTTTACATATACGTATATATAATATGTATTTCATCTTTAATTTTTTCTTCTTTGTGGCCTTTCATTACATTCCCCACCCCCCCCCACCCCATCCCCCCTTTTTTTTTTTTTTTTTTTTTTGGCAATGTCTGAAGTAAAATGGATATCTTTTGATACTGGCAAAGAAAGACAATCCAAAGATCTAGCTAGAGAAGGTAACCTTTTGAATGGGTGCTTTGTTTATCTTATTGAGGAAAATTCCCATAATACATGCTGCCTTCTTTATTCTATTTTCCTTTCTTCTACTACAATGATGCAAACAATTTCAAAACAGTATTATTCTTTTTTTCTTTTCTTTAATCTTATAATTTCTGTAAGTTTAAAATCTTGTGATATTAAGAGATTTGCATTATAGTACTTTCACTTCAATTTGCTTATATTTAGTGAACACCTTTTGGTGTGGGTATATGAACATTCAGACAAACATCATCCCTAGCCAAGAGATCTTGATGATAGCTGGGGGGCATGGCCAATGTCAAATTGTTTCCAATTAAGAGGTACCTAACTGGTGGGCAATGGAATCAAAGAGGAGAAGGATAACAAGGGAACTGCAGAGAATAAAAACATGATAATATTAGGCTTAGAATTTATGATTTTTTTTGTCTTCAAGATCTTTGCCAACATTAATTAAGTAGTATGCACAATGTCTTGGAAGGTAAATATTATCATCTCAATTTTAAATAAAATTGAAGAATAAAGGGTAAGTGTCTTCCCTCAGGCTACAGAAGAATTAGACCTTGTTTTCTACAAGGAAAAGGAAAAGGAGTATTTAATAACAATGTTAAGTAAGATAGTGGATGTGAAATTCTTCATTTATATATAAATATATAATTATATATTGAATCATACATACAAATTATATATAAAGATATATATATATACATTATATATGTATGTATGTGTGTGTGTATATATATGTATATATATATTAGTTACTGTTTAGAAAAACTAGAAAGAAGTTGAATGTGTGATTTATTAAATTCTTTTTTCTTTAAGAAAAGTTTTTTTTCTCTCTCTCTCTCTCTCTTTTTTTTTTTTTTTTTTTTTTTTTTTTAGATATGAAGACAGTTGGGTTTTGTTTGTTTTGCAGTGCTAGGATCAAATTAAGGGCCTTGCACATGCTAGGCAAGTGCCGTACCACTGAGCTATAACCCCAGTTCTAGTTGTTATATTTTTTATACAACATCATGAAAGAACTAGGAAAAAAATTAATGTATGTTAATCATCATGAAATGAGATTATAGAACCTCTTTAGTACTTAATGACACCATGTTGGTATCAAATGGTGTGATACATTTAATCAGGTCAATGAAGAATTCAGTTCATCATTAACAGGACTTTTATATCTAATACTTTTACATAAATGGCCTTGTTGAATTTTCCCCTCCTCATTCAATTGGCTTAAATTTGATTTAAATTTATTAGATATTTCAATGTCTTATTGAAATATTCTCTGTCTGATTGTTCTTAGACATAGCTAACCTAAATTCACTGTGATACTATTGTTGAATATTAGAAGAGTCTTGTTTTTTTTCTCATCTCTGTTGGTCACACACTTGAGAACAGGGCTCAGTCAATCTTGACTGGCATAGTAAAGGGCTACCTACTTAACTGCACAATTCAGTAGCCTTTCATTTTTCACTTCCTTTGTGTTTAACAATGTCATTTTTGCTGAATCTTTCTTACCTTCCTTAAGTAAACAACCTTTGTTGTCAGCTGTCCTGTCAAGTTGTGAAAGAAATGAAAATTTAAGATTGTTCTTTGGATGGTTTCAGTCCCTCAAATGCATTCTCTTACCCTTACAAGTTGACGTATGTTGTTTGCTTGAGATATTTATAAACATTTCCAACTTCCCCTTAGGATGTTTGAATACAGATTTTTGCTTGAACATATGATATCAGCAGAAGGCATCCAGATTGATGATGGAGAATGCAAAGTTCAAGCCAGTGAGCAGGGGTGGAGCTGGAATCATCCCCCAGATCGGTCAGTCACCTACCAAAGCTAGAGAATCAGAAAGTGAGATTGCAAAACCCAGTGAAGCCACTTCCCAAAGGAGGAAGAAAGAGGAACCCTGCACAAAGGCTGATCCATAGGGGTTCAAAAGAGCAACAGAGCTGGAAAGACTGCAATTAAGGCAGGGGCATGAACCTCAACTTTCTCAGCAAAGTTTTTGTTATTGTTGATGCAATCAGACAACTCAGGATTAAATCCCAATCCTAATACTGTCTAATATTTAGTAGCAATAAATAGCTCTGGTGAGCTATCTAATTCTTCTGTGCCTCAATTTCCTTAACTGACAATAAAAAATAATTGCAGTACCAATGAGAAAGATGCCATGAAGGGTAAATGAGGTGATACATATAAAGAGCTAAGAATAGTGCCTGGCACATATTACTCTCTTGATTCATGTGAACCATTGTTGATTATAATGATGATATATTTTATCCACAGTTCACAAAAATAAATGAATAATTTACAAGAGATTTCTGGATGCTAATATTAAAGTAGTTACCAGACTTCAGTGTGAATGTTGACTATGAATATTTATTTGCTGGGTCAAATAAGTGAACATGTGATTAGGATCACTTCACCCAAGCATTCCCCCCAACAAAAATGGATAATGATGAATTTTATACAATTATACTTCATTGCACAATTATCAATGGAAAATGCCTTTAAACTTTATCAAGTAATAGCATGACATGTCACAGTTTTCATACTCCCTTTTTTATATATATATATAAAAAAAACAAGCCCAGGGTCTTTCCTGGAAACAAATGGAGTTTTTCTAGATCAACTTCACAATAATGCTCTCCAGAATAAAACTTTTGCAATTTGTACCAAAAATTGGACCAGAAGACTAATCTAGTCTTCTAAAATCATCCATCCTACAAGGATTACAAATTGCGATTGGATCAGAAGACTAAATTACAACAAAATTGGGTACTTGTTACATCACAGATAGTAATTATGTAAAACTAGCCGCAGTGTTAGTGATAAACACTTTCAGGAAGGCAGTTAAATGAGCCATTGGCAAAAATTCCTTCATCAAATGAAACTGTTGGATATCACATGATATCACTGTCATGTGTGGCTGTTTTGGGCGATGCTACCAGGTATCACATAAAATCGATGCCATAGTTGACAACTATTTGGGGAGGCTATCAGATATAATTGTCCACAGGTTAGTAAGATTATACTTGAACAAAACTATTTCTGAGCCTAGTATGAATCAGTTTTTAGTACATATCAGAGTTAGAATGACTGAAAAGAAAGATTGTTTTTCCTTTATCAGTAAAAACTCATGCTGGAGATTATTGTCTTTATTTTATTGTTTTGTAAGACATGATGTTTATGCAAAAAGGTGAGCTGGTGTCAGAACTGAATGCAGAAAAAGCCCTTGACAAAATCCAGCCATGTATTTATGTTAAAAACATTGGAGACTTTTGGAACAGAAAGGACTTATCTCAATGTTATAAAGGCCTTATATGACAAACCCAAAGCCCATATCATACTGATGGAGAAAAACTAAAAACATTGCCGTCAAAACCAGAAACAAGAGAAGGATGTCTACACTCTTACCACTTCTATTTAATATAGTTCTTGAAATTCTAGCTGGAGCAACCAGGCAAGAGAGAGAAATTAAAGGGATACAAATAGGAAAAGAAGTCAAATTATCTCTGTTTGCTGATGACATGATTCTTTATCTAGAAGACCCCCTAAAAATTTACCATAAGATGTTTAGTGCTGATAAAAAAAAATTCAACAAAGTAAGAGGATACAAGATCAACATACAAAAATCAATGGCCTTCCCATATACCAATAATGAGTCGGCTGAGAAAGAAATCAGGAAAACTGTTCCATTCACAATAACCTAAACAAAAAAAAATGGGAATAATTCTAACCCAAAACTTGGGAATAAATCTGACCAAAATAACACTTCTACAATGAAAATTATGGAACACTTAAGGAAGAAGTTGAAGAACTTAGAAGATGGAAAAACCTCCCATATTCTTTCTTAGGCAGAATGAATATTGTCAAAATAGCCATACTATCAAAAGCATTACACAGATTCGATTCAATTCCCATCAAAATGCCAATAACATAACTAGGAAGAAAAATGGTCCTAAATTAATTTGGAAGAATAAAAGACCCAGAATAGCCAAAAACAATACTGAAAAAGAAGAGTGATACTGAAAGCATCACAATACCTGATCGTAAATCATACTATACTATAGAATTATAGTAACAAAAACATCATGGTATTTGCATCAAATCAGACATGAAGACCAACTGAATAGAAGACCAACTGAAGACCAACTATGCACATATATAAATATACCGTAAATATACCATAGTTACTCTCACCTTCATGTGTAACTATAAACCACTAATTAAGAACAAAAAACTAAAATGGTATAGAAATCAGTAGAGTAGAGGGAAGGGAACAGGAAGAGGGAAGACAGAATAGAAGACACAGAGACAAACCCCATATATATATATATTATCTGATACTCAACAAAAGTGCTATATATTGGAGAAAAAAACGTCCTTTTTAACAAATGGTATTGGGAAAACTCAATATCCACATGTGGAAGAATGAAACTAGATACCTATCTCTCATCCTGCACCAAAGTCAACTCAGATTGGATCAAAGACCTAGGAATTAGATCAGAAACTCTGCAACTGCTAGAAGAAAATGTAGGCCCAACACTTCAACATGTCAGCACAGGAACTAACTTCCTTAACAAGACTCCTAAAGTGAAAGAAACAAAACCAAAAATCAATAAATTGGATGGCAACAAAGTTAAAAACTTCTATACAGCAAAGGAAACAAGAGTGTGAAGAGAGAAGCTACAGAATGGGAGAAGATTTTTGCCACCTTATCCTCAGACAGGGAATTAATATCCAGAATATATAAAAAAGCTAAAAAACTGAGCATAAAAAACCCCCCAAATAACCAAGTTAATAAATAAGCAAAAGAACTAAACGGACACTTCTTGAAAGAAGAAATACAGATGGCCAATAAATATATAAAAATACATTCAACATCTCTAGTAATGATGGAAATGCAACTCAAAACTATGTTCAGATTTTATCTCACTCAAGTCAGAATGGCAATTATCAATTATACATATAATAACAAATGTTGGGAAGAATGTGGGGGCAAAGGTACACTCGTACATTGTTGGTAGCACTGCAAATTACTGCATTCACTCTGGAAAGCAGTTATAAAGATTCCTCAAAAAACTAGGAATGGAACCATCATTTGACCCAGCTAGCCCACTCCTAAGTATATATCCAAAAGGTCCCAAATAAATATATATAGCGATGAAGCCACATCAATGTTTAAAGCAGCACAATTCACAATAACCAAGTTATGCAACCAGTCAAGGTGACTGTCAACAGATGAATGGATAAAGAAAATGTGGTGTTTATATACAATGGGTATTGCTCAGTCATAAAGGCAAATGAAATTATGGCATTTGCCAGTAAATGAATGTAACTGAAGAACATCAGGCTAAGTGAAATAAACCAGACCAAGAAAGTCAAAAGTCAAATGTTTTCTGTGATATGCAGATGCTAGACCAAAATAAGAAGAAAAAATTTAAAAAGAATGGGGTAATTCCATGGAAATAAAAAAGAGATCAGTGGAGTAGAGGAAAGGTGTTGGGAGCAAGTGAAGAGGGACGGGAACGGGGAAGAACAGTGGAATAAATCTGACCTAACTTTCCTATGCACATATATAAATATACCGTAAATATACCATAGTTACTCTCACCTTCATGTGTAACTATAAACCACTAATTAAGAATAAAAAACTAAAATGGTATAGAAATCAGTAGAGTAGAGGGAAGGGAACAGGAAGAGGGAAGACAGGAGAGAAAGGGGAAGTACTGGGGACTAAATCAGAGCAGATTTTATTCCATGTTTATATGATTATGTTAAAATAAACCTTAATATTGTGTAAAATGAAAAGAAACTAATAAAAAACTAAAAAATTGTGATTTTGATCTCAAACCAATTAGAATGGAAAATCATCAAGAATACAAATAATAATAAATGTTGATGAGTATGTGGAGAAAAAATGTACACTTATACATTGTCGGTGGGACTGCAGATTAGCACAATCGATTACTTTGGAAAGCAGTATGGGGATTTCTCAAGAGATTAGAAATGGATTCACTATATGACACAGCTATCTCACTCGTTGGCGTTTATCCCAAAAAACTAAAATCAGCATACTATTTGGCAATTCACAATAGCCAAATTATTGAACCAGCCCAGGTGCCCATCAATAGGTGAATGATAGGGCTGGGGATACAGCTCAGTTGGTAGAGTGCTTTCCTCACATGCACAAGGCCCTGAGTTCAATCCCCAGTACTACAAAAACAAACAAACAAACAACAACAACAACAACAACAACAACAACAAAAAAAAAAACCCAAAAGACCAGCAGGTGAATGAATTAAGAAAATTTGGTAAATATACATAATGGAGTATTACTCAGCCATAAAGGAGAATTAAATTATAGCATTTGTTCATAAATGGATGAAATGGAAGAACATCATGTTAAGTGAAATATGTCAGATTTATGTTACAAGTAGAATGCTTTCTCTCATATGCAGCAACAGAGAAAAATAAGGGAAAAAGAGGGGTCCCAATGAAAGTAGAAAGTAGATCGGTAGAGGAAGGGGATAGAGGGGGAAGGGGGGCAGAAAAAGGGAGGAACTGTATAATGAAAGTATGCAATGTACATATATGACTATACCACAGTGAATTGCACCTTTATGCATATCTATAAAGCACCAATAAAAAAACGATAAATAAGTACAAGACAAGTAGAATAGAAGAAAGGGAACACAGAGAGGGAGGAAGGGAGGGAAAGAGGAAGTACTGGGGACTGAAATGCAGCAAACTACATTCCATGCAAAGATAATTATGTATGTCAAAATGAATGCCACCATTATGTATAACTATAAAGCACTAAGAAAAACATTAAAAATTTCAAGGATAAAAAAGAACAGTTGGAAACAAAAAATACAACTCCTGATCTTATAAAATGAAAGAAATAGTGAAAATGGAAACTATAGTAAGACTGTAGTCACTAAATTAGTAGAAAACTCCACAGCTTTTCCATATAAACACATATGGGCTTTATAGGACAAGGTGTCTACGTGAGGCTTTTGAAGTATGGTGTAATAGAAAAATCTTCTTCACAACACAATTGATAATCATTAACTCCTTCCTGTAATTTCACATGGCCTATTCCACTATCCTACACTCAGCAACTTGAATTGCCTGAATTTATTACTTCAGGAATGAACTATTATTGTCCTTATAGAGAATACAAACAGTGGTAAAAGCAAGTGAAACACCAAAAAGTTTTACACTTTCCCAAAACCGATTATTGTTACTTTTAAGATATTGATATTAAGTTTATTTTTCCAACATTTTATTACAAAAAAATTAAACATACAGAAAAGTTTAAATAATTATGTAGTTAAAAAAAAATCCCCATCACGGTGGAGCTCGCCTGTAATCCTAACAGTTTGGGAGGCTGAGACAGGAGAATCTCGAGTTCAAAGCCAGCCTCAGCAACTGCAAAGTGCTAAGCAACTCAGTGAAACCCTGTCTCTAAATAAAATACAAAACATAACTGGGTATGTGGCTCAGTGGTACAGTGCCCCTGAGTTCAATCCCTGGCACAAAAATAAATAAATAAATAAATAAATGAATAAATACATAAATAAATACATAAATAAATAAATAAAATATCTAACCTAGATTCTACAACCAACATTTTGCTATACTTGCATCTTTTATTTTTGATGCATTTTAAAAGTAAGTTGCAGACATTTACATATGTTGCCGTATTTGGCTTATTGTAAATGCACATTCTGGTGCTTGAACAAATTATGAAAACATTCTTTCCAGAACTGAATGCAACCAAAAGAACATTTACATTTTGCTGGATGCTATCTCCCAATTTGAAGTAATAAACTTTCAAGTTTTTGAGCACGAGATGCATATTTGCTTAGTTCTTGAGAGAGCATCAAAAATAGTTTATGGGGCTGAGGTATATGTAGCTCAGTGGGAGAGCACTTGTGTAGCATATACAAAGTCTTAGGTTCAACCCCCAGAACCACAAAAAAAAAAAAAAATAGTAATAATAATAAAGTTTACTTTGAAAATTATTTCAAAAGTTTTTAGTTCAAGTACTATTTGATAGAGTAATTTGTTTCAATCTTTAATTTAATCAATAATTACTATTTAAGAAATGCCAGTTTAGGGGGGCAAAAAGAATGACAAATTTAAAAAATTAAGAAATGAAGTCACATAGATATGAAAATCATCCTAAGCAAGCTTTTGTGAGATCTTGGTCAAAGATTGCAAACAATATTGGAGTTCCAAGTGATAGAAAACATTACAGTTCAATTTTTTTTAAAGAATTTCTTTTTTTAGTTGTAGATGGACACAATACCTTTATTTTTTTTGAACCCCAACATTTTTTTTCAAATTTATTTTTTATTCTAAGTTGTAAGAAATGACAGCAGAATGTATTACATTTCATATTATACTCGTAGAGCATATTTTTACATATCTCTGGTTGTATGCAAAGTACATTCACACCATTCATGACTTCATACATACACTTAGGGTAATGATATCCATCTCATTCTACCATCTTTTTTTTTTCTTTACCCTTTTGCCCCCTCCCTTCCACTCCCTCCCCATTGGCCATTCTAGTGTTCTTCTAATCCTCCTATGCTCCCCATCCCAACCCCACTGTGAATCGGCCTCCTTATATCAGAAAAAACATTTGGCATTTGGCTTTTGGGGATTGGCTAGCTTCACTTAGCATTATATTCTCCAATTTCATCCATTTACCTGCGAAAGTCATGATTTTATTCTCTCTTATTGCTGAGTAATACTCCATTGTGTATATATACCACATTTTCATTATCCATTCATCAACTGAAGGGCATCTAGGTTGGTTCCACAGTTTAGCTATTGTGATTGTGCTGCTATAAACATTAATGTGGCTGTGTCCCTGTAGTATGCTGTTTTTAAGTCCTTTGGGTATAGACCAAGGAGTGGGATAGCTGGGTCATAAGGTGGTTCCATTCCAAGTTTTCCAAGGAATCTCCATATGCTTTCCATATTGGCTGCACTATTTTGCAATCGCACCAACAATGTATGAGCATGCCTTTTTCTCCACATCCTCACCAACATTTATTGTTGTTTGTGTTCTTAATAGCTGCCATTCTGACTGGTGTGAGATGAAATCTTAGAGTGGTTTTGATTTTCATTTCTCTAGTTGCCAGAGATGTTGAACATTTTTTTCAAGTGTTTGTTGATTGATTGTATATCTTCTTCTGAGAAGTATCTGTTCAATTCCTTGGCCCAATTATTGATTGGGTTATTTATTTATTTTTATTTATTTTGGTGTTAAGATTTTTAAGTTCTTCATATATTCTAGAGATTAGTGCTCTATCTGACATGCATGTGGAAAAGATTTGTTCCCAATTAGTAGGCTCTCTATTCACCTCACTGATTGTTTCTTTTGCTGAGAAGAAGCTTTGTAATTTGAATCTATCCCATTTATTGATTCTTGATATTAAATCTTGTGCTACAGGCATCTTATTAAGGAACCTGGGGCCTAATCCAAGTTGGAGATTAGAGCTTACTTTTTCTTCTATTAGGTGTAGTGTCTCTGGTCTAATTCCTAGATCCTTGGTCCACTTTGAGTTGAATTTTGTGCATGGTGAGAGATAGAGGTTTAATTTCATTTTGTTGCATATGGATTTCTAGTTTTCCCAGCACCATTTGTTGAAGAGCATATCTTTTCTCCAATGTACATTTTTGGCGCCTTTGTCTAATATAAGATAATTGAAATTATAAGTGTTAGTCTCTGTGTCCTCTATTCTGTACCATTGGTCTACCAGCCTATTTTGGTGCCAATACCATGCTGTTTTTGTTACTATCGCTCTGTAGTATAATTTAAGGTCTGGTATAGTGATATTTTTCCAGATGAATTTCATGACTGCTTTTTTCTATTTCTATGAGGAATGTCATTTGGATTTTGATTGGGATTGCATTAAATCTGTATAGTGCTTTTGGTAGTATGGTCATTTTGACAATATTAGTTCTGCCTATCCAAGAACAGGGTAGATCTTTCCATCTTCTAAGGTCTTCCATAATTTCTTTCTTTAATGTTCTGTAGTTTTCTATATATCAGTGACAAATCATCTGAAAGGGAAATGAGGAAAACTACTCCGTTTACAATAGCATAAAAAATAAAATAAAATACTTGGGAATCAACTTAAAATACCGTTATTTATTTATTTTTTATGTAATGCTGAGGATCGAACCCAGTGCCTTACACATGCTAGGTGAGCACTCTACCACTGAGCCACAGCCCCAACCTCTGTAGTTCAATTTTAATAGTGTTTGTAAGTTTTTTTGTTTTTGCTTGTAAGTTTTCATATTTTGAACACTTAAAATGAATTTTTAAATAAATTCCTCGAGAGTAATAATGTGTGAGCTAAATGCCCTTAGGTTCTTGGATGTAGATTGTTTTATATCTAAGGCCTTAAAGGATGAAATACTCGACATAAATTGTCTAAGATTTAGTAAGTAATTTGTAAAAGTGATAGAAACATGAGGCCAGGCCACTGACATGTGGGCTTACATTCAAGTTTGTACTTGTACATATCAGGGTATCTCACCATCATAAAATGAGTTTTAAAGAACAATGGCACCTAAAAATTTGAACATCTGCTTCATTATTTTAACTTATAAAAGGAGCATATTCAAAGAAATGAAGGAGAAATAAAGTCTCTCTTTCCCTCCCATGGCCTGTTGGAATAATTAATTTGAATTGTCAACTAGATTGGAGTAAGAGAGGCTGATGATTAAGAGGCTTCAGGGTGTGTCGAAGAGGGTGTGTCTAGGAATGATCGGCATGTGAGAAACAACTGAAGTGGAGACCCTCCCTAAGCATGGGTAGCATGGTGTTATAGGATGTTGGCTTGGATGGAATAAAAGTTGTAAGAACAAGGAAGCAGCAACAGATGCAAGCTCTGTTCTTCTTGAGGATATCTGACTCTACCTTTTCACTCTTCCAACATGGACTCTGCCAGTAATTCTCCAGGGAGTTTCCAAAAGCCTTCAGTCTTGGATGAGGTTAGCACCATTGATCCTTCTTGTTCTGGGGCTTCAGCCTCTTGGACTGCACAGCTATTGGTTCCTCCAGCTCTTCATCCTGCAGACGGCCATTGTGGACTATCCATCTTCTGGTCACGTAAGCCAAACTAACAAATCCCCTTTGTATAATTATATTTCCTGTTGATTCTGTTACTCTAGAGAACTCTGACTAATACACCTGTGGACACTTGTGGTTGAATGGAGTCTTAGAAATTCCAACCTGTAAGGATAATTCCAATTTGTAATAACATAACATCTGACAAAATGGCCTTTTAAATAACCTAGACAATTGAGAACATACTACTTTTATATACTTATATTATAAATATAGAGAGATTTATAGACAGTCTACTTATGCAATTGACTCTTCATATCCTTGGGTTTTGCATCTGCAGATTTAACCAAATGTGTATCAAAAATGTTGTATTGAGCCGGGCGCGGTGGCGCACGCCTGTAATCCCAGCACTTTGGGAGGCTGAGGCAGGAGTATCGCGAGTTCAAAGCCAGCCTCAGCAATGGTGAAGCACTTAGCAACTCAGGGAGACCCTGTCTCTAATAAAAATACAAAAAAGGGCTGGGGACGTGGCCCAGTGGTCGAGTGCCCCTGAGTTCAATTCCCCGGTACCACAAAAAAAAAAAAAAAAAAAAAAAAAAAAAATGTTGTGTTGGAATCCTGCTCTCATCTGAAAGTAGTAGAGCAAAAATAGGAAAATATGCAATTCGTGGTTGGTTGAGTTCACAGATACAAAATCTGCAGATATAGAGGGCTGATTTAAGGAACTTGTGCATCTAGGGATTTGGAGGCAGTCCTGGAACCAATCCCTCATAGACATTGAGGGACCATTAGTATGTCATAAGTATTATTGGATATATTATATATATCGTAATATAGGGAATTTATATATATGTCTGCATATACACATATATTTTATATACTCAATGCTATGCCCCAAATAATTATGGAGATTGTTATGGTTGGGACAAGAAATGTTTCTTCACATTTCAAAACTATGATCCCCAATGCAGAAAGGTTCAGAAGTGGGGCTATTAGGCAGTGATGAGAACTGTATAATCTCATCAGTAAATTAACCCATTTGGTGAATTAATAATCTGAATAGACTAACTGGGTAGTAGCTGTAGGTGGGTGGAGTATGGGTGGAGCAAACAGGTCACTGAAGGTGTGCTCTGGAGAATCTTCATCTTGAATACTCCTCATTCTTTTTATGGCTGCCTGGATTGAGCAACTTTCCTCTACCACACACTTCCACCATGATGTTCTACCTCATCTCAGGCCCAGAACAATGGAGTCAGTGGCCCATGGATCGAACCTCTGCAACTGTGAGCCCCCAAAAAACTTTTCTTCTTCTAAGTTGTTCTTGTCAGGTATTTTGATCACAGAAATGAAAAGCCAACACAGACACCAAGCTTTAGTCTTTTCAATAGCAAAAAGTTCTCTGAGTTTGTCACTTATTTTGCTACTGTTGACTTGGTCAAGTTATTAAACAGTAGATGACCATGAAAGATGCACTTTTACAATTGTTTTAGAACTGTGTTAACTGTTTTTTTTTTTTAATATTTATTTATTTGTTTTGTTTGCACACATGCCTTTTTATTTTTACGTGGTGCTGAGGATAGAACCAAGGCTGTGCACGTGCTAGGTGAGTGCTCTACCGCTGAGCCACAACCCCAGCTCTGTGTTAAATGTTTTTACCAATAAAAAAAAAAAAGAAAGAAAGAAAAAAAAAAGAATGAAGGAGGCAGAGGAAAAAATGTAAAATGTAAGAGAAACCTAAAATTTGCTCTGGGAAAAGTCTGGTTCCATCAGCATTCCTGTTTTGTTTTGTTTTTAAAAAGGCTATCTAAATTCCACCCTCTCTGCCAGTTCTTTTTACACTCCTTGACCTGTGTGGACTGCAGGCAACTGGAGTAACATCTGGCCATTTTGTCTTTCTAGGAAAAAAAAAAAAAATGAAAACACTCAACTATGTCTTTTGTCTATTACCGAAAGTACTTAAGTTATTACAAATAACCAGAAAATCACCAACTTCTGCCAATATTTAATTTAATTTTGGAATACTGAATATCAATTCATATATAAAAGAATAATATTATATAGTACAACTTACCTAAATATGCTATACAAAGAAAACATTCAAAAAGAACCATGGTTTTTACATAAAAATTATTCCAAGGGTTAAATCAATGGCATAAGCCTTCAAATCCTTGCTTAAAATATGCTCCCTCATAGAAAAAGAAAATGAAAAGAAGAAGAGGAAAAATGATGGGTGTTCACATGATTGACAACCTTTCCAAATAGAAGTGTTGCTATAATTAAGCAATAATGTATGAGTGAGTGTACATTATGACAAATTGGAAGCTTGGTTGATTAGATTGAGCATATAAGCTGTCAGTATAATTATCATATTTTAATCATTTTTCTCCATTTTTTTATAACAGCATTGTCTTCAGCCTCATTTGGTGCTTATTAGATTGATATTCTAAAAGGAATTGTACAACATAAAACATGTCCTTAAACAGGATGAACTTTAGATAAGGCTTTAGTTATATCTATAAACATTTATAATGATTGCTGATATGTTTCTACTTTCTTTTACCTACTGTTTCATTTTGTGTAAGACTAAAAATTTCTTTTTCAAGATAAAATGATAATTTCTCAATAGAAATGTGTAGCATACTTATTAAAAATGCCTTCAAAATGTATGGTTTATTCCTTTATTACCTGTTTGTAGCAGATAATTCAAATAGGTAACTCAATCCTTTAGGGAGCATTCTTGGCTCTCTTTAATCACAAATGCTAAATCTGCTAGCCATAGGGAAGCAGTTGTTTGGGCAGGTGGTGAAAGTTCAATTCTAAAGGCCACACATGTAGCCAGTGAGGAGAGAACACTAAGGGAAGGGAAAGATACTACTCAAGTAGTTAAGTTTTAAATAAAAATCCCATATGCTGTGATGTTGAAACTTATGAAAAACTTTGAAGGGCGTTGAATATTAATGTTCATCTCTCTGCTCAAAATCAGAACGCTAGCCTGACATTCCCAGCAATTTCACCTCCTAATTAGGAAAGAAAATACTCACCAGGTTCTCAAGTCTACATTTCATCTTAGTGAACCACATGAAGTTGGGAGTCGAATGACATACAGTGTTTGGAGTGTATTATAATGTGCACACCTAGAATCTGGTATCATCTTCATTTCCTCCAATTTTTCAGGGTTCCAAGAGAGATGCCAGAGCTTTGTATATGTCCCTTCAACTAGAGATGCCCTTATGGTGAAGTTGTATGATCTATAAAGTTTTCCCGTTCATTCACGAACTTTTCCTGAAGCCAAAGAAAAAAAAAAAAAAAGAAAGAAAGAAAGAAAAGAAACTTCTTAAAGATGTTTGTTACATGGAAGTAAATTCTACAATGGTAATAAAATTGCTAACCTGTATTAAGAGCAGTCAAAACCATTAAGCAATCAGTCAGCATCCTTTTAAATGCAACAGTCTCAGGCAATTACTGGAGAAAAGATCATTCTTTGAGATGTCCAAATATCTATCTGTCCAAGGTGTCTTTCTACTGTACATGGCACATTTTAAAGAATATTTGGAAATTACATTGAGAGATTTTTATATATGTTGAACACAGACTAAAGTTCTAGTGTAAGGTTTGATTAATTATTAGCCAATAGCCATACTTTGGCAGGAATCCTATATAATACATAGGTTACTATGTGAAATTGGTAATATTTTTACAGTGGCACGGATATACTCACAAATCTAAACATTAGACTGCTAAGGGGGGATCTGAAGTTTAACTCAGAACGAAGGCATATGAGTAACTGAGAGTGATAATAGAAATATTATTAAGACTTGATGTGTTCAATTAGTGTGTAAGAGAGTATCAAGGCTTAAGGAAGATTAGGGTAGGAAGAATATGGATGTGGCTCTCAAAGCGCAGCATGGGGATCCATGTGGAGATAAAATATTTCTTTTTTTTCTTTTTTCTCCATATTTTTATTGGTGCATTATAGTTTTACAAACTGAGAGGATTTGTTATATATTTGTACATGCATACAATAAGAGATGAAATGTTTCTTAACTGTATTAATGACAACATACTTGGGATATCATATTATAATTTTGCAAGATGTCTCCATAGAAGGAAACTGGGTAAAGAGTCAATGAGATCCTTCTGTACTATTTCTTATAACAGCATGTGAATGAATCTACAATTGCCTCAAGACAAAAAGTTTAAATTAAAAAAAAGAGGTGATGTTCTTTTGTAACATGTTTAGTCTGTGTCTCCTGAAAATTCAGATGTTGAAATCTTGACCTCCACTGTGATGGTATTGGGTGGTGAGGCCTTTGGGAGCTGAGGAAGTCATGAAGGGGGAGCCCTTGTGAATGGGATAAATGCCCTTATAAGAGAGGAGAGCTTGCTTCCTTTTCTGTCTCTGTCTCTCTGTCTCTGTCTCTGTCTGTCTCTCTCTCTTTTCTCTGCCAGGAGAACACAACAAAAAGACAGCTGACTGACAGTAGGAAGTGAGCCCTCATCATCCCTGCCAGTGCATTGACCTTGAACTTCCGAGCCTCCAGAACCATAAGAAGTAAATGTTTGTGGTTTAAGCAACCCATTCTATGGTATTCTACTAGAGCATCCTAAACAAGAACATCTTTTACTTAAACTTTTTATTTGAGTACAAAAATTATTCTGCATTGTCTATAGATTTATAAAATAAGTTATATTCAGAGGTAATTCTGATTTACCTTCCCCCCACCCCAAAAGAACTACCTGGCTGGGTGTGGTTGCACATACCTGTAGTCCCAGTGACTTACGAAACTGAGGCAAGAAGATGGCAAGTTCAAGGCCAGCTTCAAAAATTTAGGGAGATCCTGTCTCAAAATAAAAATAAAAAAGATATGGGAGGGGCCCTAGGGTTGTGGCTCAGTGGTAGAGTGCTTGCCCAGCATGTATGAGGTACTGGGTTCAATCCCCAGTACCACAAAAAGAGTTGTCACATTTACATTTTTTCAGATCAAAATCCATGATCTTAAATTATGAGTATTACTAGAAGCCAATAACTCCTCTTTAATCTGTCCAAGGCTCAGGTTTTTTAATCTCCAAAATGGTGACACTAACATCTTATAGAATTAATCTGAGGATTAAACTATAACACTGCAAGTTATGAGACCTTTTTAAAAATATATAATACATATGTGAGTTTGTATATGAGATTAAGAGAGTTCATTAAATATTCAATAATGAATTAATTGAATAGCTCATATGATTGAGAAATATTTAATGAGCATTAAGTATGTTAAGTATGCTAAGTGTTTGGGCTGCCAAGATCAATTATCTATTAGATAGATATTGCTATAGATTTTGTCAAATAATAGTTTATCTTCATTTGTGAATTCTATAGGTTACTAGGTGACATAGAGACAATATCAAAAGCTTTGTCTATAGGGAGTGTGTACCATGTGTTGTACACAATTACAATGGCATTCAGTTTACTTTGTTTATGGTCATATTGATTATTGTGCATGTGGTTGGTCTACTGGTTTGTAAGCTCCTTAAGGAAAGCTGTAGCACCAACTGCCTTTTTATTTTATTTATTTATTTATTTTTGGTACCAGGGATTGAACCCAAGGGCACTTAACTACTGAGCCATATCCCCAGCCTTTTTTTGTATTTTATTAAAAGACAGGATCTCGCTAAGTTGCTTAGGGCCTCACTAAATGTCTGAGATTGATTTTGAATTTGCAATCCTCCTGCCTCAGCCTCCTGAGCTGCTGAGATTACAAATGTGCACCACTGCAGCTGGCTACCAACTGCCTTTTTATACAGTTTCTTATGGTGTCTCATTCAAAGAGTATCTAACATGCTGGTAGTGATATTATTAAGAATCTACAGAAATTTCACACACATTTACATTATTTAGATCTAACAATGATGATTTTAACTCTCAGTTCACCAAAATCTTCTTAAGAAATAGAATTAATATATATTTTCAGTAGTCAACAGTTTAATATTATGATTGATTAAAGGATTTTAAAAATTTCCAGTAAGTCCAAAAACTTATATGCATGTCATCAAGCTATTTTTCATAAGTATTTTATTGGCATATCAAAATTTACTGAAGGAAGTACTTAATGGTTTGTGGCTTGAACTATTTCTATGTAGAATGGCACATTGAGTAACAGCTTGGACTGTAGGTTTGTATCCCAGCTTTAACGTATAGTTCATCCATGTTGATTAGTTTCCCTGTGTCTCAGTTTCCTAGTCTGTAAAATGGGAATGATAATATTACCTAATAGGACTTATGAGTTTATTAAGTGATATGATACATACAAAGTACTTGTCAGACACATTTTATGAGGTTAATGAATGTTCACTAAAGAGGCATACCATTCACCCTGAGAAAACTTAAAACTTCTATCCAAAATTTACATATTAAATAACCAAAAATTATTTTATATAATCAAACATCATGAATGTTAGCTTATTCTGAAGATATACTATGTTGATATTTCATGTTTGTAGACACAAAATTAGGGTGAACTTGAGGTAGTCTTTTGGATCTATCTGCTTAAGATCTGTCCTAGAAACAACTTGAATTTTCAAAATATCACAAAACATCATATTGCTAACTGAACTCTTTTTTTTTTTTTTTTTTTTTTTTTTTTTTGGTACCGGGGATTCTACTCAGGGGCACTCAACCACTGGGCCACATCCCCAGCCCTTTTTTGTATTTTTTGTTTAGATACAGGGTCTCACTGAGTTGCTAAGTGCCTCGCCATTGCTGAGGCTGTTTTTGAACTCGCGATCCTTCTGCCTCAGCCTCCCAAGTGCTGGGATTGTAGGTGTGCACCACTGTGGCCGGCGTAACTGAACTCTTTATAGAATTCAAAGCCTACATTCATTAACATGCATTGCTATTATTGGCATTACAGACTGACACGAATATTTTTTCATCTTACACGTTCATATAAAGTGTTGCACATTTTGTCCTGAATGGATGTGGACTTAGTCGTTCATGTGAATGTTCTGTTGAATTCTGTTTCTTAATTTTCCATTTAAATCTAAAATTTTGGGCTGGGGATACAGCTCAGTTGGTAGAGTGCTTGCCTTGCGTGCACAAGGCCCTGGGTTCAATCCCTAGCACCACAAAAAAAAAAAAAAAAAAGAACCTAAATCTAAAATTTTACTTTGAGTTGTGTAGCACAGGTGGTAAGATACTGTTTATATTGTTCAGTTACTTTATGGCTCTGTGTGAAATTTGCATATCTAATTTACAAACAACTTCAGATGTTGACAGAAAGAGGGGGATGGCGACCACCTCCTGGCAAATCTTCACACTAAGTGACTGGCATCTAGTCTCCTTTTGCTATTGAAATGTCATCCTCATTTTCTCCACTGCAGGATGTCCAATGGTGAGGAGTCCCATTTTGTACTGAAGAAATCTCATTTTGTATCTATACACTTAAAAGGTTGCCTCCTTCCCACTTTGGCTTCCCTCCCAGATTTCCCAGAATTCCAGCACAACATCTCTTTTTTGAGTAATTTCCTATGTCCTCCTGTAACATTATTCCATGGATTTGCTAGTGAAATGAAATACTGCAGTGACCTTTTTAATTCCCCTGACTTTTTACAATCTTGGAAATTTAGCACAACAGCTGGATTTAATCATATTCACTGATGTAAAAGACAAAATAAGGCACCTTTAAATTCAGAGGGAGATGTGACCTCCAAGGTGCTGGGGCCTTCGGAGATTCCAGCTGTCCCCAGGGACTGTTGCAGCCCTGCTATTCGTGTTTCTCAAGCTGCACCACCACATCTTGGGCTGACACATCTATTCCCTGCTCACATTTGATTTTGAAGCTATTAGGCTACTAATTCCTGCATCGGGATCACGTTTTAAAATGTATTTTCCAGAATGTTTATGTTCTATATTCACTTCTTTTACAAGAATATAATTTTTACTTGTTCAGAATGACATTTATTCAAAGGTTTTGATTTGATTTTCAAGATACATCCTTTGACATTGGATATATAAAGTTTCCACAACCTTTACCAAACCATAGCTACATGATGCATGAGTCCACGTACCCATTTGTTTACATGAGTGTCTGAAAACTGGTGGACTGATTCTTTAAATCAAACAGAAAGGTTAGGCTGATTCCTTGTGGGTTTGGCAGTGCCCAATCATTTAACCAAGTGCCATTATATGTGCTTTTTAGTTTTAGGTCTCAATTGTTGTGTAGTTTGGTTGATGGATGAGATGGCCTAAAGAAAAGGAAGAAAGGAAAAAAGAACAATGTTCTTCACATAGCCCAAAGTGACAGAGCAGATCAGCTCTCTTAAATCCCCTGTCCATACAGCCATTGTGATCAAGGTGATTGATGAAGAATCCTATCAGCTCTGAGCTGTTTAGGTGTCAGACTGATAGGAAAAAAACAGTACTCACAGTTTTCCTGCAAACAGCTTGAGAGGTCAACAGCAAACACATCTCCACAATGGGTATGGCTTCTGTCCTTCAGAGACATGCAAGTGATTGTCAATTTACATTTGTCATGAGATTTTGCTCTCTGCAGCTTTCTAGGTGGTTGCCTTTAATCAGGGAATCACTGAATGTTTCATCTTCCATGACCACTTTTCCAAGTCTTATTAAAGACCTTGTTAATGAAAATTGAGATTCCATTTTAATAGTAAAATGACGCTAGATTCTGGTACTTAATGTCAACTGCAGCTGAAAAAGTGTGACACGTGATTTATTTGCTTGTTTTTAAGTTTTTTTTTTTTTTTCACTTCTGAGAGTGTTTGTGGATTATCATGTGTACAGGGGTAGAGAGCAGCCCTGATGCCTCTCAGCCTCCTAGTTGGAGGACAAGGAGAGACAGACTACATACTATTTATTTTTTGGCCTGATGCTATTAGGAACTGAGCATAACAAAATATTAATGCTTGGAACACTCTCTGCACAGTATAAAATGGATTTTCTAGTAAAACATACTTAATTCAAGCATATACTAACATTAGCCAAACCCAAATATAGTTGTAAGAATATACAGTTGATTTATAATTACCTTAATCTTTGATAAATATTTGAACTCTAAAATATCATACATTGCTGATCATTGAACTACAGATTTATTTTGCCAAGGGAGATCTTTATTTCAAACTGCTTATCTCTTGGTTGAACTGCAAGTACTAAAAGAATAATAACAACAATGTCACTGCTTTGCTATGAAACAGGGGAACTTCAGGTTTCATAAATTTATTTTATTTGATTTGGATTAAGCATAAGATAATGTATCTGGACACAGTTGATAAAAAACTTATTTTTTCACTTGGGAAGCTGAGGCGGGAGGATCGCGAGTTCAAAGCCAGCCTCAGCAATGGCAAGGCACTTAGCAACTCAGTGAGTCACTGTCTCAAATAAAATACAAAAAAGGGCCGGGGATGTGGTCCAGTGGCCCAGTGGCCCAATGGTCGAGTTCAATCCCTGGTACCAAAAATAAAAACACAACTTGTTATTTTACTTAAAGATCTATTTAAAGAAGAACAAGCTCATTAAAAAGAATTTGGGGGAAAAGAGGAAAAATAAGCAGAATATATACATGCACAAATAATACTACTATCCAAATTAAAGGCAATATATTATGAGCATTTGGTATTGGCTATTTAATCTCTTTTGAATATGCAAATATTTTTAAAATATAATTTTTATCATTTTACATATAATTCTTTAAAAATCATGGTTATTTAACTTAACATGATATACAAGACACTTCCAAATTATTTCATCAATTTCACAAATTGAATATCGATATATTCTTCTAATTTCTGTTTGCAGACATTGTCGATTATCAATTCCCCATTGGATCCTTGCTTTAGAAAGCCCCAACTTGTTCAAATGGTTATCACTCCTCTACATGACTTAGAGGAGAGGGTGGTCTTTTTCCTTGGAAATCTTGGATTGGATCTCAATCAATCATGGTGTCCTATTCTTCCTACTGATGGTTTGCAGAGCACCATGAACTCTTGTGTGTCCAGTGAGATATAAATTCTATTGTTTTGCTTATAGCTCCATTTCAAACCCTTAGAATATTGTCTGGCTCTTACCAAGTGCTGAATAAATAACCAGTAAGTGAATGAATGCTAAATGCTCAGGAGTTTTCCATTCAAAATAAGAATTCAGTAGAAAAGATACTTCTTTCTGGACATTGCTGAGTTTGGATGTGATGCCAGGAGATGCTGCAGCCCTCTTGCTACCAGCATAAGGATGAAGGCAATCTAAAAATGAGGTGGTCCCAAGAGACAAAAAGAAGCAGAGCCTAATGCATCCTTGCAGATCCCTGAATTTTGGATTTCTTGAGATAACGTTCCTTGTTTAAGGCAATTTGATTTAGTGGTTTCTATTACTCCTTGCTAAAAAAACTTACTTGGTGCATGCTGCTTTACATCAGGAATTTCTAGAGGTTTTAAGAAATTTATTTAAAAAGAGTTTAATAAGCTTCCATTTGAGACTACTTGCCATTACAAGACACAATAATAAAATCTCTTGCTAGATTTAATGAATAGATAGATGCTGATTTTTAAGAGATTACATGAATGCAATACTTATTTTGTAAAAATCCAATATTTGATAACACCAATATTTAATAAAATATAGTTAATGTAACTGTAATCAGCATTCCATATCTGTAAATTTCACATCTGTGAATTGGACCAATATTAAATTGAAAATATGTTTCTAAAAAATTGTGCTTGAACTGAATATGTGCAGACTTTTTTTCAGACATTGTTTCCTCAACAATATAACAACTACATAGCATTTATATAGTTTTAAGTCTTATAAATAACTTAGAGATAATTTAAAGTATACATGAAGATATGCATAATTGTTTGCAAATACTACACCATTTTATACAAAGGACTTGAGCATTCACAGATTTTGGTATCTTTGGGAGGTCTGAAAGCCCATCCCCAAAGGATATTAAGTGACTGCTGTATAGGTTCTCCCATAGTATAAATATCAGCATCTTGTGGCCCTTTCTACAGCACCAGATAATTCTGGGTCTCAACCTGCATTGATTTCAAAGCTGTGCATAGAATATTATCTTTATTTCATTGCCAAGTTTCTAAAAGTTATTGTTCTTATTACCTATTGTATATAACAAATGACCTGAAAATTTAATGGCTTAAAATTAAGATAGCATTCATTATATTATTCTTCATGGTTTATGTGGGTCAAGAATTTGAGATGGACTCAGCTGTGTGGTTCTAACTATGGGATTCAGTGATGGCTTTCAGATGGTGGTGGGAGGTCAGTGACAAGTCAGGGGCTAGAACATCAATCAGCTAGTGTCTTGCTGGGCATCTCATGCCCATAGTGGAGTCTCAGGACTCTTCATGTGATCTCTTCTTATGGACAATTTTGGGCTTCCTCACAAAATAGTGGCCATAGGACTATCGGGGTGTTTGCAGGGCAGTATGAGGCTTCTGGAGAGAAGTGAGTCAGATAGAAGAAGCTACTTTGCCTTTTATGACCAGACCCAGAAGTCACACAGCATCACTATTGCCACATTTTATAGGCTGCAAATTCACTCAGAACCAAGGGGAGGGAATTAGCCTCTACCTCTAGATGGGGGAAGGGCACGGCTATAGAAGACCATGTGGGGCCAGAGATCTCATGGAGCCCACCTTTGGAAAATACAAATCTGTTGTAACTATCAAACACCTCTATGTGTGACTTTTCTTGGTTCAGTGTTTCCTTCTTTTATGTTAATTTGATTGCTTTCTATGTCTAAAATATGTGGAATGACCAAGGCTGTAAACCATTTAAAGGTCAAGAGGTCACTTTTTCTTCTCATGCAAATCCAAGATCCCTTGGATTCCATAACAAGGAGCAGAATAAGTTTAGAAAGTGAGAAAATTTAAAATAATAGTGGTGTACAAGAACATGAGTTAGTGTTCAGAGACTATGGAGAGTACAATGTGTTTCAGTGTGAGTTCAAAGAAATAGCAGACATGGTTGAAAAACAAAGTAATACTGAAGGTAAATAACAAACTCCGGGAAAAGGGGGGAAAGACAATGTGAAAAGCAAAATCTGCAATCTGTAATTGCAATTAATTTTCACCCTTAAAATTAATTCTGGTTATAAATATATATCATAATATAAAAGCATATATATTCAAAATTTTATGATCAATGACTATGATATGACTGACTTACTGATATACTGCCCTGCAAGCAGCCTGATAGTCCTGTGGCCACTATTTTGTGAGGAAGCCCAAAGGAGTCCGTAAGCAGAGATTGCATGAAGAGTCCTGAGACTCCAGTACGGGCACGAGATGCCCAGACTCATTTAAATGATGACCTAAATGTGTATTTGAAGAATCTTTGCAATATGAAATAAAATATACATATTAGGAATAAGCAAGTTCTGGAAACCCATAAAACACCTGTCTCTCTCTCCCCTGTATCTCCCCCTCTCCCAGCATTCACTCCCTTTCTTTGTAAACAAAACACTGACTTTATCAGGCATTGTCCAACTTCCTTTGCAGCAAGAGACATTCAATTATAAGCAAAAGTCATAGAATAGGGCTTCCTGGAATTATTTTAAGATCTTTTTTTATTGGCATATTATACATGACATGTTGTTACATATTTGTACATGCACATAACATAATTTGGTGCATTTCATTCCTAGTACTTCCCCTTTCCCTCTCTTCCTCCTTCCTGTTGGTCCATTTTCTCTACGCTACTGGTCTCCTTTCCTGTTTCTTGCCCTTTTTTCCTCCCTTTTTTCTCTCTCACTTCTGCATATGAGAGAAAACATACCACCTTTGACTTTCTGAGTCTAGCTTCCTACAAGAATCCTTCATAAGAATCACACATTATTTTATGAGGAAAAGTGTGAAACCAGATTTAGAAAGTCAATCCAATCTCTCAAAAGATGGCACAAAAATTAAAACAAAATGAAATTTTAGCATAACCTATTTAATATATTACATATTTAATTGAATATACAAAGTATTCTTTCAGTAGACTCTCTTCTTGCCTTTCGACTCTGTTGAGGCCAGACTTACTATGCTATCACACCTAGGAAAAAACAGAAATCATATTTCCAAAGTGTTTCTGAGTAATGGGCATCTTGGGGCAAGGAAGAGGGGGCCCAGGATGCAGAAGGGTGTGACTTCATATATTTGTTCTTAAGTCAGCGCAATTTGGATTTGCTTCTCTTCTAGACCAGATTTAACTTTTATTCTTTTTGATCTCATGCTTCTTATTCAAGCATTCTTCTCAACATGTGTTACGACCATGATGTATTTAATTATCTGTCTCTCCCATTTGACTATATGGACATGAAAGCAGACATTACTTCTGTTTGGTGCACCAAGCTGAGTGACTCAGCAATGTCAGTAATATTTTATCCAAAGAGGAAAGTGAGTGAGTGAGTGAGTGTGTGTGTGTGTGTGCGTGCATGCATGCGCATGTGCACACATATTGGGGGATTAATTATGTAGAAATTGACTTGTTTTTGTATTTCCATTAGAGCTAGACGACAACTGTGGAGAATGTATCAATGGGACATTTCAAGTTTTCACAGGAAAGACCATTTAATAGTAGCAGCTTTCCAACAAAGGCTTGAGGGCGTCAATGCAAAGAGTCTCCTGTCATGAGACTATTAGCAGACTATAAGCCACATGAGTATCTCCCAGAGATATTATGCAATAAATCCTAGTTCTGGATAGACAGTGAAATTAAATGAACTGAATTCCCTTCTAACACTGTTCATCTAATCCTAGTAAGGTACAATTCTAATTACAGCAAATGAGGGAAATTAACAATTATTAAGTTCCTCATGTAGACACAGATATTTGTAGCCATTTGTGCACACACCCATGAACAATACAGAATTTTCAGTCCTCATGGAGCTTAGATTCTAGTGAGGGAAACAGATGATAAGTAGATAAAAGCATAAATAAAGCAATTTTAGATAGCAATTAGCACTATGAAAAAAATAGATTAATGTGCAGAGAGTGATTGGGATTGAGACCAGAGAGCATTAGATGAACTGGCAAACAAGAAAACATGTCATGCTTTGATAGCATTTCTACAGAAACAAATGTGCAGGAAATGTTTAGTATTGGAGTTAACCTTATATCTGAAATCCTGATTTTGTGTATTGTGTGGATGCCAAAGAAGAAAGACTCACGCATCTGGAGAAGTTAAAATCATTTGAGAAAAACAACCAACTCATTGGTAAAGGGTTAAATAGTAAAACAGAGCTGTCCACAGTAAACAAGAGACTAGAGAGTAGATGTAGGATATAATGAAAGGAAAAAAAATAATGTGGTTAGGAGCAATCAGGGAAGATGTAGAAATTAAGAGGGCTCTAAAAATATGTAATTTTACAGTAAAAACATCCGAAAACCAAATGTTCAGATTATGGTTAACATGATAATGGAATGCCTGTTATGGGCCCACATATTTGATCTGTTACAAATTTCTGACATGCTTCTGCATGTAAAATATATCATTGTAATCTCAGGGCCCATTAATATGTGCAAATGTTCATGCAGCAGATGGCATCTCACTGTATAAACATTATCAATGCAGATATTAACAGCTAAAATGTTACCTATTTCATGTACCTACTTCTGTAACATGGACCCCAAGGATTGCTTAATTGTGAAGGTTTTTGATATATGATTTCATCTTTCTCTCTCTCTCTCTCCACTTTTTTTTGTCCAAAGAAAAGAACCTTCAAAACCATCATGCATAATGTATCTGTATATTGCAATCATTAATTTTACTATTTTCTCTCACACATGGATAGATACATATTGCAAGTTCATGTTCTCTTTTAGGAGAAAGTTACAGATATTAGAAGAAAGAGATATATGTTTGCATCCATTCATTCCTTATTTATTAAAAAATATTTTTTGATATGCTATTATGTGCCTTGCACTGAGAAATCAAAGGACAGCAAACACTGATAGCATTCTTTCCCCTCAGACCTGTGCAAATAGCAAAGAGTTCAGAACAGGAACAACCATGGTGTGATGAAGGAAGAACTGTACAGGATCTCCATCTAAAGATTTCCTAAAGAGTATATTCATTTTTAAGAGAAAGAAAATTGGGCCATTTTTATGAGGGAAATATGCCAACATTTTATTAATGGACACATAGAATTGTTTTTATTCTAAAATGCTTTGAAGTTTACTTTGCATGACTTACAAGTCTCTGTCAAGAAAAAATTCTCATCTTCAAAGCAGAATTTTGAGACATAATCATATCAAAAATTTCATATAAGAATAAAAAGAAATGTCTCTAAGAGAGAGAAAAATGGTTTTTATTATTTGATAAGCATTCCTAAAATAATCTTGGCTGTAAGAACAGAGCAATGTAATGTCTCTCTTCGGTTTGTGGGAATATCAATTTTTCATGAATAAATTAATAAAAACAGCTTTACGTCTTTGATGTCAGTGGTATGAGGAGAATCTTCCCAACCCTCAGTCATGCACGCATCTGGAATGTCCCCCTGAAACTTCATTCAACAAATTCTCAGTAGACTACGAATTCAATCTCCTGCACTACACAAATAACCAATTCAGTAAGACCAGCCATCCCATACACTAATTCAATTTAAAGCTATAGGGAAATGAAGAACAACCAGATGTTGATCTTATGATACTACCACACATCTGTCACTGCAGAAGGATTTATGAAATGCTGCAAAGGTGAGAATCTTTTCAAACATCAGCAGCATTCTTTATTCTGAGTGTCACAATGACTCCCAGATGAAGACATCAAAGAGCCACAAACAGGAACAACAAATTTAGAACTAGGGCTCTGCTCACACATACCAAGCAAAATGGAAATATCAGGGAATTAGCAGGATAAGCTTTAAAAGTGTCAACAATTTTCTCACTGGCTAAATATTTTAGGAAACATAAATTCTGCAAAAGCTTTCTGCCTGGCTACTTCATTTTTGAATATGCAGAAGTAGATAATCAAATTCTATATTAATTCTAGTTTTGGATTTTGAAATTTAAGAATAAAAATCAGAAAAGCTTTTTATTGTTTTTATGTAGTTATGTTTTAAAGAATTATTTGTGGAACATGTCAAAATAAGACAAAATAAGAAAAGCCTACTTTATAAAATACTACTATTTTCAATGTTATTATAATTTACTTACTGCATAATTTAAGCAAGATAAATTTCACCTAGTATAAACAGATACCACTGTACTAGGTTGTTAGTCTTAGAACGTAGTTTTTTCTTTATCAACTTTGTGATTCTTTTGGATCATTTTATAGTATTATGGGTTAAGAGAGTAATTAACTTTGGTTCTGCCAATTTTCTTTTTAATGTTTATCAGGAATTGAGGTAGTCTTTCAACTTAAGTTTTAAATTTTTTTGCTTAGTATTCTTGCTTTTTGTCAAAAACAGCTTTACATTTCTGTTGATTTTCAGTTTTTCAATTTTTTATGGAGACTTGGGAAAGGTTCATTTTGATTCTGTGGATATCATATATAAAATACTTTTTATGAATTAATTTGATCTGTATTGAACAACTTAAAAATGCATATTGATTATTATTTGAGAAATATTTTAATTCTCTGGGAAAGACATCTTTAATGCAAATAATATTTAGAAAATGCAAACATAGAAGAGGGATCAAGGGAAAATCAAGAGGAGAAAGCGAAAGTGTTATGTAAACTTTTCAGAAGATAGAAAAAAGAAAAGGTTTTCCTCTAATTTTTAATTTGATTTTTATTTTGTGAAGGCCCAGATGGTGCTGTGAAATAGCCTTCTTTTCTGACACTCTTCCTATTGACCACCAGATGTCAGACTTTCACTGCAAATTTAAACTCCAACCACCAGTAGGCATCATTTTTTTTTAATTTGTAAATACTATTCTGAAATCATGTTTGTTTTTTTTTTTAAATTACAGCACACGACTTAAAAAACTTGCCTTTGAATATTCTCAGACATTGATTTTAACTGTTTCATGTACACATTTGCAGTTTTCATTTGCAGTATTCTGATTTTCAATATGAGTTTTATATTTGAGATCTCTTTACATTTACACATTCATTATCAGTAATAGATCTCCTTTTAAAATAAAAATTGTATCCATAGATGCCAAAACAATCTGGATACTTTTTAAAAAAAAACCTGGATAATTTAAATTTAAGAATGTCAAAATACAATTTATTTTTTGGTTTTAACAAAATTATAAAACAGGTGGGAAAATAAGTGTTCCATTTTTTCATATAAAATCTGTCCCATAGGTGTTATTTTCTCACATCTACAACATTATGCCAAAATTCTTAATTTTTCCACTCAAAAATTAAATATAATTTATTTAACATATTTAACTTTACACAATTTTAACCAGAAAAAAAAGTAAGCATCAGAGTATTTCAGTTTTTTTATATTTTTAAAAATACTATGACTTAAATAATAAATGCTACTAAAATATAAATTTATCCTTTCACTGAGTTATATGTAAGGTGTTGTGAATACTGAATACATTTAACATGATGTTTTCTCATGTTTTTAAAGAATCAGGTCTTTTATTTTTGTGTATAGTACTTGAAATGCATAAATAAAATTATAGCATAACCAACAATATGTAAAAATAATTGAAGAACTTTGGTATTATAGTCTTTATGTGTATTGATTTCAATTTTAATATTCACTACTTTATGATTATATTCTATACAAACCTAAATGATGCTAAGAAGTTCATAACTGGAAGAGCACAAGCCAACAAAAAGCACATTCTGTTTAAATCACTCAAAATTTGTTTAAAGATACATATAGACACTATCATAAGCATGAGAGTATGTTAGCATATTGGTAAGGACTCATAAACATGCTACTATAATTTATGTTTCTGACTTGACATTACAATAGTAAAATTGTAAAGTGACTAAGCTTCTAGTTACAGCAAATTAGCACGAAATTATCTTAAAAGAAAGGAAAAGAATGTAAAGAAAAGCAGAGACTGTTGGATTGTGTATGCAGGGAATTATCTTATTTAAGCCACATATTTCTACGCTTTTAGAATCAATCTGCCTCTTGGCAATGTATCAAAAACAACACAATTGAAACTGTACTCTGTCTTCACTCCTAATAAAAACTTTATACTCTATTGTTCTCCCCAGTTGAAAAATATCAACTCCCTAGAATTGCTAAGACTGACAATGGATTGTCCTGGTTTCTTTCATGATAATCCTTTAATTGTGTTGATTTTAATAATTTTATTAAAATAAAAATATAAAGAACTACTTTGTTATTTTTCAGTGTGAATATAGCTATTTTTCCCTTAATTCATTAAATGTGAGTTTGAAATTTTCTCTTTTTAGCATCAACTGGATATATTTGTCACTGACTTTTCATTGCTACAAGATATCTTTCTTTTATAAAAGAAGCTTCATTCAGTCGGGTTTCCTTTAATATGTACCTATGCCTTAGTAAGTGAATAAAACTTTGCTTTTGCTTGATAGTAGGTACTTCATCCTCATTATTGAGACTATGCTGAAACCTTGTCAAAGATTCATTTTATAATCCTGAGATTGGTTTGGCATCCATGATTTACACAGGGGCTCTGCTTACAATAATTGATTCATACCATACTTAAAACACACTGATCTCATTTATAGGCATCTCAATTATAGAAAGGCATTTTAGCTGTTGCAATTTAGACTTATATTAAAAGGAAAAGAAAGAGACACCCTCTACTCCCTTTGAATTTCTGCAACACAAGAAAGAATTAGGTCATATCATGTATCAAAATAAAATCCTGTTATTGACCTTTCTAGGCTCAAATGGTTTCCCTGGAAATGTAAAATAATGAAACATATTTCATCTTGAGCAATATTTGCATAGTCAATAATGAAAATATTATCAATTCTGTTATCATCAGGTAACTGTTTTCCCATTAATAATTTTATACTAGCAAAGTGAGAAAAATAGTTTTGAACTATAAATTCTAACATTTAAGTCAGTTTTCTACACAGAAGCTATCAATTCTAACAACCCAAAATATGAAATGCAGCATAGTAAGTGTATTTGCTGAATATATGGACAGGCTAGTTTGTCTTTAGAGGTATGTGTTATGTGGTGTAAAGAACTGCTCCATAAACTATTCTCTGAAGATGTGAAAAAACATCTTCAAAACCAGTTGATCATATCGTTTAAAGTATCAGAATGCTTTCCATTTTGAGAGGCTTGGATAAACATGCAGTAACTCTTAAAGAAAACATGGAACATTCCTTTTAAATTCAAATATTTTTTGAATATTTGAAAAGACAGAATAATTGGTGAAGTACTGGTTCTGAAAGACAAACTGAAGCAACATTTTTATTTCATAAATCACTTAAAGGCTATTTAAGATAGTACATCTCTTCTAGTTACGTGCTTTTTGTTGAAATTTCATCATTTTTGCAAAGATTTTTTTAAAAAAACAACAATAATTCCAGTTTATCAGCATTGGACTTTTATCCACAGAAGAAAACATGTTTTGTAAAGTAAAAGGGTATTTTTATAAAAAGCATTTTCAAGCAATTACATAAAGCTACATAAAAAATACAACAAAAATTAGGCTAGCATACTTAACGTTCCTTGCTTGTGAAACACACTCATTAAGTAATATATCATTCCTATGACTTACCACCTCTTAGGTATGGAAGGACATTTCTCTGGAGGGAAGAGGAAACTTTGAGTTTTCCTGTCAACTGTGAATATTCTTGATTTGGCTGATGGGAGTCTAGATCTCCCAATCCTAATATCTTCAAGTGCAGGGAAATCTAATTCATTAACTTTTCCAAATGGTTTTAAAAGTTTCCGTTCATCAGGGACCATTTTGACCTTCTTTATCCATACCACTCTAGAGATCAGTAATACAAATGACAATAACTGATACCCATTAGTCAGTAGCCCCAAAGCCCTCTCTGTTTGACTAGATACTCTAAAGGCAAATTATCTTTGTACAATAATATCCATATTTAAATGAACTCTTAGACACATGATACTAGATAACAAGTTTTTTAAGATCAGTATAATACCATTTTACATGTTTTGATCCTAAAATTGAGACACAAAATATTTTCTAAAACGTGTTCATAGCAAAATGTATTTTTAAAAATATCTGCAGAGAATTTAATTGTCTCTCTTCTTTTATGCTTAAATCAAACACTAAAAGTAAAGCAAAATTCTAACAAATGGCCAATTTTCAACACAAAGGATAATTGTTTTTCTTCAAGTTACTCCAATCTTATGAAATAGTTTTTCAAGAGCTCATTTACTTGAACAAAAATGAATTAAATTTACACATTTTCTCTTTTTAGCAAATGATCCCTTAACAATTAGAATATTAACATAGAATGTCTTCTAAATAATCAGAAGGATAGGTGCATTTATGAAGAATTTTAGTCATTAAAGAAAACTATTTTTAAATGTTTATTTTATTTACAATATGAATAAAATGTTTATCATTTATTTGTTACAAACTAATAATTTTATAAGTCAAAGTAATATATAATATTCATGGAAACAAAAGGGAACTTTTGTGGTTTGAATTTAGAATACATTGTAGTTTCTAGGAGGCAGTAAACAAATAATTTAAAGATTTTAAAGGATTAAGACAAATGAAAACTAATTTTCAAGGTTATCTATGCTCGTGGGTGGTGGTATTGAATCCCAAGGCTATGAATTTACATTTTTTTTAGCTTCACAAGGCTGTATTATCCCTTCCAAACGGGAGGAATGAATAAGTTGGATTTTTTATTCTTTAAAATAAAAATATTAATACATTAATATAGTTTTGTTACTTTCCTTATCTAACTGGAATTGACTTCATTAAGGTGAGATAAATAAGTAAATCCTAATGTTTTTAGTTTTTAAAATAAATAAGTTAAAATTAACTAGAAATTCAATTTTGAATGACAATATTAGTGAGAATAAAAAAGTCTATCAAGTACTTTAAAATTAATCTACAGGGAATGAGGTATGTGAGATGAATTTTCTTAAAAATTCCTTAATTTTGTATTGCTTAGCCTATTTATTTTCACTTCTAGAGTTTAAATTTCATATACTGTATACATTTTATTGACATTATACAACATTATCTATAAGCAAATATATATTAATCAAATAGGCATTTCAAACTGTGCTAATACTTTGTCTTAGAAAAATAGAAAAGATTTAAAAACAAAGCTTAAAAGATTTGCATTATGTTAAGATTTTCATTCAGGATAATTTTTTCATTACATTGTGTATTTTCAGTATTTTCTTCAAATAGACAATATCTATACATGATCTTCTGTTATTCCTGTAGAAAAGATTTCCACCTTTTCAGGAATAACTAATATACTGAAATCACTCTCCCTTTACTTCTGTAATTGCAATCATTAATAAACATTTGTGTGGCAGTGTTATTACCAAGAAGTACCTAAGGTAAATACATACTTTACAAATTCTGGATTATGTTCTCAATTTGCACTCCATTTCCTCTTTCCACTTGGTTATACTTTCCTCACTTCCCTTGTTTATTTTCTTAATCACACCTTTCTGCACCTGTCTGAAGAACCACAGTGGTTACAGTTACAAGCACTGGATACAGAAACATTTCTATAGCCAGTTGATAAAGAATATTGATTTATTTTGGGTGCTTTTTCTTGCCACTCTACTGTTTTCTGTCCTTGTCATATTTGCTCCTGGTATTGGACACTTCTCTCTCAGTTGTTTATTTCATTACATACCCCTGCCAAACTCAACCCTCTGGAAAGACTACACTCCCAAATCTCATGGCTATATTAACTTTAATTTAAAATACTGGGTATCTTTTGAGAGTTGGCTTTGTGATTGGGTGTCTTAAAAATCTATTTACTTCCGGAGTCAGAGGATTTATGATAATTTCCTTCTCATGTTTTCTTTTCCAGTTCCTACCTTAATGCCAAATAAGGTGGGGTTGCGAATTTTTGATAACTTAATGTCCCAATGATACTTCATTTCTAATGCCTAGCTCCTGAACAGAATGTTAAGGAAAAATAATATGCAGATAGTAACCCCTAAAGATGGTTTAAATTTTTTTTTCTCATTTGCATAGCAAGATTTAATTTCCATCCCTTAAATATGACGAATTGCTGAGATTTTCTCCAGTTAATGCTTTTAACAGCTCCCAATAAACTTCATTAATCAGGCAAGCTAGAGGCCCAATGTGTAGCCTGGAAGCAGCTAATTTGCTTGATGAGACCCCGACTTTAGTGAATAAACAGGTGTATAATCTGAGGGCTTTATGGCCTTAATTACAGTCTAATCAGTTCAGCAGTTGGCGGGCAAAAGAGAAAGAAAAAAGGTTGGTGGTGGTGGCAGGAGGAGATTCAAAGCCACTTTTCCTAAAAATAGGAGACATGCACTCTTTCTTATTACATTACTATCTCCAACTTATTCTCCCTGTCTGAGGTCTCCTCTTTTCCTGTTCTCTCGGCCTTCCTTTTCCTTAACCTCCCTGTCCCTGCTGCTTCTCTTTCGCTGTCTTAGCGTCTCCCCTGGAACCACCCCGCTTCCTGGTCTCAGGTTCTGCACCTCCGCGGATACTGGTTTCTTCTTTCCTCAGGCGATGGGGTCACTTTGCTCCCCGTCTCCTCCGCTTCTCCCTCTTTCCTCCCCTCCTTTCCCGCCCTCTCCTCTCCCTCCGGCGCCTCCCGCCTCCCCCTCCCCGCCGCACATCCTCCCTGTCACCCGTGGGCCGCCTGACAAATCACTTCAAGGGCAGCCGAACTTTGAAGGACAAGACAAAGCTTCAGCATGCACCTCCGCGGATACTGGTTTCTTCTTTCCTCAGGCGATGGGGTCACTTTGCTCCCCGTCTCCTCCGCTTCTCCCTCTTTCCTCCCCTCCTTTCCCGCCCTCTCCTCTCCCTCCGGCGCCTCCCGCCTCCCCCTCCCCGCCGCACATCCTCCCTGTCACCCGTGGGCCGCCTGACAAATCACTTCAAGGGCAGCCGAACTTTGAAGGACAAGACAAAGCTTCAGCATATGGTCCAATCCCCAGATGTTTGTTTCCTCTTCCCCTCCCGCCTCCCCCTTCTCGGGGCTCCTTTGGAAACCCTGCTCCTCGCTGCCTGAGCCGCGCGCAGCTCCCTCTCCCCCACCTCCAAGTTCAGCGCCGACGGAGACGTAGCTTAGTTTCCCTTTACATCTTTTGTTTCGCCGGCCTCCCTTTCTAGCCGATTAGTGGGGGTTAAGGCGAGATTCCTTTAAACCTAATGATTTATGTTTAACTCAAATTAAAGCAAGTCTCCTGGCCAGTTAACGCGACGTCGGGGTGCGGAGGAGGGCCTGGGAGAGGCCGGGTGCCGCGCGGGGAGAGGACGCCGCGGAACGTTGGAGGGCCCTGGACAAGGCACGGTCCCAAGACTCTTTCGCTGTCCCGGTGTGAGCTCCGTCTGGGGAGCCGCTCTGGGTCCCTGCGCTACCGAGAACTGGGAGTCCCCCGAAGGAGGGAAGGACGCTGGGCAGTCGGCGACTGGAGATACCCCCACCCCTCTGGGCCGCAGCTGCAGAGGAAGCCAGTCGCTTTCTCTCTGCAGACCAGCTCCTGCTGTTCATCTGCAGGAAGGTGGTGAAAAAGACACCCCCAGTTTGGGCAGAACGATGCTGCTGCGCCTCGGGGGCTAGTGGGGAGGGGTCCTGCGCGCCGTGCGCCGGGTCAGTCCGGGCAGGGCTTCAGCTCCCTTCCGGAAACGAGAGGGTCAGGGTAGGGAGGAGGCAGCGACCCACCGCTGAAAGGGCCGACTGGATCCAGCTGGGCTCACGCCCTAGCGCCCTCGAGGCTCTAGAGTTGGCCGGGCCCCACTGGTTCGGTGACCAGCCCTCATTTCCCCCCTATTTCGGACCAGCCAGACCTCCCACCCGGTGTCGTCTGTTCAGCGGATGACCCGACACCGCCGAAAACTGGTTTGGTGTGGAATCGCAGACATCTGGTCAGGACAGCTCTGGGGTGAAGGAATTGTTCCACTGAGCCAAACTGCCCCGCAGTTTACTTTATTCCACCCCCTCCACCTCCATCCTCTTAGCAGCGACGGATCCGTCAGCGCCCAAAGTCAGACCTTTCCCCAACCCTTCTTAAACAGCTGCCTCTCTATATAACCACACAACTTTACTGGCAATAGGTCAACAAAAGCGTAGAACGCGGCGAGAAAGATAGCTGCTGTGCAAACAATGAAATAAACGGGACGTGTATGTTTGCATATACATTCGCCGTGAAATCCGATTGTCCTAGGACAAGCTAGCACTGAAACGCTGCACTCATTTTATTTCTCCGTAATTTTATTTGCCTACATTGAGAGAAGGTGGAAGGCAGTAATCCTGCATAAGAAAAATATAAGGGCATCCGGCAGTCTATTCTCTTCCACAAAATGTTTTAGAAGTCCAGGCATGTGGGGGATGTCTTGTAATACAGAGAAACTCGGCTCATATGGAAATGCAAATTCTGACTCAAGAAGCTGAGTTTACATATCCAGATGTTGTTTTTATTGTTACCCCCCCCCACACACACACACACCTTGTTGGGGAGAGTTTTCAGTTATTGAGTGGGATATGTTTTTGTTTATTCCTCTCTCAAACATTCTTTAATAGGTAACATTATTGTTTGAACTGAAGTATTTAATTATTTTAGAGACCCAAACTCATATATATGAACAACACACACAGTAAAATACATGATCAATATTCTATTCTTTACGCCTATACTAGAAAACAGTTCTACACAGTAGTATCAGCTCATATAAAATATTGACTTATACAATAGGTTCTTGAAAATATATTTTCACCACGTATAATTTCAATAAGTGGCTGAATTGGGAGATAATTAAAGTATATACATTATAGTTGCAATTTCTTAAAATGGACTATGGCACTATAAGAAACCATTTAATATTGTGATATTAATCAGAGTTTTTAAAAAAACAACAGTGAGAACTTAAACAAAATGAAAAAAAAAATTCACTGCTACCCTCAACTAAAATCATATAGTCATTTTGGACAATAAGTGAGCCTTGACCTTTTGTTCTTTTTCCTTTATGTGATCATAAAGAAACAAATGTCTGTACTAGGACTGGATAAATAAGACATCTCTAAAAGAATGGCCATGCTCAGCATCCTCTACTTATCTAAACTAAATTACAGCTTAATAATATTGTGTCTCGCTGCACGGGTGCTCCTGTACACCTGAGCGGACTGGGGTATCTTACTGCCTAATTTCTCTTTTGTATTATGTCTTGATAATAAAAAATATATTATTATTTCTTTTTTTTTTTTTTTCAAAATATAATGGGAATCCCTCCTCCCCTGCCCCCAAGTTCTGAAAATTCTCAAACCGCCCTGGAGAAATACAAATGCACAAAGCACAGGCGAAGCAGGCCCTGTGTTCGGCACTCAATCATTTCCTGTCACAGGTGCAGCCACTATGCATTATCCTGCCATGATTGATAGAGTGGGTTTGTGCAGACTGGGGGAGCTGGGGAGGCTCAGATGGGGTCCTGTCATTTGGGCTCCATTTCATACTACCTGTAGGGAAAAGGAAATTCTTTGCAGGGATTGGCTGTTTAGTGAGTTTTAAACTTTAGTTCTTCATATATAATGGAAAGGTCAAAATTTCTAAAAGTTAAGTATAACTTTAAGCTTTATCTTAAACTTCATGCTGGGTGAAAACAAAAACAAAACAGCTAATTGGTAACAGACTTTAGAGTTGGCATGTGATAGCCATACACCTACAACCTAATTTCTCAGAATTACATTAAGTATGTAGAGATATTTTTCTTAAATCTTAGTCTTTAAACAAACAAACAAAAAAAAATTGGCTGATCCCCTCAGGTAACTTAAGGATGCAACTATCTAATAATGAAACCAATTTCATTATATATGTCTATATAAGAAGTCTAAGCAGTGCTGTCATGTCACTGGGAATCACTTTACTAGACAACAAATTATATTATTTGCCATTTAATAATACACTAAACAGAGAATATAAGATAAAGCAGAAATCTTTATCATTTTAGATTGTGGCTATACTTCATTTTAGCTGGGGAGCAGATTTTTGAGTTTGCTTTTGCTGTGATCAGTCAAGATCTTAACTAATTAATGTAAGATCAAAGTTGACAACCATCTCACCAGTGTTATGTAAAACTGTAAAATCCTCTAGGTCCTTCATTTCTTTTTGAAATGGCTAAAGGCAAAATGATTTGCATAAGGAGGTCTCAGATTTTAAAATGTAAAACTTCTTTCATTGGGATTATTAAGTGGCTTTCAATGATGTCCACAGATGTTCAAGCACCCACTGCAATGCTTTAATATTTTCCTTGTGGTTCTTCCATACAGCCTAATAAATTGTTTAAAAATGATAGGACTGGGGAATGAAATGGCTTTCAATGATGCTCCCAAATTTTTTGACACCAGGACATTCTTTTATATCAATATATTTCCATTTTATAATTATAGCAAACAATATTAAATTTCTCTGGAAAAAATGGCAACTGAATTATGTTCCCGAATATCAAGTTATGTTTTGTATATAATTTTTATTCGAAGTTGTTGTATATATAACAGTAGCATGTGTTACAATTCATAATGCACATATAGTGCACCTTTTTACATATCACTGTTTTTATATAAAGTATATTCATATATTTTTTAACTGACAATTTATACCCAAATAAAAGAAGAGCTAAACATTTTAGCCAGTAAATACTCTTTTAGATACAGAATTACATTTATAAAGCATTTTTGTGCTTATATTTTTCCTATTAGAGAAACTATCTGGCAAGTACAACAGTTTAAAAATCTGATGTCTCAAATCATCAATCATTTGGGGGTAAAGATTTATATAAGGAGCATTTATAAAGATATATTAATGGTAATTTATATTGCAAACTTCTCTTTTTTACAAGAATTCGAATGAAAAGGAACATAAAATCTTATATGTTTCCTAGTAAGTTTTCAATGTGTAGCAAATTTTTTAAAAAATATTTATTTATTTACTTTAGTTGTACACAATGCAATGCATTTATGTTTATGTGGTGCTGAGGATTGAACCCGGGCCTCACATGTGCTAGGCGAGCGCTCTGCTGCTGAGCCACAACCCCAGCCCAATGTGTAGCAAATTAATGGACATTTTTTACATGAGCATACTGCTGAGTAAATATATAGATTGCTGTATTTGTAAGTATATCATATTTAAATACAAATAATATCAATCATTATATTTTTAAAAGTTTGTGCATTATTTTCATTTGGAACAATTATAGTTTAAAACTAAGGAGTTTAAATATTTGGAGGGCTTTTAATTATTTTATTTGTTAGAAAACACATTTTAAGATGTTAAAATATAAAGGTAACATTAAAATGCATACCACCTTATTATAATTAGCATTAGGCTGTACTAGATTCATAGTTAATTTTGTCCACTTTGTTTTTATGCTAACCACCAAGCAAGAATAGTTATACAAAGTGTCCATGTTACAAAATGTTTCTTTAGCATGTCATTTATTATTATAAGATGAAAAATGTTTTCTACATTACATAATAACAACACTGCATTAAGGTTCTTATTCAAAAAGAAATAACTGTATACATAGAGAAAAACCTTCAGTTTTCTTGAATACCAGTGAGTTTTAGGTTTGAATTGAATTACATTTGTGACTTACAAATAAAATGGATAGGGATTGAAAGATGATTGTGGCTAAATGCGATAGAAACTTTGTGAAAGGATGCAAGAAACTTTGATTGACATTGGATGTGAATGCATGTCTGTTCTTCTCACAGAGGGTATTTACAGTCTTTTATAAATACTGATATGGACCTCAAAACTGGATGAGAAACCAAACTCATATCATATAGAAACAAGGGAACCTTTTTGTTGTGCATGTGTTTATTATGCTAAAAGCAAACCCCAACCTGGCAATGTAACCATCACCAGGTAAGTTTATCAAAGCCAGATTCTGTGGCAGGAGAAACAACTTTTTGTCTTTGCAGTTTCTTGCCACAAGGAAGATAAGTAGAGAGGTTTTTCTAAATGATAGGTGATACTGTTCAGTAAATAAAAACATCTATATGTTTTTTTTTTTTCAAACAGACATCGGTACATACACAAGCATGCACGTACTTAGTGACATTCTCCAAACACCATAACCTCACATGGATGGGAGCGAAAAAGGAAAAAACAATAAAAGAAAATATGATAAAGCCAAAGCTTGAAAATTTGGGGGTTAACTTAAATAATGTCATTCCATTTTTGTTTGTTTCAATTTTTGCTTCTTGGGGGCTATAGACACTGGTTATCAGGTTCAGGGCTCCTAAAGCACCTTTTGGTTGGAAGCTAGGATAACAGCTTTAAAACTCTATCTCCACATGAATTGAGGAAGCCAATGAGACAGCTACCTAAGGAAATGATAACTGTAGAGTTCTCTATTGGAAAGCCATAGTTCTCACCTTTCTGTATCTCCCTTTTCTCCAGGTAGAACTCAGTGCAGTTACTTTTTGTTTAATGTCTTATAGCTTTTGATTCTTCATGGCTTATGAGGCTAGCTTTTTCCCCCCTGAAAATGATTATGTGTATAGCCTGCTAATGAAACTCTTTGAAGTAGAGTAGCATAGTGATTTATTAGTAGTAGTACTACTATTAATATACATAGGAGTATTTCTCAAGTGACAGCAATATAGTTAGTAATATTGAGAATACAAAAAAGACAGGACTCAAGTGCCTGTCAGAGAAAAAGACAAATAATGTATAACCAAATCAGAACACAGGTGCCCATTCAACCCAATAAATGAACTCAGAACATTGGTGTCATTATTTTCTTAGTAATTTTTAAAAAAATTACTAGAGCTATAATTCTAAATCATGTAGACAAATTGGATAAAATAAAAGGCATTTAGGTGGAAACTTGATTTTCCGATTTCAGAGTTGCAACTTACTGGCCTCTACAATAACCTGGTTTGGCTGAAAAAAATAAATAAATAAAGTGGCTACTGCCATTAGGGAAAGCTGGCAGAGCGTCATTCGGAGCATGCTATGAAAAGTGCGGAATGTGGATCAGCAGCATTGGCAACAACTCACCGCTGGCTCTCCATTCCAGACCTATGGGTCAGATTCCTTGTGGGTAGGGCCCAGGAATCTGTATTTTAACAAGCTTACAGTTGTTTCTTGCACATAATAAAGATTGAGAACCACCATTTAACACTGTAGCTGGATGTTTTAGTCTTTCTCGGGAATGTGTTTTTCTGAAATAATTTATATTGGAAGTAGATTAATATCAGAAGAGATTTCTTACAGAAGGTTGAAACTGTAAATCTTAGAAATTGGGAATCTGTTTAAATTAACCTTATGGACTATACAATTTGTTGGGTCGAAGTCTTTAAAGTTGAGATGATGTACAAATATTCCCACCTATATCTGTCTTAATTATATAAAGCACAAATATGTTAAGTAGTTACATTTCCAGGCAGTAGTCATTTAGATGTTTGCTTTTAATGGCTGCATGTGTTGCTCTAAAAGCTCTGAAAAAGCACTCATTCTTTGTAAGGGTCTGTCTGTCACAAGTCTATTTTTCTTGAGTATATCACTTTCTATCCCATCACTAAATGTGTAGGAGAGCCACAGAAACACCGGAGAAATAAAAGTATCCCAGTGGTGGTTTTTTGACAAAAATGACAAAAATGAAAAAATTCTTTTCGGAAACACTTTAATAAATCAGTTAAGATTAGATGCCCATAAGAGAATAGTAACATAGACTTGTCAACAGATGTTCCTTGAATGGGTTAATAGAAGTGTTGTAAAGACCAGTTTAGAAAGATTTCAGTCACTTCTTTTGTCTTTAAGTCTCTTCTAAACTGTATTCCTTTTCTATGGAGTACATCCTACCAGGGCAGTTAGCAAGTCACAAAGCATGTGACACTATTGCCTGAGGAGATAAGTTTGTTACCCAAGAATCCTGTGTGCTAAGTGTATATTCAATACCAGCACAGTGGGAGGTACCAAGGAGAAAAATCTAAGAACCAATGGACACTATTGCACCTTGAAGCATTTTCAACTTTGTAAGAGAGAGTGGTTGCTTAAAACAAAACAAAACAAAACAAAACAAAACAAAACAAAAAAAAAAAAAAAAAAAAAAAGGAAAGCTAAAATGAGTACTATCTGTTTATTACAAATACAAATTGGATTTAAAGAAGATGGTGACACTCTTTGTTACAAATTTTAGAACCTGGTTTAAATCCAGGGAGAATACAAAGCTTAGAAAACTGAGAGGTCTTTGGACTTTCATCAGAAAAGGCCACACTGAGTATCTCTCCCATTCACCCCATGTTGCATTTCTCATAGCAGAGTCAGCCTCACCTTAAGCCTGTTTCCCTCAAGGTCCCAATTTGTTTCCCAGCAGCTCCCACATCTACATGCTTGTTTGTGAAGGAGGAAAAGAGAATGCATCTTTGTCCCAGCATTTTATCAAAATCCTAACAAATGTCACATGCCTATTCCCAACTAAATATGCCACCAAGCAATTCAGAGTCTGGGTTTAGCCCAGATCCGAAGTCCTACTTTTAGAGCTGAGGATGAATTTAGTATTCTTGGAATCACCAGCCTTGCCAAACAGATCTTGGGGGTGTTAAGAATGAAGAAATGGAGGATAAAAAGACCAGCACAAACATCTAATACAGGGGATGAATAAAAGTCAGTGGTACCAGGCTGGTTCCATGAGAACTGACAAAAGGAGAGAAAGAAGAGAAATTGTGAAGTAGTGCAAAAGGAAAATCAAGCACAAAGTCAAGAATTGGGCATTAGCATGGGTGACAGGAACAATGAAAGGGTCCCCGGCAAGACAAAAAGAAAAAAAAATATGTTGGAAAATACCAGAATTCGTGTTTGGGATCATATTTTGCAAGGCAAATAAGTTTAGATTTAATGAAGCAGGCAATAGGGAAGCACTATAGATTGGTTGAGTAAATGAGTCATATTGTAAAAAGTACTTGCTTTACACAATTTTGTTCTTTCTCAAACCATTGCATGTGTCTTTGCTTTTCTTCTCCCTCCTCCTCCTCTCTCTCTCTCAAATTGTTATGCATGAGGTGCTGGATATTCAAAAATAAAAGGCACAGGCAGATCCTACAGGTAGAGTGTTCCCAGCCTAGTTACATCAGTAACAGACCTCATTATGCAAACCATGCCAAATGGAGTTTACTCCACCAACTCATTTATTAAAAATATTGTATTCTGCGAGAGAATAATTGCGTTTCCTGACTCCTTAGGTCTTTAGTTCATTCTTTCAAAGCCTTGCTTGGTCTTCCGTTTGGCCACAATAAAATAAGCCCTAATGAGCTGTGGGTGTGAGAAAGGAATTGCCAAGTCTAATCTGTGAAGGGGCACTCAAGTTATTTCGGGAAAATCATAAACAAAAACTTCAGTGCCCTACAAAGGAAGGTGCAGGGCGGGAAGAGCTCCTGTGTGCTCACGGAGGAGCCCTCGCGGCTCCCAGTGGGCCCCAGCAGCCCGGCTGCTCTGTTCAGCGGGGACGGGTGTCAGGTTGCTGCAGGTGTCGCTGACGGCCGGTGAGTGATTGCGCCATCAGCTTCCTACCGCGATCCATCATGCGGCCCCAGCCGGTGAAGAATCACAGCCTCAGCAAGGTGCTGAGCCCAGCAACATATCATTAAACAAGGTTACCACCGGCAGATTTGTTCCCATGATCAATCTGGTCAATAACCGTTCCACCTCACTGTACAATTTCTCGCCCACCCCCCCCACCTTGAAACATAAACAAGTAGTATGAAAGCACTTGAGAACAATGTGAAGCTTTCAGAAGTCTTCATTTCTCCTGTGGCATTCTGCAAGCTTCTTTAAAAACCCTTATAAATCATGAAAAATAACCTTTACTACACGATATATCCTCAGGCAAGTGCTCTACCCTAATTCCATATTTTATTACCTGATACTGACTGATTTTTTTTTTTTTTTTTTTTATCTCCAATTGATTACTGAATAGCTTTGGGACAATTTCTTTTTTTATTTCCCCTCAAGTCTGCATAGCTCACTAGTTTCTTCCCTTAGGAGGTCCCAAATGAGATAGAAGTAAAACACTTATTGCTTTTACTGCTCAACTTTAATTCTCATGTTTTGCATTTAACTCTTCCTAAGCCTTGGCAGGCGAATTGTTCAGTGGTGTTGGGTGTTTGCCTAACAGAAAGAAAGTATCTTGACCTTGTTACAGTGCAATTGAGACTGGTAAATATTATAACCATTAAAATAAAAAAGAATTGAATGGGAATTTTGGAACAAAACCCTACTCTTTCACTTGGCTGGTTTGAAACAGAAGATCCCAGTATACATGGAAATAACGAACAAAAATGAAAAAGCTCCTATATATGAGTGGTTATTCCAGAAAAGAAACAATATCTTCCAAATATAACCCACCTTTTCTGATTAAGCCCCCTTGACTGTTTCAGGAACTTTAAATTTTATTTCAGTATTAATGTGGTGGACAAAATATTAATCTTGCTCAAATGAATATTTCCTTTCCTCATTCCAAAATCAATTTTTAAGCTAATTGCTTTTTACGACTCAGTCACTTACAGTTATAAGTTTATGTACATTTAATTAAAATATATATGTATATATTATTAAAAATAAGCCCACAGGTGATCCCGGCCTTCTTAAAAACCATTAGAGTTGAATTACATAACTTAACTAACTGATTGTGACAAAACATAGTCATCAACATGAACTCAAACACCATACCAACTTCCAAAACTTTCATTAATACAAACATGAGTTTTGTTCTCACTCCTACCTTTTGGCAAGACCCTTTGAGACTGTCCCATGGGAGAGAACAGATTTCTTTTTTAAATCTTGCCAGAAAAGAGTTTAGAAAAAAGTCCCCATATATAATTCACTGAGTACAAAATCCATATAGAAACTCAAGTTGCTTAACCTGTTTTTCTTCATTCTTTTCTATAAGTCTATATACTTCATTCCTTCTTTATCTTCTTTGTAGAGATGAATCGCAGCTGTGGATTTATGTCTGTACAGAATACCATGTATTCTTAAGCATTCGTGGATGAAGATTAATTCCTTTAAATGTTCGTGGGTACAAAGCATACCACTGGCTTGGTAAGTTTGAGACTTCTTGCCGAGTAAAAAATTCAGGGGACTGGGATTGTGGCTCAGCGGTAGAGCGCTTGCCTAGCACGTGGGCGACCCGGGTTCGATCCTCAGCACCACGTACAAATAAAACGCATTGAATAAGACACATTGTGTACAACCAAAAAGCAAATAAATAAAAATATTTAAAAAAAAAAATTCAGATATTTACAGACAGTAGAACTCATTTAGACTTCAAAAAATGTCATTGTTTCTCCTTTTAAATGTAGGATGTACTCCCCATTTACTAATGGAATTCATTCTTCACCTTATTTACTTAAAAATGTGTATTCTTTAGGTTATTTGTGAATATTCTTGGAGAAATTCTTGCCGGCAAAGACAGTTTATAAGAAGAATACCTAACCAATATTGATGTAACCACCAGGAAATTGATTGCCCACTGGTGTAGATTAAAAGAAGGCATTGTTCTTTCAGATGTGTGTTAGTCTATTTTTATGCTGGCTAATGTGAGTTCCAAATTCTCCTTAGGAATATCATTTCATATATCAAAGCTGATGACATGATAAAAATGTTATAGATTGGTAGCTCTTAATTCACTTATAGTAGAAAAATAGGAAAGATTTGTAGTAGGTCTGGGTCATATCTTTAGTTCAACAAATATTTATTGTATGCCCATTGTGTATAAGGCACTGTGTTTTAGTTTTCTCTTATAATAATTCCTTGGTTGCAGATTACATTGCTATGTTCAGAAGATACTAAATCTGAGTCATGTAGTAGAGACTTAATTTGGTTAAAACAGAGATGACTTATAGTCTAGACACAATATTCATGGCAGCTTCGTAATGGGCTTAGGTGGCTCTTATAGTACAATAATGCAAAAGATTGAAGGAAGCTATTGCTTCCATAATATACTATAATTTGACTTAGGCTCTGCTTAGATACAGTCATCAATAACTCAGTAAAAACAATTTCGCATCTAAGCATTAGCTCTAACAACAAAAATGCCTGGACTCTTGAAAGGAAGGTGATGGAAATAAAAAAGCACTTCTTCCTATTAGACATTTTTTTTTTTTTTTTTGCTATTGATTTAACTAGTAACTTAAATTCAAAAATTTAAAAGAGCATAATGAAAATTATAAATATAAATATGAAAATATGTTAGTTATAGATTGATTTAAAGAACATTTTATAGTAATTTTGGTCTTCTTGAAAAATTAATTCCAAGCATTAGTAAATAAATAATTACACCAAATACCAGCATTTCGTTTTTAATTCAGTAAAATTTTTTCTTTCCTCACACTGGACTAGGATTATTTGTCCCAATTTAAGCATTAAGTAAAACTTCCCGTTTATGCATATGTATATATTTTTATATTTTTCTGGTTCTGTGTTATAAGCTCCAGTTCTGTGCCTCTCACAAAGTAGATGGTTTTTTTAAACCCTCCAACTCTCTCTTAACCAAATTTTACTCTCAATGGAAATATTGTAGAAGTCAATCAAATACATTTGAGTTTCTTTCATGACATTTACCACACATTCTATATTTAATTCTTAATTCACAAATCCTTCCTAGGAATTTCATTCACCTCGAAAATTGAATGTGTTAGACAGAAATGCAGTGTGAATCTTGGGAGTCCTTTAACAGCATGGACCATGTGAGTCTTCTTCCACACTTGTTTTTGTCTGGACCATTCTCTTCAGACACTTTGTGATCAGCAGAACTTATCCAGTAAGCGTTGAACTTTGCCTTAACAGAGGTTGACTCCCAGTCTCACATCTGGCACATTACCATGATCCTATGTGTGATGCAATTAGCTTAAGATTTAATGCCAACTATTATGTATTTTAGACCAGTCTGTTCTGTCTATTTTGAGTTCCAATTTCTTCTCAGTAATAACATTTCACAGATGTCCCTAGGTTAAAAAAAAGAATCCACTTTCTTTTGAGAGAAAGAGAAATGGGTTTAATTCTGGGATGGGGAATAGAAGTGGTATAGAAAGCAAGATTTTTGTTTTTAATTTCCTTCAGGGCTAGAAGTGAGTTTACTAATTCAGTGTAGGAGAGAATAGCATTGTACAAGATTTTTGGTTGATGCTAGTAAAGATGGGAACCTAGTTGATCCTGAAGGACTCTGTCTTAGATTTCCTGTGGGTTGGCTATGCCTTCTAGCTTCTACTTGTTGAAGCACAGCCAACAGTGGTCAGCCCAGAAGAGGCTTTTGCCCCTCCAATAGTACCTACCATGGGATTCCCAATGTATTATGCCAGGTTTAGAGTCCTAAAAAAGGCAACAGTCTCACAACTGTTGAGACTATAGTGTCAGACATGGTGCCTCCTGTTTTATGAATATCAGGCAGCTGTATTGTGTTTTTGTTATTATTTTTAGATAGAGCTTTATGCACCATGGCAAAACAAGACTAATTGAGAGTTTCCATGTGTCCAATCAGCTGTGATGCATTAAGATGGCTAAACATGAACAGCAGGAACCTGTAAGTTCAGGCTCTTGCAATTCATCTCACTAGAGTAGACAAGTTGCAGGAAATCACATCATCTAAAGCACTAAATGCACTGGATTTTACCATGGTCTTGATGTTTTGCTTGCTTGCTTGCTTCATTCAGCAAACACAACAGAGGACTTCTGCAGGCTCTGTGATGACTGGGGATTTTAAAACACAAGTTGAGAAGCTCAAAGTCTAGGGCAGTAGTAACCTGAGAAATAATGAGATCATCCCAGGATTATGGAATATACATGGGTATGCACAGGTGCTCTGTGAGTAGGAATCAGGGAGCTGTACTTCCATCATCATGTCAGGAAAAGCTTTGCGAGGGTGTTAAAAGCAGGAAACTGCAATCAGAAGTACAAAAGGGCTACCCAAGAGGAGCATAGATGTGGAAGAGCCTATCTTCCCATCCCAGTCTCTGAGCAAGGCCAGGTGTGGCTGGACTACCAATTTCTTATAGAGTACAGGTGAGAAAAGACAATATATTGCTGGGCAGAACCTATCTCCTGAAGGGATATGCTGAGAGGTCTAGATTTGGTGCTGTATAAGTACAAAGTAATTCGTCAGTGGTCTTGGAAAAGGATTCCACCTCTTCTATGAAAGACTTCAACTCAGGGCATTAATCAATTTTTGGGGAAAAAAACCCCCACATTTTTCATAATATTATAATTGTAAAAGCAATTGAATTCTTGCTTTCAGTAGAAAGCCCACAGATCTCAGCTTTGTAGAGCTTGGTCACTGCTGTGCCCATTGAAGGAGAGATCAACTCATGTCAGAGTCATCAAAAAAAAGAAGTAAAATTATTATGGAAATAGGAAATTATCCAAAACAGAAAAGTAGGTGCTTTGTGAAATGAAAATCAATCCACACATCTAATGAGATTATAGAGATGAAGGAAACTGTGTAAGTCTCTGCACATAGTAATTCTTCCTTCAAGAGGTATTGCTGTCTGTATTAATCAGCTTTTCATTGCTGAGACAAAATACCCATGATAGCTCAATTTAATAAGAGAAAAGGTTAATTCTGGCTCATGCTTTCAGAGGTTTCAGCTCATGGTCAGTTGGGGTTGTTGCTTTTGGGCTTGAGGTGGGGCAAAACATCATGGCCAGGAGCATGTGGTGGAACTGTGCTAATCAGCGAGACTCCTCTCTTCTCATTTCTATTCTGACAGTGAAAGCAGTGCTGCATAGGAGCCTTTAGTGAGTGAGCAGAGCTGGGCACAGATTCAGCACTCAGAGCTTAGGTGGACAGGTATGAATCGGGGGAAGATGGTCCCCAAGCCATCAATAGGAAACTCTTTTTACTGGACATTTATTATAGAAGTTAATTGGGGAAATCTTCTCAAGAGAGGATATTGGAGTCAAAGATGAAAGATCAAGTATTTCTAAGAGCAATATATAGAACAAATAAAAAATTAAAACTATTTGGCTTTGGCCAAAAACCTAAAGTGGAAAACAAACATCAGGCAAAAACCTAAACAAAAAACATTCAAGAACTGACTTCCTGTTCACATTTCAGTTTCCAGGATTATATTATTTTAGATCCATGTCTTTATCTTTATGTGTGGACATTTGGAGAGATCAGATAAAATATATTCAAAATGCAAGCTTATTTTATTACTATATTTACCTTTTACGGACTTCATACAGTTGGAATCATGCTGCATGTATTTTTTGAATATTGCTTGTTATATTTAATATTATGTTTGTGACATTCACCCCTGGTTTTTGTGTACCAGTCTTTCATTTTCCTTGGTATACAATATTTCATGGTATGAGTATATCATAATTCATTTATTAACCAATGAGATTTGATTAATTTCCAATTTGGCTCTATTATGAATAGTGCTGTCATGAACATACACAAATTTCTGATGGGCACAGGTAAAAGTGGAATTGGTCATTTGTACTTTTGACTTTACTTGTTGTTTTTGAATAATTTTGGTATTGTTGCCAGCAATGTCTGAGAGTTTGTTGCTCCATATTCTAGTTAAACATTTGGTCCTACTTTTTCACACACACACACACACACACACACACACACACACACAAATAATAATCTTTCTTTAGAGTTTGAAGTGGTAACTTATTGTGGGTTTATTGACTGTTCAATATACTCTTTGAAGTACTTTGTTTAAAATTTTTGTTATTGGGATATTTGTATTTTTCTTAACTGGTATGGATTGGAGAGGTTCATTTACATTTGGGATTTAAGTAATTGTTGGATTAATATATATATATAATCTTTTCTCCCATTCTGTGGCTTTTTCATTTTCTTGCTTAATGATGTGTTGATGAATAGCAGTTCTTAAAATTGGTAAGGCCTAATTTATCTTTTTTTGTTATTATTATTATTATTTTGTACCAGGGATTGAACCCAGGGATGCTTACCCACTGAGCCACATCCCAATTCTTTTTATATTTTATTTAGAGACAAGGTCTTGCTAAGTTGGTTAGGGCCTCGATGAGTTGCTGAGGCTACCTTTGAACTCAGAATCCTCCTGCCTCAGCCTCCAAGCTGCTGGGATTACAGGCACACACCACTATGCCCGATCAGGATTGTTGCTTTTTGTTTCCTGTTTAAGAAATCTTTGCCCCTTCTCAGATCCCGCACATACATACTTTTGCATGTTATATTCTAGAGGATTTATTATTTTACTTCTCATATTTATGAAACCAGTCTGGAGTTGATTTTGTGCTTTATGTGAGGTGGTAGTTCGGAATATTTTTTTCATGTGAATATCCATCTGGGTTCTTTATTGTACTAGACTATCTGTGCAAGTCTTTCTTGGACTTTTCTGTTTTACTAGTTGATTTACCTGTTCTTGCAGCAGTGCTTAATTAATGCATATGAGTAAGTCTTTTGATGGCTCAAATTCTCCATATTTATTCTTCTTCAAGATTGTTATGGCTGACAGTGATCATTTCCATTTTTCTTATTAATTTCAAAATCTTTTTTTATTTTCCACAAAAAAATCTGTTTTTACATTGGAATTATAGTTTTTCTACACAGGGAGAATTAACATCTTTACAATATTGACTCAATATACACCAACATGGTATATTCCTCCATTTATTTGACCTCATTTAAGATTTAGTATTTTTTTTTTTTTTTTTTTTGGTATTTTCTGTGAGAGATTGCACATACTCATTATACTTACTTGATTTTTTTTTTGTGATATCATTAGTGATATGATTTTTAAATGCTTCTCTCCTAATTACTTGTTGCTAGAATCTAAAATACAATTGCTTTTTGTTTTATTGGCATTTTATCTAATAATCTTGCTAAATTCATTTCATAATTTTGATCATTTATCTCTTGATTTCTTTTTTGAGGTTTTTCTATGTACAAAATGAGTTCATCTATAAATTACGGCAAATTAAGTTTTTTCTTTTTTATCCTTTCCTTTTACCATTTATTCCTTTTTCTTGACTTATTCCATCTCAGTTATTTCCAATTTAAGATTGATAGTAGCAAACATCCTTGTCATTTCTCTATGGAATAGGGAAAAGTTTTCAGTATTTTCTGATATGCATGATATTTCATCTGGGTGTTTTGAAAATATACTGTATCAGATTAAGTTTCTTTTTCTCCTTTTGTTTTTTTTGTTTTTGTTTTGGGGGGAGTGTTACTGGGGATTGAACCACATCCCCAGGCCTATTTTGTATATTTTATTTAGAGACAAGGTCTTGCTAAGTTGGTTAGGGCCTCGATGAGTTGCTGAGGCTACTTTGAACTCAGAATCCTCCTGCCTCAGCCTCCAAGCTGCTGGGATTACAGGCACACACCACTATGCCCGATCAGGATTGTTGCTTTTTGTTTCCTGTTTAAGAAATCTTTGCCCCTTCTCAGATCCCGCACATACATACTTTTGCATGTTATATTCTAGAGGATTTATTATTTTACTTCTCATATTTATGAAACCAGTCTGGAGTTGATTTTGTGCTTTATGTGAGGTGGTAGTTCGGAATATTTTTTTCATGTGAATATCCATCTGGGTTCTTTATTGTACTAGACTATCTGTGCAAGTCTTTCTTGGACTTTTCTGTTTTACTAGTTGATTTACCTGTTCTTGCAGCAGTGCTTAATTAATGCATATGAGTAAGTCTTTTGATGGCTCAAATTCTCCATATTTATTCTTCTTCAAGATTGTTATGGCTGACAGTGATCATTTCCATTTTTCTTATTAATTTCAAAATCTTTTTTTATTTTCCACAAAAAAATCTGTTTTTACATTGGAATTATAGTTTTTCTACACAGGGAGAATTAACATCTTTACAATATTGACTCAATATACACCAACATGGTATATTCCTCCATTTATTTGACCTCATTTAAGATTTAGTATTTTTTTTTTTTTTTTTGGTATTTTCTGTGAGAGATTGCACATACTCATTATACTTACTTGATTTTTTTTTTGTGATATCATTAGTGATATGATTTTTAAATGCTTCTCTCCTAATTACTTGTTGCTAGAATCTAAAATACAATTGCTTTTTGTTTTATTGGCATTTTATCTAATAATCTTGCTAAATTCATTTCATAATTTTGATCATTTATCTCTTGATTTCTTTTTTGAGGTTTTTCTATGTACAAAATGAGTTCATCTATAAATTACGGCAAATTAAGTTTTTTCTTTTTTATCCTTTCCTTTTACCATTTATTCCTTTTTCTTGACTTATTCCATCTCAGTTATTTCCAATTTAAGATTGATAGTAGCAAACATCCTTGTCATTTCTCTATGGAATAGGGAAAAGTTTTCAGTATTTTCTGATATGCATGATATTTCATCTGGGTGTTTTGAAAATATACTGTATCAGATTAAGTTTCTTTTTCTCCTTTTGGTTTTTTTTTTTTTTTTGTTTTGGGGGAGTGTTACTGGGGATTGAACCACATCCCCAGGCCTATTTTGTATTTTATTTAGAGACAGGGTCTCTAAATGAATTTAGTTACTTAGTGTCTCACCATTGCTGAGACTGACTTTGAACTTGAGATCCTCCTGCCTCAGCCTCTTAAGCCACTGGAATTACAGGGCGCCACTGGGCCTGGTTTTCTCCTATTTTTAAATGAGTTTTTATCATGAATGGGTGTTAAATTTTATCAAATGCTTTTTTATGTGACTTTTTTGTCCTTTATTATGTTAACGTGGCTAATTACTTTGATTTTCAAGTACTAAAACAATCTTACAATTCTGAAATAAACCCAATTTTATTATAATTCATTTTGAAAAAAATCTAATCTAAGGGGTTTTAATTTACATTCCAAAGAGTGGAATCAAAACGGTTTCAAACTAACAATGCAAGTCTTGGGCAAATATTACATTCCAATTTTTACCATTGAAATTTCCAATTTATTGTGATTATAAAAATTAGGCCCAAATAAGTTAATGTTTATTTTTAAATGAAAAATTTGTTGTGATTGTAAATACAAAACTACAGAAAACTTCTGCACCATCCTTGGAATCAGATGGCTCTGGTTAAAAGCTGGCCCCACAATTTACCTGTATGACTTTAGATAAATGACTCTGAGTTCAGATTGTTCAGCAGTATTATTTTCAAGTTAAGTGCATGGCTTAAATAAAATCATATATTTTAAATCTAGCATCCTCTAAAGGACTTACATATTTTTGGTCAGTATGGAGTTTTTAGTAGTTTGAACCAACTCATTGCTCTTTGGAATGTGCCAGTATACTTTACTGATGCACATCAATGCAATATCCCATCATTCTGAGAAGATAACAATTTTCAATATTTCTAGAAAAAACTAGCCAAGAAAAGACAACTACAATGAACCAGTGACTTATTGTTGTTACTATTAGCTTTGGCCAACTTCTCTTTAATTTTTCTACTAAACAAAGTGAAGTTGATTGGAGAGAACTGTATTCTGAGAAAATTATCTGATGTGTACCTTACTTAAAATGTTTTGTTATTATTTGGAGCAGTTGCTGTAGTAATTACAATATGTGATCATAATTTATTACAGTCTATTTCAGGTTAATGATAATTTATTTCCAGTTGATTGTGGGAATTTGCTCCAATAGTGCTAGATTTTCTACTCCTTACTTTGTGGTATTATTGTCATATATATATTTCATGTCATGTTATAAATCAAACAGTAGAGAATAATATTACTTTATACATATGTAATACGCTTTATATTTTTCAAAGAAACTAAGACCCCCAAATCCCCAAACATGTGTAGAGTCTTTTATATTCACATATTTACATTTTCAGTGCTTTTCATTTCTTCCTATAAATCCAAGGGATCATCTGGTATCATTTTTTTCCCCCAGCATAAAGGACTTCTTTTAGGGTCCATTTTGAAGCAGGTATGCCAGCAATGAGTTTTCTCTGTCTTTCATAATCTGAAAATGTTGCTTCTTTACTCATTCTTACCTTTCAAAGGACAGTTTTGCTGGATATAGAATTCTTGGTTAACAGTTATTTTCTCATAACATTTGAATATCTCATTCCTTTTCCTTCTGGGCCCTGATACTTCTGATGGCAAGTCATCTTTTAACCATATTATTGTTCTCTTTCACAAGGTAAGCCAGTCTTACCTCTATATTTGAATGTTTTTTTTTCCTCTCTCTCTTTTTAACAGTTTAACTATGCTATACATATGAGTGAGGGTCTCTTTGTTTTGATTCTGTGTAATATTTCATTGATTTTCTTGGATTTGTAAATGAATGTTTTCTACCCGATTTGGGAAGATTTTAACCCCCAAAATTGGGGGGCATGTATACTGTTTCTTTCCTTTCTCGCTTTCTCCATGACTTCTCAGAATTCCATTAGATGTATTTGGGTATGCTTAATATCATCCCACACTTATATTGCTTCAATTTCCTTCAATATTTTCCTCTTTTTTCTTAAATTGGATAGTTTCTCCTGATCTACTTTTCAAGTTTACTGATGTTTTTTTTCTGCCATCTCAAACCTGCTGCTAGGTTTATGTAGGAAGGTTTTCATTTCCTTCAGTTATTATAATTTTAAACTTTAGAATTTGTCCTTTGGTTCTTTTTTTAATAATTTATATTTTTATTAAGATTTCTTGGTTGTATTGTCATATTCTCACATAACTTTCTGCTAAAACCTGGAAATTTTAGACCATATAATGGTAACATTTTTGGATTACAATGTCTTAGACTTTTGTTGTTATTATATTTTGTTAACTTTTGTTTAGTTTTTAATAACTTGCCTCTATTTGCCTCTAATTTCTATTCTATGGTGTGCGGATACCAGTTTCTCTATTATATCTTTTTTTTTTTTTTTTGACTTCCTAGGGGTTGACCTGTGTTTGTACAGCTCAGTGATCAGTAAACAATGGATCAGATTTGAGTTCTGTCTTGAAAGTCTTCCTTTTGATATATGTGTGAATCCAGAGTCAAATTCAAAGTTCAAAAAGTTTTCAAGTCTTCCCCAGTTTTTACATTCTGGCAGGCCCATTTGGGCTTGCCCTGCATGTGCCAAGGCTCCCAATCAGACACAAGAATGTGGAATGACTCAGACTTCCTGTACATGTGTGCAGCCTTCGATTCAGCCAGGGTTGTGTGGAGCCCATTGAGCCTTCTATGACTCTCTCACTTGAGGGCTTTCCCTGTCAAGTTCATGGCCATTCCACCAGTATTTTGCCCACCTCATGTGGGATGGCAGCCTTGGTCTTTCAAGTTTTCTCTGCTCTTCTCCTTGCTGTGTTTAGTATTTTCATGACACAAGGCATTCTCTAAAAGTTCCAATAAAGGTTCCTGCCTCAGTCAGAAAAGTTGCTGAGTTTTGCAGCCAGCCCTGCCCTGGAAGCACAATGGCATCAACTGAGCTGGGTGAGCTCTTAGCAAGAATGCTTGTTCTTCCTTTATTCTTACCTGAAGTTTGGCATGTCTTGTCAATAATGCTCCAAATTTGTTATTTGCTTTTAGCCAATTTCCAGAACTCCAAGATGGCAGGTTTTGGCAATTTTGCCCAGTTTTATAATTCTTTTGTAGCAAAAAAGAATTGGTCAATTACTTAACTCTGTTATCACCAGGATTTCTTCACCTCTGTCCCCCTCAATGGAAATTTCAATAAAACTTGAAGTTTTGACTGGCTATTGTTGGATAAATTGTGTTCCCCTCCCAAATGATATGTGTTGAAGTTCTAAACCTTGGTCCCTGTGAATATGACTTTCTTTGGATGTATGGTCTTTGCAGTTATAACCAAGTAAAGATGAGGTCCTACAGATTAGGGTAGGCCTTCTGGCAGTAATCGATGTCTGATAAGAAAAAGGAGAGGAAGATTTGTACACACAGACAGAGGCACGCCTTGGGGTAAATGGCCTAGTGAAGATGAAAACAAAAACTGTAGCGATGTAGGTACTAACCAAAAAGTGCTAAGGATTGCCAGCAGCCAAGAGAGGCAAGGAAGAAACAAAGAACTTTTCTCTGGGTCCTTCAAAGTGATCATGGCCCTGCTGACACCTTGATTTGGGACTTCTAACTTCCACAGGTATAAGAGATTACATTTCTGTGTTTTCGCTACCCAGTTTTTGTACTTTTCTATGGCAGCCCTGGAAACTAATTCAAAGAGAAAATAAACATAAACAATAAGAAAGATATCAACTATTTGAATGAAAAAATGAATGAGATCTATTTAAAGGATTAGAAAGTGCATAATATCTAATAGAAAATAGACGTTCTATAGCATAGATGTTATATTTGAAAAATATAAACTCTAGGCCATGAATCAAGTCTTAATTCATTTCAAAGAATCAGTATCATATATAGAAAACAATTCAGTTGAACAGTGGTTGAAGATATACAAATCATAGATAAATATCTGAACATCTGCTCAAATTCCTATTTACTAGATAAATGCTAATTAGTTCCATAGTGAGATAACAATTTTGTATCCAATCAACTGATCAAGTTAATAAGCCTGACAGTACCAAATATTGGGAATTTTACACATAGCTTCTGGGAATATGAGTTAGTATGCCAGTGTGGAGAACAGATTGACTTAGCTTGTTAATACTGAACTTTTGCATAACTTGTGATCTAGCAGTTTCACTCCTACTTATTCATGCTAGAGATACTGTTTTTCATGTGTACCAAGAAACATACATGAAATATTCACAGCTGCAAAGTTCATAATTTCAAAAAGCTGGAAAGAATCCATGACCTGCTGGGGAAAAAAAAAAAGGATATATAGTACTTTGTCACACAATAGAATATTATGTTGCAGGGAAAATGAGTATAGCTAAATGCAGTAACATAAATAAAAGCAATTTCTCAGAAGACTTACACAGTTTAATATTTTCATGAAGCCTGAAGATAAGCAAAAGTTTAGCAATACATATTTTAGAGACAGAAACACGTGGTACAGTGTAAACATAAAAAAAATGATTGAAAATAATTGTCAAGTATTGAAAAATATATTAAAAGGAAATTACAAAACATTACAATTACTTGGGACAATGGTAGAGGAAGAAGATGGCATGGCAGATGATGTAATAAGACAAGAGAACATAGCAGATATGATGGTGTAATTTTTAAATTGGGTGGTAAGTTTATAGGTGTCCATGTCATTATTTTGTTTCATATCTTAGACATATATTTTATACACACTATTTAGCATGAATCAAATATTATATCAAAAATTTTGGTACAAAACAAAATCTAATTACCACCACCACAAAAATAAACATCCATTGAGCATATAATTTCTTTCTTTCTAGGGGCGTTATCTAGTAAGCATACCATTTTTAGCGCTTTTTGCACCAATTCTTTAGCAATCTTAGTGTTACATTTCTTTCTTCAGACTGTCCCTCCCCCTTTCCAATCCCACATCTAAATCTGGAAACTGCTTTTATAACAATCTGCTTTGGCATCTGTGTCTTTCACACAGTTATATGGACCTAGACAATGGCATACAAAGTAAATGGTTATTACTTTTTCTACCTAAAAATATCATGTTTACTTTGCATTTCAATCCATCAGTTAGCCAGACACATCTAAAAGTGTTTTTTTTTCCCTTAACTTACTGTCACATACCTGAATACTTCCACAATTTGTGACAAGTTCTGTAACATTTGTTCCCCACTTTGGGAAGCTGTGCTAATAAATCCAGCTGAGACAACCAGCAATGCAATGGTACTTGCTCAGTATTCTAGATTTTAAGATGCACTTACAATTGATTGTAGACGCTATGAGAAACTGCAGTATTCATGAGGTGCTGTACTAGTGTAGTGGCTGAAGGAATAGCATTTGAACAGCCTTTCAATTCCATATTTCCAAGATGCAAAATAATAAATTCTTTTAAAAATTAATTTTTAAGATATAATTTATACTAACTAAAATGCTCCTGTTTTAAGTATGTAATTTGACTGGTTTTGACAGAGTATATACTGATATAATGACTATTCCAATCAAGATATTGAATATTTCCATTATTCCAAGATCATTTTTGCTTCCCTGTCTCTAGCCCCAGGAAACTCTAGATCTAACTTTTGTCATTCTTTACCATTTTTTTCTAGAATTTTATATAATAAAATAATACAGTACATACCCTTGTTTCTGGATTTTTTTATATTCATCCATGCTATTTTTTGATGAATAATTCATGTCTGTTATTACTAAGTAATATTTTATTGTGAGAATATTCTATAATTTATTTATGCACTTACCTGTTGATGGACATTTGTGTTATTTCCAGATTTTAGCTATAAATAAAGCTTTTCTGAACAGTTCTGATGACTATGATGCCAATAATATTAAGCACATAATATTCATGTGATTATTGGCAACTCACAAATATTGCTTTTTGAAGAATGTTTTTTAATCTTTTGCTAATTTTTTAAAGCTAGGCTTATGTTTCATTATTATTCAGTTACAAGACTGCTTTCCAAACTGGATACCAGTAGTTTCCCAGATATAGACAATATAAAATCTGGATTCAGAATATTTTCTTCCATTTGGAGTTTTTTTCATTTCTTATTGTGTCTTTGAACAGCAGGTTTTAGTTTTGATGAAGTTCATTTCCTCATTTTTCTTGTATGCTTCCTCCTTTTTGTATCCTACTTAAGAATGAACTCCTATAAGTTAAAATATATATGTATATATATATATTTGAAAAAAAAACTTTTCTTCTGTTTTCTTCCAAATGTTTTATGGTGTTGACTTTATATTTATTTATATTATATGATCCATTTCAAGTTAATTTCAGTGTATGTTATGAAGTAAATATTGATTTTGATTTATTTTTTATATTGACATGTAGCACCATTTGTAGCAAAAACTATTCATTTCCCCCTTGAAAAAGTTTGGTACCATTGTCATGCATTAGTTACCCAAATATGTGTGGATCTCTTTCTGAACACTCTTTTCTGTTCTGATTTTTACCTGGGTACCACAGTGCCTCAAATACTGCAGCTTTATGTTGTCTTGAAATCAGAGGAGTAGAACTCCTCCAACTTTAGTTTATGTATTCAAAATTGCTGACTATTCTAGGCCCTTTGCATTTTCATAAAGTTTAGAACCATCTTGTCAAGTTTTCAAAGTCCTGTTGAGATTTTTGACTGAGATTGTCTTAGATCTATAGATCAATAAGGAAAATTCAATTATCTTCACAATATTGAATCTTCCAATCAATGTACACAGAAATCCTTCTATTTTCTTAGATTTTTTCTTTAACTTATCTCAGCAATAATTTGAGAGAATTTTCAGTGTATAAGTTTTATACATAATTTATGAAATTTATTCTTACATGTTTTATATTTTGAAGCTATTCTACAATTGATTTTTGCTCATTGATCTTACATTCTGCAAACTTGCTAGATTTACTAATTAGTTCTAAGATTTGCTTTGTAGATTCCTTATGGTTTTTTATTTATATGATCATGTCATTTATAAGTTAAGTATTTCTTTTTACAAGTATTTCTTTTTACTTCTTCCTTTTCTAATTTACATGCTTTATTATCTTTATCAGGCTTTATCAAACTGGCTAGGACCTCCAGTGCCATATGAAATAGAAGTAGTGAAATTGAACACCTTTGCTTTCTTTCTGATAGAGGAAAAGCATTTAGTCTTTCAATATTAAAAATGATATTAACTATAAACTTGCCTAAATGGCCTTTATCAAGTTGAAAAAGTTTCATTTTATAACTAGTGACTTAATCACTTTTATCATAAATGATAAAAGTGTTACATTTTACATTTTTCCACATATCTTTCTGTACTATTAAGTAATCATAGTTATCTTATTTGTTAGTATTTGAAACACCTTGATAGATTTTTCAGTTTTAAACTTTTTGCATTTTGGAGACAAATTCCACTTAGTTATGTTGTATTATTATGTTCATCAAGGTCTGATCAGAAGAAAATAACCACTATACTTGAGGTAGAATATGGAATTTGTTGAAAATTTGACTTTATGTAATTGTGAGAGCTAAACACTTTATGTATTATTAGTACTTGAGTCTTTGGTTCTGGGTCTTGCCCAAGTATCAGAGAACCTGAAGGAAGAGATTCACTGTGTGCTGGAAAGTTATGGGCTTACCAGCTGCCCTAGAATTTCCACATGCTAGCCAAGGATTCAGAAAACCTGAGAAGTGATCTGGCAGTAGCAGGAGGAACTGCAGGCTCAGCTGCTGCTTCCAGAGCTACCCGCAGTGGTCCTAGATTTAGAAAAGCTAAAGGAGATGATCCCACAGGAGCTAAAGGAACCAAGGGCCCAGCTTCTGTCCAATGCCAGCAAGATTAGCCAGCAGATCAGTGTAAATATGTGAGCACTGCCACAGCACCAGGAGCTTATGCAATGTTAAAATTAAATCACTATATAATTTTAATCTCATGCATATGTGAGAATGTAGCAACAAATCCCACTGCTATGCGCAACTATAATGTACCATTAAATATATATTCATATGTATTTACATATATACATATATTTATGTACATAAATAAAACAAAATATGGTTACAAATTCATTTCCATTTTCCATATCACATGCAAAATACTTCTTCAGGACAATGCTAACTAAAGACTATGGATGGATAAGAATTTTGGAAAATGTAGTTCTAGCTAAGCTAAATTGATAAAACACAAATTCACTACGACTATCCTTTTACATATTGCTTGATTTGATTTAATATTATTTTGTTAAGGATTTTTGCATTTGTACTCATAAGGGTTTGGGCCATTAGTATCCTTGTCTCATAATATTTTTGTCTGGTTTTGGTATAAGAATAATACTATATTGCAAAATGATTTAGAAAGAGTCCTTCATCTATTCTTTTAAATAGTTCATTTATTCATTGATTTAATACAATACTAGTTTATTTAGTTTTTTGCTCAAGTGTCTTCCTCTGGCCCTTTGACATAGTCCCATCATTTGGGGAGTCAGGTTGTTTATTTGTAGCAATTCTTTACTTTCTGGCACTACAAGATACTGCAGACTTATCTTGTATATTGCCTTCCCAAGTCTTAGAAATGGCTATTTTTATAAAAAACACCCTGGTCCTTTTCACTGGAGAGTGGTATTAGCAAACAAGATATGGAAGATATGTCTGTTGCTACTAAGGTCTTATTATTTTAGTTTCCCTCAACTAACAGGGAAAAGAAATACATGTATAAATAAATATGTATCTGTAAATATTTCTATCTGTGAAGGCTTGTATGCATGTTAAGCGAAGCATGAGTTCCTGCTGTCTCCAACCCTAATCCATCAGTACATGGATCATTCTAGCCTCCTGCTCTGATCTTAATGTCTACCCAAATTCATGCATTGGAAACTTGATTCCCAATGCAACAGTGTTAGGAGGTGGAGTCCTTGGGGAGATGTTTAAGTAATGAGGGTTGCCTTCATGAATGAATCAGTGCTGTTATACAGAGGGAGATTGGTCCTTCGTTTTGCCCCTTTCATTTTTTCTTTCATGTGAGGACTCAGCATTTCTCTTTTCCAGAGGATGTGGCTATAAGGCGCCATCTTGAAAGTAAACTGGTCACCACCTTAATCTTGGACTATTATTCTCTAGAAATAAATGTACATACTTTATAAATTATCCAGTCTCTAGTACTTTGTTATAGCAGCACAAATGGCTAAGACAGAAATTGGTAACAGGAATGGGATATTGTTATAACAATTATCAAAAATAATGTGGAAGTGGCTTTGGAAATTGATAATGGAAAGAGATTAGTACAGTTTTAAAATAGATGCTGGGGAGCAAAACCCTATATTGTCATGAGTGAACCATTAAGCATTATTCTGGTGAGAGCTCAAAAGAGAAGAGCTATAAGGAAAGCCTCAGTCTCCTTAGAAATCACTTAGGCAGTCATAAAAAATATTGAATTTTGAAGATTATTCTGGACAGAATAGAAATATGGACAGTGAAGTGACAAACTCTTGGATGAAAATGAGGAACAAGGTATTAGAACCTGGAGGAAAGGCTATCCTTGCTATAAGCTGACAAAGAACTTGGATGAATTGTGCCTGCGTCCTAGGACTCTGAGGAAAGCACATCTCAAGAGTGATGAGCTAAGATATTTAGCAGAAGAAATCTGTAAGCAGCAGTGTTCAGGTGTAGCGTGGCTTCTCTTAACTGCTTTAGTAACATAAAATTAAAAATGATTTAAAAATAGAAATTATGATAGAAAAGGAAGTAGAATGCAAAGATTTGGAAAATTCTCAGGCTGCCCACAAATAGAATAACAAAGTGTATCTACGAAAGAAAATAAAGAATTTATTTTTGCCAAGCAATACTTGAGAAGAGTATGGACAGACCGTAGCCAGATGTGAGTCATCAAAAGGATGGAAGAATGGTTCTAAAGGTATTTCAGAAATTAGCAGTGCTTCCACTCCCATCTCAGGCCTAGAGTGCCAGAGCCTTGAGGGGAGAATGGTTCTGAGGGAGGGGCCCAGGCACCCGTGGGACATCAAGGCTTGTTGCCCAGAGACTTTGCCTGAAGCCAAACCTGCTGGTGGCTTGATCATGAACTCCTACTTTCCAGGTCTGTGAGAAATAAATTTATGTTCTTTATAAATTGCCCAGTTTTATTACAGCAAAAATCCCCATGCTTCAAGTATTCAATTCTCACTTTTCGGCCAAACCCCTGGCAAACACTGATTTTTCAATGTCTCTATAGCCTCCTTGCCTTTTCCAGAATTTCATATAATTGGAATTATATTATTTAGCCTTTTTTGAGATTGGCTTCTTTATCTTGGAAATATGCATTCAAGATTCATTTAAGATTCATTCATGTCTTTCATAACTTGAGAGCTTGATGGTAGGTCTTGAAATCAGGTAGTATGTAAGTCCTTAACTTTGTTCTTCTTTTATATCATATGGATTCAACTTTCGTTGAACCAATCATTATGCCATATATGCTTTATAGCATATCTCAATCCTTACTACATTTTTACAGCATAAACAACTGCCCTTTTAGAGATGAGGAGATTATAAAACCATACCATTCAAAAGCCCCTAAATACCATGAGTTTGGTAAATCTCACATTCATGACTTCTGGTCTTATTAACCAAGACACCAAAAGTTCAATATAAGTTGCCCATTGTGGTTTTGCAGACACAAATGATACGAAGCAGAGTGAGCAGAATCCTAGCTCCTTCAGTGGCCTTTTATATATAACCCTGGTAACATACCCTCTCAGAACCCCAAATTCTGAAGCCAATTATAGCTAATAATGGCAGTGTTCTTCTCAGTGCTTATGTGCTTATGTTGGCAAATTTATCTTCCCACCTGGAAGGATCAATTCCAATGAGAGGAGTGGCAGCTCTGAGAGAATGCTGAATTCTGTAAAACTGGCAAGGTCTCTTGAAAACATTCTGGGAAACAAGCCTGCTTTCCTTAATGGCTTATCCTCTTGGGCATCTAGCCTCCTGGACTCAATGCCTTTCCAATTGTAAGCAAAACAAATTTAGCAAGCTCCGCCTAATTCCCTGGAGATTATTTATCCAAAACCACCTCCCAATTCAGCATGACTGCCATTCTGTGGGGGGGGGGGGGGTGGTGAGGGGTCATGCTTGGAAATTAGGAGGCTGTGTAGGACAGAGGTCCTGCCTTGTGACTCAAAGAAAGGAAAAGTCATTGACACAATGCTGTCTACCCTCTGGCTCACTTAAAGTCACTGCCTTAAATGCACAGCATCTGGGAATAGAATAATTCTGCCTACTCTAGCTTTAAAGGTGAATTTTGCAATTTTTGAAAAGGTCCTTAGAATCACATTGCAGAATTAAAGGGTGTATTATAATTATCAATACCAATAGTAATAAAAGTTTATTAAAGGTCATTAAAATGAAAGGGGATGGCTCTAGATCCCATCAATCTGAATTGACTCCCTCCTCTTGTGTTAATTAGAAAACTCAGATAATGGTTCTATGGGGGAGTACAGGGAAAATTTAATTACGAAAGTTTAATGGGCCACTATCTACTTCCTGCCAGATTAAAAACTGATGATTTACACAATTTTAGATACTACCACAGGCTTTTCTAACAAAAACATGTTGCAGAGTAATGTAAAAGTTTACTTGAGAATATTTTATTCATTTTAAAACAATGCTAGCAAAAGCCACATTTTGCATGCTCCTTTTAAAAAATTAGGCCACCATTGAAAGTGAATATTCTCTGTTTACTGTTCTTACAAACTTAAATAACAATCAGAAAATGCAGGTTTTTCCAAATATATAGGTCAAAAGTGAAATTAAATCTTGTATCCTCTTGGAACAGGGGAAAGAGAGATTTTAAGCCACAAGGAAAGAAACTACATCTTAATGTTTCAGGCTCATGTTTTTCATTGAGAGTGCTCTCTCTGAGTCTCAGCATCTCAAATCGTTTCCCTGACCCAGGCCTGTGTGTGCCCAACTCAAAGTGATAGGCTCTATGGAAAATATGGAATTTAAAGAATGTGGATGCAGAAAAAGAAACAATGGCAGAGTAGAAGAGATGAGAAAAGGAGATAAGAAACAGCTTATTCTTAACTCTGACTTACTTTTTAAAAATGGGGTCACTGGGGAGTTAGTTTACCATCTGAGCTTAGATCCATAAAGTTTCATGAATTTAGCATTGTTAGCAAGCCCTTTAGGTCTGCACTATTCAACTCTTCAATGGCTACTGACCACCTAAAATATCACTAGTCCAAATTGAGATGTGCTGCAAGTAACACATAAACACCAGATTTTGAAGGTTTAGTATTTTAAAAATGAGTGTAAAATATCTCATAATAATTTTATGCTGTTTACATGTTGAAATGACTTATATATTGAATTAAATAAGATATATTATTGATATTAATTTCACCTTTTTATTTAACCTTTCTAAACTTCTGTTTTTTGAACATAGGGCCTTGTGCATGCTAGACAAGTGATGTACCACTAAGCTACATTCCCAGGCCCTCTTTTTTATTTCTAAATGTTATACTAATAAATGTAAAATTAAACATTTGACTTGCATTCTATTTCCACTGGACACTATTTCTCTAGATATTTGATAATGGGAAAGAGGTGGATTCTAAGATGGAAACCTATGGCTTGAAGGGTAATTTTAGAGATCACCAGGACTTACCTTTGAGGAATAGGAGAGAGAGATTCAGCTAGGGAAGAGTAAAGAAGGGCAGAAAAGTCATACCACACAGTGTTGGCCTGGCTCACAACTAGAGGGATCTGAACAGGTTTCTGAGAAGATGCAGGAGCTTCATATCAGAAACATCTTTAATTCGTGTTAATAAAGAGAAAAAAAATTTTAAAAAAGGAGAATGAGCTAGAGAGAGAGAGTGGACAACTTAAATAGAATTGTGATTCTGCTCTGTTTTCCATTCCTTTCTTTGACCATGTGCCCAGAAGGGAAGATAGAGTTCCTTCAGCCTCAGCTCCTTGAGCTTCTGACAGCATGGAGTGTTATTTTAGAGTGTGAAAAGCATTCACCTAAGCTAGCTTGTTCACCTCATGCCAAACATGAAAAAAAAAAAATCTATTCTTCCAGCTGTGTTGAATTTATAGAGACTACATATCTACATTAAATATCTGGGATACTAGATCAAGAATTTCACCATGTATGAGTTTCACCACATATAAGGTCTTCTCTGTATGGGGGGAAAAGAGGTTTCAAACAAAAGGAAAACCTAGGAAGTGGGTTATTTGGAAAAAATAGTTACCCAGTCTTCTTATACCATCTGCCAAAACAAGCTCTACATAAATTAAATAGAAGTAGTTTCACACAAAGCATGAAAACACACACACACACACACACACACACACACACACATATATATATACAAGTTCTACATAAATTAAATAGAAGTAGTTTCATATAAATCATGAAAACACACACACATACATATATATATATGTGTGTATATATATATAAACACACACACAAAGACACATAGTTGAATATTTAACTGAACTTGGATTTAAAAAGATTTTTTTTAATGCATCAAATACTAGGCAGATTCTCAAAGGAAAACATGAATATGAATTTTTATTAGACCAAATAGAAATTTAAAGTTATTGGATATAAAATAAACAACAAACAATTAAAATGGTAAAATTATTTGAAATAAATACAAATGATAAGGGATTATATCTTTGAAATATAAAATACCTTATTTAAATAAGAAATATATTAATTACAGTTAGAAATTGAGAAGGAATGTAAACTGATAATTCATCAAAGCAAAAATATAGTGAAAAAATTTTCAAATTCAGTTTTAATTATAATTAGCAAAAAATGCTAATTAAATGGCAATTAAATACTATTATTTATAGTATTAAAATTAACTAGTTTGTTTAGCAAAAGATAATGCTTAAATAAATCATTATAAATTCAATGTATAGGACATTATGTAACTATTTTAAGTTTTCAAGGTATATTTTTAAATTACTTTTAAGAACAGAAAAAATACTTGAAATAAAAAAAAGGCTCCTAAATTATATATAGTGTATGATTTAATTATGAAAAATAAACAAAATTCTTTTTGGAGAAAGATTTAAATAATATAACACAAATATCATTAATGAGTAAGATATCTCTCAGTTGTGCAATTATAAATGATTTTTAATATTTTTACTTGCACTCTTCTATTTTGCAGATTTCTGATGCACACATATACTTTTATTACACAAAAATTATTTAAGAAAAGTATACAGAAATATTTAATTTAACTAGTGGTTAAAGAAATTACAAGTTATGGCATGACGTGTTGCCATTCTGCTTTTTCAATTCCATTCAATGAAATGAGTAAGTGTGGGTGTGATGAGACAGAACTCCTGGGAGAAGTGCAGAAGATGGCCATGTATGACTCCTTTCATGAGCTCAGTTTAAGGATCAACTTAAATTTGGGCAAGGATTCATTGTACCAACATGCTCACTGAAATTAGAGTAAAACATTGGAAACAACATGCAAAGGTAGTGATTTATTTAGATAATATTCAACCTATGATCTATACAACAGTCATCAAAATAGGCATTGGGCGTGCTATCAGTGACATAGGAAATACTGATAGCATTCCACTGGGAACAAAAGTTAGAAGGCAATACTATATATAGTATCTAATCCAATTATGCAAAATAATATATTCTCTGCTGAGAAAAGAATGGAAGAAATCAGGGTTAAAAAGTTGTTACCTTTGAATTGTACAGTTAATTAAATTTTTCCTTCTATTCAAATTTTATTCTTTCATTGTTATTTTTTGTGTTTTCAAAATAAGGAAAAAATATTTTTAAATGTTTGTGGTTTCAGTGGGCAGTTCTCTAAGATGCTCCTCAGGGGGCGTGCTGAGTAGTCCAGGGACTGAGGAATCCATGAGCCTGAGGAAAGATCTGTCCTGTAGGAGCTGTGGTCAGAAGCTGCTGCCAGGAAGGAAAGCATTTGTGCTAGGGAAGGAGGCCCTGGCCAGAGTCGTTGCCTCCAGGAGCAGTTGTTCAGAGACCTCCTCATCATTTCAGAGAACTGCCTTGGGAGCCACGCATGAAGTCTTTAAGCAGGGAGGTGACCCACCCTCTCCATTTTCCTCCCAAATGGTCAGCCTTCTCGTTTCCGTTCAACTTGGCTTCTTAGGGAATAATGAAAACTGTCAACTTTTCATTACAGTCTTCTCTCAGGAGACAGGAACTATTTTTCTTTTGGAAATCTGGTGGTTTTGAAGTCCCCCTCCAGATGGGGCCTTTCAGATCTCAAGTAAAATCCTAGTCCTTAAATTCTAACCAGAATTGTGCTTTGGGGGTGAGGGGTGGGAAGGGGCGGAGTTGGAGGAAAAGTTACAGGGCTTAAATACGTGTTCATTGTAAACATCTTTGGTTTTGAATGTGATTTAGATTAAATACAACAGTGTTCTTCAGAATGTAGTGTCCCCTATCCCATCAGACTATTTATGTAAACATTTTTATTTAAATATTATATAATGCCCTAAAATTCTAATAGTATGTTTCCTAAAAAACATATATGTAAACTATGAACGTATACATAAATTCATGTGTACATATAACACCTTCATAAGATAGAAACTTATAAGGGATACGGAGATATGATAATAAAATATCTTAAAATTGTTCTTATTTATTGATGATATAAAAAACAGAATGTAAATGACAATGCAGATGAATGTGTTTCATTAATTTTGAAAATCTGTGGTTAATTCCTTGTAGTGTATTGATTTGAAGGTCTGGTGTTAAGGTCTTTATTTTAATGTGGAGTTTTAAGGAATATCATTACTGAGAAAGAGATATCTCACAAAGAAAAACAGATCCAAATGAAAGAAGTTTCTTCTTGGCTCATCTTACTAAATCATGATGCTCATTTTTCAACTCCAAGCTGAATTATGCAAAGGTATTTATTGTTGGCAAAATGCAGGGAAACAGACACTCTTATACATTGCTGGTAGGAGTGTAAATTGGTACAACATTTATGAAGATAATTTGGCAGTATCTTTCAAAATTACAAATGCACATGATTTTTTGATCCAAATATTTTACCACTTAATAATTTATGCAAAAGTCATGACTAGCATGTGTGTAAAATGGCACATAAAACATGGTTATCCAATGCAACAGCATACACAATAGGCAAAGACAGAAATGACATAAATATGTATCGCATGTGCCAAGTGCCAAGGCATGTACCTGTAATTCTAGCTACTTGAGAGGCTGAGGCCAGAGCATCTGCAGATTTGAGGCCAGACTGGGCAACATTGCAAGAACTCATTAAAAAAAAAAAAGTGTATTCTGTAGATTCTGGTAAATCAATTATGGTAGATGTATTAAAAGGAATACTATGTAGTCACAAAGAAGAATGTAAAAATTCTTATGTATTGATATAAAATTCTCCATGACATAGCAAGAGAAAGAAATTAAGGTTCAAAATGTTTATGAGCTACCACTATTTCTGTTATAAGTGTAGAGGGTAAAAGGGGGACGATGAAGTCACAGCAGTTGTACATGCAGAATACATTTCTGGAAAGACCGCAAGACACTGGTACCTCTGATCATATCCAGAATTGAGGACTAAAATCAAGTGTGGACAGATAGATGGTTTTTCATACTTTAAAATCTTAGGTGTTCTGGATTTATACAATATGAGGGCATCACGGGCTTAAAAATTTCATGTTGTTGAAATGACTTGTTTTTATGAAATTAACCACATTAATAACATCCAATAGCATGTAAACTGTAATATGAAGCTCATAAATTCAAACCTAAGGGACGTGCTGTCCACCCTTCCAATGCATAGTCCTTTGCTCAGGTGTGGTAGGTTCTCCATGTCTAAAATGGCATAAAATAGCAAGTGGTGTCTATCCTTATATTAAATATCAGTGAGGTTTAATTTATTTTATGGTTTATACATAAAATAAATATAAATAAAAGCTCTATTATTATTATTATCATTCCTTGTACTTAAGAATTCTCACAAATCTTCTGGATGTAGGCATCGTGGCTGGGGGACTACTGGTTAAAGATTTGTCAAAAGTCATGGACAAAACATTAGCCAAACATCAGCATTAACTAAGCAATAAGAATTCAGCAATGTGTCCTATATATTAGTTTGATTTTCTGGTGCCTTAGTGCTATGCCAATTCTTCCCATGACATAAATTCTGTATAGTGAAAGCTACTGTACAATGGAACAGACACTTCAAAGGTCTTTGTGTCATCCTCTCTGTATAGCACTTACATTAAATATGGGCTACATTCAGGTCACTTTGGACATGAAAATGGAATAACTACTTTTGATTAATCATTTTAACACTGGAAATATTTTCTTTAAAATAAAGAGACATTTATGCAAAGGACAACAAAGGAGGTGCCCCAAAGCAAAACAAACACAAAGAAAAACTCGGTTTGTGCTGTTTCCTTTTCTAGTGAGTTTCCAACATTCCAAACTGAAGAATTTTGCCTTATAAATCCAGGGCTGGGTTGTCAGCTCTAATTTAGGTAACTGCGGACAGTTTTCCACAGCAGCTCTTTGGCCTGAAGCTGTCTATCTGGTTTCTAGACACCACTGTGTCAAGAGCATGTCCTTGAACACATCAGGAGTAGATGGAGCAAGTGGTTCACAACAGACAAGATACCAGAAAGTAAGACACCAGGCAAGAGGAGCCGTGTAATGGTAGTGGATAACAGAACCTCTTCATAGTCTTATTTTATAACATGGTCAATGAGTCCTAAGCATAGAAAAACAGTTATACCATCAACACTTAATAAATATATTGCAGGGAGCCTCTTCCAAAGCACAGTAACATTTCCTAGGAGAAAGAAAGAGCATCACAAATGACAAAAAAGTATAAACTGAGGAAAATTTGTCCAGTCTGTATCACAAGACTGATGCTCTGCCTTTTCTACATTTTTCTTTGTGAACACTAAATTTTAATTCCAAACAGACTTGCTCTTGCCATACAGCCCATTTGGTCAAGATTTAGTCATCACCAAGGTTCATATGGATTGTAGGCTTCTGACTATAGTCTTCCTCAAATTTATTAATCCCCATCCTAAAGATGAAAAATTAATGTTCCCTTTTCTGTCCCTGAAGCACTTCTGGGCAACGTTTATTCTTTTTTTTTTTTTTAATATTTATTTATTTGCTTTAGTTGTACACAATACGTTTATTTGTATATGGTGCTGAGGATCGAACCCGGGCCTTGCGTTTGCTAGGCGAGTGCTCTACCGCTGAGCCACAACCCCAGCCCAGCAACGTTTATTCTTGATGTCTTTGTTGCATTCTGGCTTTGTCCAAATGTGTGACTTTCAGCTGGAATGACTTTCTCAGGCAATGAGCATGCCTTAATTATATTTGATTTATATTTGATTTTCTAGTGCCTTAGTGCTATGCCCAATACTTAGATTTTTCATAAAAAAAATTTAGAGTGAAAGAATCAGTACAATTGATGAACATAGAATGCTTACCTCTCAAATATTTTTTATATTATTTTGATTTTTCTAGTTGCCCTTTAAGCAACATTTTCATGCCATCATAACCTACTATAATTACTGCACCAGTACACATTTCATGCATTCATAGTGCTATAGATATATTTTTGGCCTATAGTTAAGATAATAGTTGACATACAATAAATCAATTAGTAGAAAAGAATGTGCACTGATTTCAGAACCACTTTCTCTAATCTATTGAATAATTTTCATCAAGAAAATTTCCCAGCCCCAGGATCTTTAGCAAACAAGTTATACTAATCAAGGACAACTAGAATAAAAATTAACTTGGCAGATTATTTTCCCTGTAGTTTCCCAATTACCCTTTCTCTACTTCTGTCCACCCATTCCAGACTCTCTATTCATTTCATTTCATTTACTTTTGCCCAAGTGCCAATCTTGTGTTCTTTTGAGTAATTTTTTTTTTTAAACTGGAGATTGAACCAGGGGTGCTTTACTACTGAGCTACATCTCCAGCCCCTGCTCTCCCCTGCTTTTTTTTTTTTTTTTTGAGACAGGGTCTTGCTAAGTTTCTAAGGGCCTTGCTAAATTGCCAAGGCTGACCTCACATTTGTGATCCTCTTGCCTCAGCTTCCTGAGTCTCGGGGATTACAGAAATGTGCAGTTGGGTTTGGTTCATATTGTTACTTTTCTCTGAAAATCATTTAAAGAAAAAAAATTCTATATACAAACTCATCAAGATTCAATGCTAATGAGTATTTTCAATTGAGTAAAAAATATTTGCCTACAAACTTCAAAGGAATGATTTTTTAAAACAAAGGTATGCTTGAGGATAAAGTGTCTTTGTTGAATGAATAAAATGATGTAGTATCCAGATCAGGAGATCTGGATCTATCACTAATTTTCTATTTACATCATAGATTCCTAGACATGTATTTGGTACAAACAGATTGAAAGTTTATGCCCTCCACCTAAATGCGTATGTTGAATCACTAAATCTAATGGGTCTGTGGTAGGTAATTAAGTCATGAGGGTACAGTCCTCACAAATGGGATTAGTGACCTTATAAAAAGAGAACAGAGAGCTATGCAGCTTTTTTCCTGTCATATGAGGATATAATGACAAGCTGGCAATTGGCAACTTGAGAGAAGGCCCTCATCAGAACGCAGAGTATCATCTTGACACCCTGATCTCAGACTCCAAGCAGCCAGAATTGTGAAAAATCAAATTCTATTGTTTGTAAGCCACCCAGTCTGTGGTAATTTGTCTAGAAGCCCAGGCCAAATAAGACATTTGTTCATCTTTTAATATCCTTGATTTCTGGATGCATCGGATGATCAGTAGCACATAACTTAATCTCTGGTGTTTTTTCTTTATTAGGTGTGCCAAAAATATGGTCCATCATGCAACACATGACATTTTAGAATCTTTAAAACACAATAAATGTGATGTTGGACAATGTATACATTCACACACTCATTCATTCTTTTGTGTTCTTCCATCTTCCAAGCGCAGTGGATCATGGTAACCAGTTTGTGTTGGACATTACAATCCTCTACCCTTGGCCTTACAAATTCAGGAACAATTTCTGTCCTAAAGTTTATCTTCATGTGAAGATGGCAGAGTGACTATGTATTCATTAACTCACAAGTAAAATGGAGGTTAAATAGATGATTCCTAATATTGGCTTTAACATCTCATGATCTTTAACAATTAAATTACATGAAAGGCATTGGAGCATTTTTTTCTTGGAAAATGATTTAATTTTTACCATATTTAACATTAGAGAAGGATACTAGTACTTATCATGTGCCAAATACTATTTATTTATTTATTTATTTATTTTTTTGGTACCGGGGATTGAACTCAGGGGCACTCGACCACTGGGTCAAATCCCCAGCCCACCCCCCCCTTTTTTTTTTTGTATTTTATTTAGAGACAGGGTCTCACTGAGTTGCTAAGTGCCTTGCCATTGTTAAGACTGGCTTTGAACTTGTGATCCTCCTGCCTCAGCCTCCCAAGTGCTGGGATTACAGATGTGTGCCACCATGCCTGGCCCAAATACTCTTATATTTAAAGAATTTGTAAGAAAAAATATTTGCTTGGATAAAAAGTTGGGTAATCTTAAATGAGTTATGAAAACCATAAAAAAAATGAACTTGAAATCCTAGGACTAAAATGTGCAATATCTGAAATTAAAGGTTAGTTGAATGGGATCTGCTGTCCAACAGCAGACTGGATAGAGCAGAATGAAAGACCCCACAGAAATCATATAAATAGGAGAGATCCAAGATGGCGGGCTAGAGGGAGGCTGATTCTGTGTTGCTCCAGGACCTGGGATTCAAGTAGTGGGAATAATGTTTCTCTGCGAGTTATTAGAGACCCCTAACAGCTACTCCCATGCAGGAATCATGGTCACTGTGCCCATGCAGGTCTCCAGGCCTCAGTGTCAGCACAGGACTCCTGCCCATGCCAGACCTCCAGATGCCCGAGCAGGACCACTGGCATCAGCATTCATATAGGACTCCTGGCTGCCCACCCATGCAGGAATCCTGGCTACTGCTCCATTTCAGGACACCCAGCCACTGCCCACATGTAGAACCTCTGGCTGCCATTTCCGTGTGTTCCCCCTTCTACTAACCTGGGGATCCCCTGGCCGCCTCCATCTTGGGAAACTGCAGCCACTCCCATAGTACCCTATACGCGGTAGCCTGCACCTAGGGACATGGCACAGGGTCTGGAGACAGCCACCAGCCACAACACTGCACAGAGCTGCATCTCTGAACATGCAGCCCAGTGCCACCACCGGGCCCCACTCAACCCAACACCCCATCGCTGAAAGCAGCTGCCTCCATCTTGGGACACTTTCGTCACCATCTTTAGTTGGGGAAACTCCCAGATTGGGATACTGGCTGGGGCTTAAAAACAAAATCAAGTGTCCCCAACTCCCTGTTCTCTTTGGTAGCCTTTTACTCAGCACAGTGCTTGAGGCTACACAGCCAGTCAGTAGCTTGCAAAACCTGGTCTTGAACTGCCCAATACAAAACAGCTCTCCATGACAGGTGCACAGCCCCAGAGTGCAGGCCACAAGACCTCCAAAGAGAAAGGTTACTGATTGGGAAGTAGAAAGGGAGGGGGCGAGTGACATACAGTTTAGAGACTAAATTAGAGACCAGGAATTGTGAGGTCTGTAGGCGATATAAGGAGATAAGAACAGGTGCCCACATCACATGAGTGGGCTCCAAAGGAGATCCTTGGGGTGTAGTCTCCCTTGAGAACTGGCAAGCGCTATACCCCACCTCCAGGAGTGCCTCCCCTAAGACCAATCCTCCCACCCTAATAACCTTCATCATCCTGAGGGTGGAGATACCAGCAAACAACAGACAACCCCACCTATTGGATGAAAAGGGAAGCAGGAAAGATACTGATCCCTAACAAAAACAATCCTTGTATCTTTCTTCAAGATTTTTTTCCCCTTTTTTCTGTTTCTCTTCTCTCACCCTCACACCTCCAACATTTGTGAAACCAAGTAGTTTTCATGAATTAGGCCACTGAGGACTGGGATGTCTGATTAGTATATTACAGTTGTGTTGTATTTTTTTTATCTCCTATTTTTACATTTCTTATTTTTCTTAATTTTTATGTTTCTTTGTTTTCTGTACTCTTTCTATTGTCTTCCCACTTACTTGTCTCCCCAAAATCACTTTCTCTCTTCTCCTGTTACTAATCATCTTCTTTCGATTCCTCTTTCATGCTTCCTAAGATATCCTCACCTCCTACCTCCTCAACATCTCATCCTACATCTCACCCCCAGTTCTTTGTCCACCATCAGAAACTGTAGACCCTTTTTCAAAACTACTGTTTATATAATAACATTCTTATTATATAATACTTTATCTAAATTAATTAATATAATCTAAATCATATCATCTAATATTATACTAATAATATAATATAATAATATTATCTAAATATACTATTTAGATAATAATTGAATTCTCCATTTCTGTTTATTGTGACAAAATGGTGAACATCTTAATAGCACCTATTTGGTTTAAGGCTGTATATTGTTTGTATTGGGATCTGTTAATATTGTTCTTACTCTTTTTTTTTTTTTTTTTTTTTTTTTGGTACCAGGGATTGAACTCAGGGGTGCTTGACCACTGGGCTACATCCTCAGCCTTTTTTTGTATTTTATTAGAGACAGGGTCTCACTGAGTTTGTTGCTAAGTGCCTCACCATTGCTGAGGCTGGCTTTGAACTTGCAATCCTCCTGCCTCAGCCTCCCAAGTGCTGGGATTACTGGCGTGTGCCACCGCACCCGGCTTTACTGTTCTCACTCTTAAAGGAGCAGTATTGGAACCTTTCAGGAACATCATAAGCCTATAGGGTAAAATCTGTAATGCCTCGGATCCACAATGCTAGAAAGGAAGACACACGAACAGCATGAAAAAAACAAGGGAAGAAAGTGTCCCAAACAAACCAAGATTATATATTATTAGAATCCATGGCCAGCACAATAGAAGAAATGACAGAGAAGGAGTTCAGGAGGTACATAATTAAACTGTTCTGTGAATTAAAGGATGACATAAAAGAGCAAATATATCATTTCAATAAAGAGTTACATAAGCAAATACAGGAAGCAAAAGATTACTTCAATAAGGAGATAGAGGTTCTGAAAAAAGAATAACATAAATCCTTGGAATGAAAGAAACAATAAACCAAATTAAAAACTCAATAGAAAGCACCACGAACAGATTAGATCACTTGAAAAACAGGACCTCAGACAATGAAGACAAAATATATAATCTCTAAAAGAATGTTGGCCACACAGTAAAGATGGTAAGAAACCATAAGCAGAATATTCAAGAATTATGGGATAACATAAAAAGACCAAATTTAAGAATTTAAGACCAAATTTAAGAATTATTGGGATAGAAGAAGGCATATAGTTCTAAACCAAAGGAATGGACAATCTATTCAATGAAATAATATCAGAAAATTTTCCAAACATGAAGAATGAATTGGAAAATCAAATACAAGAGGCTTACAGAACACCAAATGTACCAAATCACAATATATCCACACCAAGCCACATTATAATGAAAATTCCTAGCATACAGAATAAGGAGAGAATTTTAAAAGCCTCAAGGGAAAGGAATCAGATTACATATAGGAGGGGAAAACGTATTAGGATATCTGTAGATTTTTCAAACCAGACCCTGAAAGCTAGAAGATCCTGTAACAACAAATACCAAGCTCTGGAAGAAAATGGACATCAACCAAGAATCTTATATTCAACAAAAATTAAGCTTTAGATTTGATGAGGAAATAAAAACCTTCCATGATAAACAAAAGTTAAAAGAATTCACAACTAGAAAGACTGCACTACAGAACATCCTTGGCAAAATATTCCATGAGGAGAAAATGAAAAACAACAATAAAAACTAGCAAAGGGAGGTATTACACTAAAGGAAAAACCAATCAAAGAAGAAACCAAGTCAAGTTAAATACCAAAAATAAACAAAAATGACCTGAAAAACAAATCATTTCTCAATAGTAACCCTGAATCTTAATGGCCTAAACTCACCAATCAAAAGACATAGATTGGCAGATTGGATTTAAAAAAAAAAAAAGAAGACCCAACAATATGCTGCCTTCAAGAGACTCATCTCATAGGAAAAGACATCCACAGACTGAAGGTGTAAGGTTGAGAAAAACATCCCACTCACATGGACTGCAGAAACAAGCAAGGGTTTACATCCTCATATCAAATAAAGTAGACTTCAAGCCAAAGTTAATCAAAAGGAATAAGGAAGGACATTTCATACTGCTTAAGGGAACCATACATCAACAAGACATAACAATTACAAATATATATGCCCCAAACAATGGACATCTACGTTCATCAAACAAATTCTCCTCAATTTCAAGAGTCAAATAGACCACAACACAATAATTCTGGGTGATTCTAACATGCCTTTTTCACCACTGGACAAATCTTCCAAACAAAAGCTAAACAAATAAACTATAGAACTCAATAATACAATCGATAACCTAGACTTAACAGATATATATATATATATATATATATATATATATAATATTCCACCTATCAGTGAGTGAATACACATTCTTCTCAGCAGCACTTGGATCCTTCTCTAAAATAGACCATATAGTATGCCACAAAGCAACTCTTAACAAACACAAATAAGGAGAGATACTACCCTGCATTCTATCAGATCATAATAGAATGAAATTAGAAATCAATGATAAAATAAAAAATAGAAGCTACTTCAATACCTGGAGACTAAATAATATGCTATTGAATGAATAATGGATTTCAAAAGACATCAAAGAGGAGATTAAAAAACTTTTAGAGGTAAATGAGAACACTGATAGAACATATCAAAATCTCAGGGACACCATGAGGCAGTACTAAGAGGAAAGTTCGTTGCATGGACTTCATTCCTTAAAAGAAGAAAAAGTCAACAAATAAATGACCTAACATTACATCTCAAAGCCTTAGAAAAAGAAAAAAAAATCAAATCAACACCAAAAGCAGTAGAAGACAGGAAATAATTAAAATCAGAACTGAAATCAATGAAATTGAAACAAAAGAAACAATTGAAAAAATTGACAAAACAAAAAGTTGGTTATTTGAAAAAATAAATAAAATTAATAAACCCTTAGCCATGCTAACAAAGAGAAGGAGAGAGAAAACTCAAATTACTAACATCCATGATAAAAAAGAAAATATGAAGGACAATACAGAAATATAGAAGATAATTAGAAATTATTATGAAAATAGAAAATATCAAAGAAATCAACAAATTTCTAGAGTCATATGATTTTCCCAAACTGAATCAGGATGATATATACAAGTTAAACAGATCAAATTCAAGCAATGAAACAAAAGATGCCATCAGAAGCCTACTAACCAAGAAAAGTCCAGGACCAGATGGATACACAAGACCTTTAAAGAAGAACTAATACCAATACTTCTCAAATTATTTCATGAAATAAGGAAAGAGGAAACACTTTCAAACTCATTCTATGAGGCCAATATCACCCTGATTTTAAAACAAGGCAAAGACACATCAAAGAAAGAAAACTTCAGCACAATATCTCTAAATGAACATAGATGGAAAACTTCTCAATAAAATTCTGGCAAATTGAATACAAAAACATATCAAAAAGATAGTGCATTATGATCAAGTGGGGTTCATCCCAGGGATGCAAGTTGGTTCAACATATGGAAATCAATAACTGTAATTCATTACATCAATAGACTTAAAGATAAGCATCATATGTTCATCTCAATAGATGCAGAAAAAGAATTAGACAAAATACATCACCACTTTATGTTCAAAACACTAGAAAAACTAGGGATAACAGGAATGTATCTCGACATTGTAAAAGCTATCTATGCTAAGGCCCAGGCCAACATCATTCTAAATGGAGAAAAATTGAAAGGATTCCCTCTAAAATCTGGAACAATACAGGGATGCCCTCTTTCACCACTTCTATTTAACATAGTTTTTGAAACTCTAGCCAGAGCAATTAGACAGATGAAAGAAATTAAAGGGATATGGATAGGAAAAGAACTCAAAGTATCACTATTTGCAGATGACATGATCCTATACCTAGAGGATCCAAAAAAATTCCACCAGAAAAATTCTAGAACAAATAAATGAATTCAGCAAAGTAGAAGGATAAACACCCATAAATCAAAGGGATTTCTGTATGTCAGTGGCAAATCCTCCGAAAGAGAAACTAGGACAACTACCCCATTTACAATAGCCTCAAAAAATAAAATAAAATACTTGGGTATTAACTTAATGAAAGAAGTGAAAGACCTCTACAATGAAAACTACAGAACACTAAAGAAAGAAATTAAAGAGGATCTTAGAAGATGGAAAGATCTCCCTTGTTCTTGGATAGGCAGTATTAATATTGTCAAAATGACCATACTACCAAAAGCCTATACAGATTTAATGGAATTTCAATCAAAATCCCAATGACATTCCTCATAGAAATAGAAAAAGCAGTCATGAAATTCATCTGGAAAAATAAGAGACCCAGAATACCCAAAGCAATCCTTAGCAAGAAGAGTGAAGCAGGTGGTATCACTATACCAGACCTTAAGCTATATTACAGAGCAACTATAACAAAAATGACATGGTATTGGCACCAAAATAAACTTGGCATAGAACAGAGGACACAGAGACAAACCCACATAAATACAGTTATCTCATATTAGACAAAGGCTCCAAAAACATATATTGGAGAAAAGATAGCCTCTTCAACAAATGGTGCTGGGAAAACTGGAAATTCATATGTAGCAAAATGAAATTAAACCTTTATCTCTCACCATGCACAAAACTCAACTCAGAGTAGACCAAGGACCTAGGAATTAGACCAGAGACCTTACACTTAATAAAAGAAAAAGTAGGCACAAATCTTCATCGTGTTGGATTTGGCCCCAACTTCCTTTACAAAACCGTATAGTGTAAGAAATAAAATCAAGAATCAATAAGTGGGATGGATTCAAACTGAAAAGCTTCTTCTCAGCAAAAGAAACAATCAGTGAGGTAAAGAGAGAGCCTACAGAATGGGAGCACATATTTACCACTCACATCAGATAGAGCACTAATCTCTAGGATATATAAAGAACTCAAAAATCTTAACACCAAAAAACAAAACAAAACAAAAAACCAAAAACAAAAAAACAAAAAAACAAATAACCCAATCAATAAATTAGCCAAGGGCCTGAACAGATGCTTCTCAGAAGATGGTATACAATCAATCAACAAATATATGAGAAAAACATTCAACATCTCTAGCAATTAGAGAAATGCAAATCAAAACTACTCTAAGATTTCATCTCATCCCAGTCAGAATGGCAGCTATTTAGAATACAAATAACAATAAGTGTTGGCGAGGATGTGGGGATAAAGGCACACTTATACATTGCTGGTGAGACTGAAAATTGTTGCAACCAATATGGAAGGAATTATGGAGAATCCTTGGAAACCTTGGAATGGAACTACTATTTGACTCAGCTATTCCACTCCTCAGTCTACAACCAAAGGATTTAAAAACAGCATACTATAGTGATATAGACACGTAAATGTTTATAGCAGCACAATTCACAATAGCTAAATTGTGGAACCAATCTAGATGCCCTTCAATAGATGTGGTATAGACACACAATAGGATATTACTCAGCATTAAAAGAGAACAAAATCATGGCATTTGCAGATAAATGGATGGAGTTGGAGAATATTATACTATGTGAAGTAAGCCAATCCCAAAAAACAAAACTCTGGATGTTTTCTTTGATATGTGGATACCTATCCATAGTAGGGATGGGGGCAAACATGGGAGGAATGGAGGAACTTTAGATATGGCAAATGGGAGGGAGGGGAAGGGGGGATATGGGGGCAGAAAAGATGATGGAATGAGACTGACCTCATTACCCTAAGTTCATGTATGAAGACACGAATGGTGTGACTCTACTTTGTGCATAACTAGAGACATGAAAAATTGTGCTCTATATGTGTACTAAGAATTGAAATGCATTCTACTGTCATGCATAACAAATTAGAATAAATAAATCAAAAATATAAATCATATAAGCAGACAAAAAATAAGTTAAAAAAATATGAGCAGAGCCCCCAAAGAACTTTAAGAGAGTATTAATGGCCTAAAATACATGAGTTTCAGAAAGGGAAGAGAAAAAGAGCATGAGACATAAAAACATTAAAGAAATATTGAATAAGAATTTCTCAATTTATTAAAAAATAACAACTTACAAATGCAGAAATGGAATCACCTCCAAACAGAATATATACTAAGAGAATAACATATTCCAATCAAACTGCAAAATATCAAATATAAAATTAAAATTCTAAAATCAGTCAAAAAACAAAACACATTACCAATGGTGTACTGGATCCAATTTGTACTGCTCTAAGGGAGAACATTGTGCATGACTTTTCCCATATATATTCTATGATGTGATGTTGATACCTTAAAATTGGCTGTGGTGGTGGTATTTACATCATGGAAATCAGTACATACTATAAATCAGTGTTGTGTTTTTCCTCCCACAGAGCCACTTGTTACACATTTGACAGCTTGAGTAGAGCATTTGAGTTTGGTAGAGCATTTGCCTAGCATTTGTGAGATCCTGGTATTCTATTCTCAACACCAAAAACAAAACAAACATTTACCAGCTCACCATTGCACATTACATACAGGAAAACATCAGTATAAGTGATGGATCTCTTCTCATCAGAATCAACAGAGGTCAGAAGAAAACAAAGCATATCCTTAAAGTGCTAAAAAATAATGCCAATCTAAAGTTGTATTTTAAATAAATCAATCAAGAATAAAGGTAAAGAACAGACTATATCACTTGGTAGACAGAGTTTCAGGCAATGAAGACAAAATATATAAGCTTGAAAACAAAGTTGACTATGGAGAAAATACGTTAAGAGACCATGAACAGAACTTTCAAGAAATATGAGATAACCTGAAAAGACCAAATTTAGGATTTATCTGCATAGATGAAGGCTCAGAGAGACAAACCAAAGAAATGCCCAATTTTTTAAATGAAATAATATGATAAAAATTTCCCAAATCTAAAGAATGAAACAAAAAATCAAATACAGGAAGCTTATAGGATCTTAAATACATAAAATTACAACAGACCCACACAATTTATTATGAAATTGTCTAACACACAAGCTTCCAGAGAGAAAATGGCAGGTAACATTTAGAGGGAATCCATTCCAGATCTTAGCTAATTTCTCAACCCAGACCTTCAGATCTACAAGCTCTTGGAATTATATACACCAAGCTCTGAAAGAAAGTGGATGTCAGCCCAGGATACTATATCCAGCAAAATTAACCTTCAGAATTGATGATGAAATAAAAACCTTTAATGATAAACAAAAGTAAAAAGAATTCACACTAGAAAGTCTGCACTACAAAACATTCAATAAAACATTTCATGAAAAAGTGAAAACCAGCAAAGAGTGGAACTACACTAGAAGAATAGTCAATCAAAGGTGAAACTAATTGAACGTCAAAAGCTGAAATAAATCAAAATAGAAGGAAATAAAAATCATTTCTTAATTGTAACATTGAATGTAAATGGCCTAAACCTATCAATCAAAAGACATAGACTGGCAGATTGGATTAAAAAACAAGACCCAACAATATGCTATCTTCAAGAGACTCATCTCATAGGCAAAGACATCCACAGACTAAAGGTAAAAGGATGGGCAAAAAAACATATCATTCACATGGACCTCATAATCAAGGGGTTTCTATCCCCATATCAGATAAAATGTATTTCAAGCCAAAGTTAATCATAAGGCACAGAAGGACATTTTATACTGCTTAAGGGAACTATGCATCAATAAGACAAAACAATCATAAACAATGGAGCATCTACACACATCAAACAAACCCTTCTCAGTTTCAAGAATCAAATAGACCACAATACAATAATACTGCATAACTTCTTTTTAATATATTTTTTTTCTTTTTATTCATTTTTCCATCTAGGCTGGTTTCATAGTTTAGCCATTGTGAATTGTGTTACTATAAACATGGGTATGCATGTATCTCTATAGTATGATGACTTTAATTCTTTTTTTTTTTTTTTTTTCACAGAACAAGAAATTTTATTATCTCCAATGCTGGTGCATAAGGAATAACAAGTTTAATTAGAGGAGGAGACAGAGAGAAACTTTGGATACTGAGGTGAATATCTGGGCAGGTTTAAAACCTTCAAAGGTTAACAGCATAATTAATGTGCATACAGTCTTTTTAAAGATAGAGGGCTTTCCTTTCACTTGAAAATTTTCACCAACAGTTGTTACAATACCAAGTTCAACTAAAGTCTTTCACCTGTCAAGTTAAATGAAAAACAGCAAGCAAAACAAAACTTCCCCAGTATATAAGGGTATTAGAAATAGTTTGTCCTTTTGGTACTTTCGCATACCTTTTAATGTCTAAATTTGAAACTTTGTAAAAAGACATTAATTTTTTATTTTAAAAGCCAGGTCAATAGGTTTTCCTGAATTATAGATCACAGCTTTATAAATGATCAAAATACATGTACAAAATTTCATATGCTTTTGGAAACACATTTTAAGATATAGCACGTGATACATATATTTTAATTCACTTATCCTTTTGCAAATGAATACTCAATTCATCTTACACTGCAAATTTAGCCTTCGATAACCATGACTTGGCTAGATCACAAAGCAGAATTCTGAATTTCTCAACAGGTTTTCAGTCCAAATAACTCAAGATATCTTGTATATGTTTTTTTTTTTTTTTTTTTTTTTTCCCTCATAGAATTCGTATCAGTGGGCTCCTGTATCGGCAGTTTGTCTTGGTCATGCTTTACTCTTGTAAAACCATCTTTACAGACTAACAAATATCAGATATCTTCCCCAATGGAAGGAAAATAATCTCGATCAAAAACAAAGTCAAAGCCATAGGTATTTCAGGACATTCTTGGAAAACAGATTTCAACAGTCTTAAGACCCCTTTTCTTTCATGATTCTTTGCCTTTTTTAAAACTGTGCAATCACTGTCTTATTGTCCTGTATTCTGAAAAACAAAAACCAACTTTTATTTTTTTGAAGAGGTCAAGTTTTTCATTGGCACAGAACTATTTGGAATGAACCCAAAGAACAGCGGAAAGTTGGGTCTCTCCTCAAGTAGTTTCCTCCTCTTATCAGCACTTAACTACTCTCTATCAATAATCTCATCACAACCGAGTTCTTCGGTCAGACGATTGACCACCATAAGTGAAAAAAGCTCTTCGATAAAAGCTAACTGATCAAATGGCGTCTTCTCATAACGCATCTGAAACCCGCCATCCAGGGCTGGCCTCCCTTGCTCGGGATGTTCTCAGAAACATCTTGTTGGCTTCTTCAAGGGCGGCTGACACTCTGTAGCCCGCACCACTCAGCTGCTCCTCTTCGGGATAGTCGTAGTCATCCTCCCAGTCATCGAATTCCTCGCCCTCGTCCTCGCTCTCGAAGTCTGGACCCGCGATCTGGCCCGGCTGCTCCCCAGGGTTGGGCCGGTTAGCCAGACCGCGTTTCCCCTTTGACGCCGCCATTGGCTGGGCCTCCTCCCCCTCCATTGGGCCTTCCTCCTCGAGCTGTGGCGGGGCCCCGTTGCGGGAGGGGCTCAGGGATGGCTCCCGGTTCCCGCTGCCTACCTCCATCTGAGGAAGGTCACCCTCGCCAGGCATCACAACCATCTGTAGGTCATTGCACTCTTCATACAGCTCGGACAGCTCTGCCATTTCCGACATTGTTGAAACCGCTCAGTCTCCTGCAAAGCGCTTTCGGCAAAATAAAAGAGATGCGCGGACATGCAGTTGTGATGACTTTAATTCTTTAGGATAAATACCAAGGAGGGATATAGCTAGGTCAGATGGTCATTCCATGCCTAGTCTTTTAAGGAGCATCCAAACTGATTTCCAAAGTGGTTGTACTAATTTAGAGTCCCACCAACAGTGTAAAAGTGTTCTCCCTTTCACCACATGCTGTCTAGCATTTATTATTATTTGCATTCTTGATGACTGCCATTCTGACTGATATGAGATGAAATCTCAACGCAGTTTTGATTTGCATTTTCAGGGACCACATTTGAGAATCACTGATGTAGTTCAATCTTCTCATTTTAAGAACAAGGACATAGAGGTTCAGGCAGGGCAGGTGGAATGACCTGTGAGCTTCTGACTCAGAAGGAGGACCCAGTGCCTTTACTTAGGGTGATTCTACATCCCCCCTACATTCCTACAATAATGCATAACTTTAACATGCTTCTGTCACCACTGGATAGAGAATCCAAACAAAAACTAAATAAAGAAACTATAGAACTAAAAAAATACAATTGGTAATTTAAACTTCACAGACATATATAGAATATTTCATCCATCAATATATACTGAAAATACTTTCTTCTTAGAGCACATGGATCCTTCTCTAATATAGACCATGTTACATAAGCTATCACATATGTTGGCATGCAATTGTAAAATTAATATATTTTTAGCATCTGTAGGGTTATTTTGATAGCTCCCTTTACATTGATATTAATTTTTGTGTTATTGCTTTTTTCTTGATTAGACTTGTTTGATTTTTATCAACTTTTAACTGTATTATTTCTTCTCTATTTCATATATTTCTGCTCCTACTCTTATTTTTCCTTCCTACCAAATAATTTGAAAATAATTTGATTGTTAATCTAGCTTTTTTTCTGATACAAGTACTTTAAGTTACAAAAATCTAAGTACTGTTGCATTTTAAAGATTCTGATATTTTAAGCTTTTATTATCACTTAATTCAAAACACTTTTTTTTTTTTTTTTTTTTTACTTTTCTTATATTTTCTTCTTTGACCCGTGAGATTCAATTTTGAAGTAGTTGACATGAGGGAGTGGGGTTCTATGTATCTTAAGGTGATTGCTTTCTAATGTAATAAATCATGCAGGAAACAGTCTGCATGATTTCAAATTTAAAAAATTAATGGAAATGTTTTTTGTTATTTATAATACAATACTTTTAAAATTATTTTTGATTGTATTGGTTATGTACATGTCAAAACATGCAAAACTGGTCAAATTACTTACTTCAAATATGTACTTTTATTGTACTTCAGTTTTACCTCAAGAAATCTATAAAAAAAAATAAACTAGGTTGAATTGATTAGGTTACAGCTCTCAAAATCCAATTATTTTGCCTGCATTAACACAGGAGCTTTAAAAAAACAATAAAAACCACAGGAGCTTTGGGAGGACACCTCTTATCCACACAAAAAACATTATTTGCTGGTGACCCTTTACATACTTTAAATACTACATATATTTCCACAAAGACATGCCTTGTACAGTTTCCCCTGTCAGGACCTTCCTTGCTCTTCATGAAGTTTGTGCACATCTTGCAAAATTCAACTTATTTTTTCTTCTCCTTTGCAAAGACTTTCTGGCTTTCCCACATGCAATTACTTCCTCATCAAATCTTGCAAAGTTATGAGTCCCACTCATCCTTACAATTATTTACTTGCACACCTTTCCCTCACCAAACTAAGAACTCTTCGGTGAAAGAACTGTGACATAATTCAAACTGGTAGCCCCAGTGCCCAGTACATTATAGTAACTGTTATCTGCATCTGGACTATTCTCCAAAGTTTCATGTCAAAAGCATGGTTCACAATGCAGCAAGGTTCAGAAGTGGAACTTTTAGGTAATGATTAGATCATGAAGGCTTTGGCTTCATCAATGGATTCATCATTCAGTGGAAAATGCAAAAATAAAATAAAATAATAAAAGCAAGAAAGAAGGGGCTGGGGTTGTGGCTCAGCGGCAGAGCGCTTGCCTCGCACGTGCGCGGCCCGGGTTCGAGTCTCAGCACCACGTAAACATAAATGCATTGCATTGTGTACAACTAAAGTAAATAAATAAATATTTAAAAAAGCAAGAAAGAAGAAATGCAAATTAAACTCAAGTAATTAGAAGCAAAAAAATAATAAAGTTAAGAATGAAAATCAATGAAATAGAAGAAAGAGAAAGTCAACAAAGGCAAAAGTTGGTTCTTTAAAAAGAATAAAATTAATAAACTGTTAGCCAGACCGATCAAGGAAAAAGAAAAGAGAAAACATCAATCACCATTAACAGGAGTGAAAGAGGGGATATTACCACAGAACCTACAGACATTGAAATATTTTGTTTATTCATTATTTTTCTTAGTGGTTCCTCTAGGTCTTACAATAAGATACATTGTATCGTATCTACTCAGATGTATACTAAATTCTGGTAAAATATGAAAACATCAGTATGTCTCTCCTTCCTCTTTCTTTTAGCATAGTAGTGTGATACATACCACACACACACACACACACAAACACACACATTAAACATTCTGGGGTAATAATTTTATATTTGACTGGAATTTAGAATGAATCTGAAGTAGAAATTACACACACACATATGTGTATATACTTGTTACAAAAATATATATGTAAAACAAACCCAAAGACATTATTATAATTATTGTTTTATATAATATACCTTTTAAAGGTGCTAGATGGAAGGCCACAAATATACAAAATATACAGCTATGTAAGTTCAGTGAATAAAGTAAGTAAAATAAATACACAATTGTGATTATACATCTTTGTAAAATAAATACACCTTTGTGATTACCTCCATAATTACCTTTGTGAGAAGTCTTTGTTTTTTTTAAAATATGGATTTAAATTATTGTTAATATCACTTTGTTTTAGCTTGAAGAACTTCATTTTGTACTTAAGAAGTTCTGCCATCAACAAATTCTCTGTTTTTGTTTATTTGGAAAAGTATTTTATTTCACCTTTTGAAGGATAGTTTTTCTGTACAAGAGATTGTTGACTTTTTTTTTTCAGTACTGTGAGTATGTCATCTCAGTGCTTGCTGGTAGCCATTGTTCTGATGATTAGTCAACCACTAACTTCATTGTAATTTTCTTATACATTATGACTCATTTTCCATTTTCACTGTTTTTAGAATTGTCTTTGTATTTCAACAATTTGACTACAAGTTGTCTAAGATATTGATTTCTTTGAGTTTATTCTAATTGAAAGATATGTTCGTTGAATTTTGAATGTGTAGGTCAGTGTTTCTGATCCAATTTTGGAAGTTTTCAACCATTATTTCATCAAATAATTTTTCACGTTCCTTTTTTTTTTATTCACTCTTTCTGGTACTTCTGTTATGTATAGATTGGTGTTTTAAATGGTGCTCCATAATTCTCTGAGGCTTGTTCATTTCTCTTCATTTTTTTTCTTTCTGTTCTTCAGATTATGTTATCTCTATTGACCTATAATTAAAATTCTTCTGCTGACTCAAATCTATTGTTAGCCTCTTCAGTGAGTTTTTTATTTAGGTTATTTAGGCTATTGTACTATAATTCCATTTGATTCTCCATATTTTAGTAAACTTTTCATTGCATAACTTTTAAAGTTATGCAGAAAAATTGCAAAGTTCCCACATCTGGTTTCCCCTATTATTAACATCTAACATTAGCAAGGTACATGTGTTTAATTATTTAACAAACTAATGTTGATGAGTCATACTTTCCTGTTTCTTTGCACCTGTCTCATATCCTTTTGTTGATAACAGTATTTTACATAATATATTGCAGCAACTCTGGATACTGATTCCATCCCTCTGGAGCTGGTTATTGTTTGCTCAGACGTTTGTCTTTTAATTGACTACTTTAATTCTGTGAAATATATTTTCTCTACGATATTCAATCTATGATGTTCTCAGACTTTTCTCTCTTTTATTCATTTTTCAATTTATTTATGAGTCGCCTTAGATCATCATAAGTCTTTTGTTGATCTAAGTTTGTGTTTAAGCTCACTTAGCCCTTTAGATTTTACCCTTTTCTATTAGATGTTTCTTGGAGATTGCTTTCACAGTTAAGGGAGTTTATGATTATTTTTCCTTCATTTAACCAGCAACTAGTGGCTCAAAGATGCTCTTTCTTCTCACTCCTAAAAAAATACAGTCTTGGGCAAGCACATAGCCTTCCAAACTTTTAAGGATGAGTGTGGCTTATTTTTAATCCTAGATTCTCTGGAGTTGCCCCTAGGTCAGAACAGCTTATAGCTCATATGATGGTTAATTAGTTAGAGGTTTCACTGAAGCCCCCTGAACCATTAAGTCTTCTGCCATTTTCTAATAGATCTGTATGTGGCATGGGGAATGCTTTAAAGTCTTCCCCTTCTCCTTCTCTGATTGGTTTAGTGATGTGAACAAGCCTAGTGCACACACTCAGTCTTGCAGACTGAAAAGTTGACATCCTGGGATCTCAGCCAGGCTCTCCTCGACTCATCCTTTTCCATAATCTATCCTCTAAATTATTTACCACACTGGGATTTTTGTTGTTTCATGGAGTGAGTAGCCTCCTCTTAACTGCAGTCTATCAACATCTTCATTATTTTTGATAAGGACATTAGACGTGGAGTTCTCAACCTTCGGTTCCTAATAAAGACAGTCCCTTAGGCAAAGATTTAGAGCTTTCCATTCTTACAGTCTTCCTCTCCTCCCCTGTGCAGAACCTTAAGGTCATTGCACTAGAGCTGGGATGGAAAGAGTGGTCCACTTCTCCAGATGACATCTCCGCATGAACTTATGAGGAATGGTAACTTCTGGTCCTCAAGGTTTTTCCCTCCCAACATGGAACTTCTGGCCTACAAGCAAGCTGAAATAGGGCCATGAGGTATAGGGGGCAAGGAGGCATGAGCCACACTAAATATTGGCTGGGTAAAGTGAACAGACACTCTAAACAGAAAGTAGAATGGTTAAAGGGAAGATAGTCCTCTGGGTCACATCCACTCAGAATAGAACTGCAATACTGAAGAGTTGGGAAGAGATATTGGGGACCTACCTTTCCCATGCTGAGAGCTGAGGGGAGAGTTTCCATAAAATCGAGATGGTTGAAGGGAGAATGGGGACTAGACTCTTGTTAATCTTATGGTATATAGCAAATTTTCTTGAATTCATTTACTTCCAAATTTGCTGGAAATATTTCCATGTTTTCAGTCTTATAGACACTTTAAATTTTTAGAATCATCACCAGTTAAATTTTTGTATTATAGGCAAAATATTGGCCAAGCTCCTCACAGAACCATTCCATAAATACTCCTTCATTAGATGTGAAAATTCAAGAATGGAGTATACATTCTGAACAAGTTTATGACAATAAATTGCCAATTTGGAATAAATGAATAAATTTCTTCAAAATAGAAGACACAGAGACGAACCCACACACCCTACAGTTATCTTATATTAGACAAAGGTGCCAAAAACATTCACTGGAGAAAAGACAGCCTCTTCAACAAATGGTGTTGGGAAAACTGGAAATCCTCATGTAATAAAATGAAATTAAATCTCTTTCTCTCATCATGCACAAAACTTAACTCAAAGTGGATCAAGGATCTAGGAATTAAATAAGAGACCTTGCACCTAATAGAAGGAAAAGTAGGCCCAAATCTCCATCATGTTGGTTTAGGCCCCAACTTCCTCAATAAGACCCCTATAGCCCAAAACTAAAACAAAGAATCAATAAATGGGATGGATTCAAACTAAAAAGCTTCTTTTCAGCAAAAGAAACAATTATTTTGTAGTGAATGGAGAACCTACAGAATGGGAGCAAATCTTTACCACAAGCACATCTGATAGAACACTAACCTCAAGGATTTATAAAGCTGTCAAAAGCCTTAACACCAAAAAAACAAATATTCCAATTCGCTTCTCAGAAGATGATATGCAAACAATCAATAAATGTATGAAAAAATGTTCAACATCTCTAGCAATTAGAGAAATGTAAATCAAAACAACTCTAAGATTTCATCTTACTCCAGTCAGAACAGCAACTATCAAAAATATAAACAACAACAAATGCTGATGAGGATGTGGGGAAAAAGGCACACTCATACATTGCCGGTGGGACTACAAATTGGTGAAGCCAATCTGGAAAGTAGTATGGAGATTCCTAGGAAAACGTGGAATGGAACCGCCATTTGACCTAGCTATCCCTCTCCTTGGTCTATACCCAAAACACTTAAAAACAGTTTACTACAGGGACACAGTCACACCAATGTTTATAGCCGCACAATTCACAATAGATAGATTGTGGAACCAACCCTGATGCCCATCAGCAGATGAATGGATAGGGAAACTTTGGTATATATACACAATGGAATATTACTCAGCACTAAAAATTAATAAAAACATGGCATTTGCAAGTAAATGGATGGAGTTGGAGAAAATAATGCTAAGTGAAGTTAGCCAATCCCCAAAAACCAAAGGTCGAATGATCTCTTTGATATGAAGATACTAACTTATAAAGGCAAGGGAGTGGGGATGAGAGGAATGAAAAAACTTTAAATAGAACAAAGGGGGGAGGGGGGAGGGGGCAAGGGGATAGGAATAATGGCAGACTGAGTTATTCATGACTACCCTAAATACATGTATGAAGACACAATTGTTGTAAAAATACTTTATATAAAACCAGCAACTTGAGAAATTGTGCTCTTTATATGTAATATGTGTTGCCGCCTTAGGCAACGATACCGAGGGAAAGAAATCGGAGGCAGACTGGGAATGAGTAGTTCCTTTATTGTTACTTCTTCTTCTTTTTTATCTTCTCTCTTCTGCCCCCCTGATTCCCCCACTGTCTCTTTAAATACTCTTTACCTTAACAAGCATACACGTGTCACAAGCTCGACCTACAGGTGCGGTACGCAGTGCCCACGGGCACAGAAAGATTCTTAGTCAATTACATTAAGGTCAGGTGTAAACAAGTAAACTTGGCTCCTCTTGGCTCTCAGCCAGCCGCCATCTTAGCTACTTCCTCATTAAAGGCTTTTATAAATATGAAATGAAATGTACTCTGTAAACATATATAAAAAGTTAAAATAAAAAAAGAAATAAAAAAAGAAAAAATACACTTACCAAAAATCCTAATAAGAAACAGAAATAATCTTTCATCAATTTTCTTTGAATATTATAATTGATATAACATGCTGCAGCTTACAATAGATATTAGAATTCCTATTGATACATATTGGGGGAGAGTGGTTAGAAAAGAACACTATCATCCATTTTGGTAGATGCTTCCCTTAGTTCTTAGCAGAACAATTTTTCATACACTATTAGGTTGGAAAGGTTTTAAAAATAAAGGGTATGATTTCTAAAATTATTTAAATAATAAGCTATGTTTTTGGTTTATTTGTTTGTTTGTTTTTTTACAGTATTGAGGATTAAATCCAGGGCCTCCAGCATGGTAGGCATGTGTTCTACCATTGAGCTACATCCCAATGCATAAGTTAGTTATTTATTTACTTAGTGGTAGTAGGGATTGAACCTAGGGATGCTCTACCAATGAGCCACATCCCCAGCCCTTTTTATTTTTGAGACAGAGTCTAGCTAAGTTGCCCGAGCTGACATTAAATTTACAATCCTCCCGCCTCAGCTTCTTGAGTCTCTGGAATTACAGGGGTACACCATCATACCCAACTACCACATTTATGGTTTAAAAATATAATGAAATATTATATTTAAAATCATATAAATATCAAATTATTTGAAAATCAAAGCATCATTTTATCATTTTATCTGATTTATTCAAGTGGATTTGAAGAGTAGTTTTAAGAGATCCGCTTCTTGTGTTTGTCATTTCACTAGCACCCTTGAGAATACCTTGGAACCACCACTTTCAGACCTACCTAATCTTCAAAATTAGCTGTGAGATATAAGTTTCTTTCTTTATTTATTGTTATGAAGTTTCTAGAGGCTTTATCAGAAATTATGGAGCAGAGGGTATACAGTGAAAGAGATCATATTTGAAGAAATAAATGCAGAGCATTCTAAACCATTTCTACTCATTAAAAATGAAGTAGAAAATTGCTACAATTTTGTTTATTTTATGCTTAAAAGTTCCAGATACTCCTGTTTAAATGACCTAAATGTTAATGCTAAAATATTCATGAACCTGGATAAATTGCCTCAGTTCCCCCAGACTTTTAGTGAAGAGACACCACCCAAGAAGAATTGACTGAGCAGAGTGTCCAACAGGTCCCTAGCAGCTGCTCTTTCTAAGTCTAGGAAACTGCATCATTAAGGATGATAAATGACAAAGTTGAAGGACAAGAGGTGAATTTGGCAGGTTATCCTGGAATATGGTAGTGGAATGTTGTAATCGCACTTGGATTGGCTTCAGTAATTCCATGTGCAGAAATGTCTGATACATCTGGTCTCAAATTATTGACTCCCTTCTCCAAGAAGAAGTGATATTAAAAATCTACCTGGCTCTTTCTAGCTGTGATAGAGATTTAATAAGAGTCAGTAAATAGACTTATACAATTTTCCCAATGTTGAACATTACCATTATTTTAGGTCTTTTTAAAGTCCTTAACATGTTTTTTTTATTTGTTTTCTTGTTTTACCAACAAACTTCTGCCAAAGACTCTCCATAGTACATAACTGAATTTTTCATCCATTATTCCAGTCTACTGAGCCCTGTTGAAGCCTGATTTTATGATCCAATAGATCATTCATTTCAGCTTTATGTCATCTCAAGATATAATCAACATGTCAACAGGCACACTATGCCCTAGTTTCCTCATCTGTAGAGTAAGGCGAATAATAATATCTAATCTAACTGGGTCCTACAAGTATCAAGTGAGCTACTATATGAAAAGTTTATGGTAAATTCTCAATATTTTAAATCTTATTACTATTATTATTATCCAATAAGTTGATTTAAAATAAAGAGTTGAAATCTAAGACCAAACCCCATGAGCCATTAGATGTGCTATTAAAACTTCTTCCAAGGATAGTGGTCTAATAACCAAAGCTGAATTTTTATCCTGTAACTTATCTATCTAGTTGGACCTGCAGTCAGTCCATGTTCCCCTTCTTCTCATATGAATAAAATGATAGTTTTTGTCCCATGGGTTGCTCAAATAAAGATGTGTTATAGATTCTCCTGATACAAATAAACATGCCAATTCAAACATGAAACATTTTCATTGCGATATTTTCCCTGTGAATGTCTGGTATTCTAGAGGTCTTCACTTCATAAATACTTAGAGACTATGAATTTATTCTTTATTTTGATTTGATGAGAACTTTCTATGCACTAAACAATGGCATATACATTAGAGAAAATAAATAGGTCTAAATTATTGTTTTGTGTCTTAAAGCCTAAGGAAACATAGGTATTCATTAATTTAGGGGAAAATGGTGACAAGAGGCCATGAAGGCCAACTGAAAGGATTCACGTGAGGTTTCCTTAAGGACAGAGCACTTGAACTACATCTGAAGACAAGTAAATGAGCCCAAGTCAAAGGAATGAGTAGTATATAAGAAGTAAGGGTGGTGGGCTCAGCGGCTCACTCCTGTAATCCCAGCAACTTGGGAGGCTGAAACAGGAGGATTGTGAGCTTTCAAAGCCAGCCTCAGCAAAAGTGAGGCAACAAGCAACTCAGTGAGACCCTGTCTCTAAATAAAATACAAAATAGGGCTGGGGATGTGGCTCGGTGGTCCAGTGCCCCTGAGTTTAATCCCTAGTACCAGGAAAAAAAAAAAAAAAAAAAAAAAAAAAAAGGTGTAGAGTGTGGGGGTGGGAGGATGGAGAATGTGAGAGAGTCAGCTATTTAGGCCAGGGAAATAGCCAGTGTGACCAGTAAGGCTGCAGGAAATTGGTAGGAAATGATACTGAAAAGGTGGGTCAAATGGATAGACAAGTCAATTAGAGAGCAGTACCAAATGGTGCATGCTTTAATGATAAATTGCTTGTTTAGTACCATCATGCTGAAAGAGTCTAAGGCAGGGGACAGTTCTGGGATGGAAAAAAAATTATGCAATTCCATGGACAACAGAGGCTGGTTAGGATGGCTGGACTCCAAGACCTGTGACTCTTTATCCTATAAATGTGGTCTCCTCCCTGGGAAAAGGTCCTGGGGAAGTCAACCTGCTGCCAGCCTCAGTGCAGATCACAAAGCTCATGGCAGCCGCTAGGATGGTGACACACCTCACCAGGTACCCAGGGAGGTAGAGGGGCAATGACTTCCCATTGCTTGTGACAACCTTGGTGAAAACAGTCTACTTGAAGAGTGTTTACTCTGTTCTATGCAACAGCACAAATTAAACAGAAGTTCCATTTTAACTTGGGCCTTTCTTTACATGTGTGAGTTATTTTTTTGTCCCCACACATTGGGAAAGAAGAAAAACTTGGTAGAGTAACACCAGAATCTTTATTCTGTTTCAACCCATTCTTAGTTCAGGCCTCACTTCTGACTCAGTGAGTTTCATAGTACTTTTCTTTTAACTATCAGAATAATGAAAATAAAGTTTCTATCCTGTATACAGAAATTTTAATTGAATAAATTTCCTAGGACCTAGCCATTATGGGATATGAAATTTTCTTAGCGTTAGATTTTAAGACTTCAATGAATGATAATATATTAAGGATCAAATCGTGTCACCAACCATTCCAACCAATTCTTGCTGACTTAAACCCTCACTGATTAGTTTAGAGAACCCTAGGAAGTGTCTTACTTCTTATGATTGTTGTCACAAAATCTTAATGGTCCCTTCAAGTGAAAATGTACCTTGCAGGCCTAGTAACTGACCTATTTGATTCCAACATAGATCATAATAATTTGACAGTGTCACTTATTTTAGAGTCTGATTGCCTTCTTTGCCTCCGGGTGCTAGAGAAAAAGGGATTTGTGACTGAAAGGGTTAAGTGGATTTTATTATAATGTGCTCCTATTTCATTTCCCTCCCTTCAGCTCCTTCACAAAATGTTAATCTAATTGTGATACTATCACTTTGATGACAATATGACAAGACAGACAAATTTGATTTTATTCTCCACAGAGCAAAGCATATGCTGCTTGGGAGGCTTTGACAGAGAGAAGGACATAAAACAAATGGAGTTCATGAATATACAATTTTTATTGTACACAGTAGTGACATCCAAACTTCAGAGACTAGGTGGGTGAGACTGAGACTTTACTATTGAGATTAATGGGTACGTAAAAAGGTGCCAACAGAGAGTACTACAGTTTATGTTAAAAATGTCGATGTGGATAAGAATAATTTTCTCCTCAAGATGAATGATACACTTAATGGCTGTGAGACATTTGTGCCCAGTAGCAGTTCCTTCAAAGTAATTTTTTGTTGTTATTGTAAATTATATAATCTTAACCGCAATTATAGTCCTGTTTAGGTAAAGGTCAAGTTAGTGCTGTGGATGGTTATAAAGCAAAAAGGAAATTGGCATATGGATTCCCTTGTTGATAGCTTATGAATGATTTCAAGTGAGATGATTTTTTGGTAACTCTATTTCTCGTTTAATGTAATATAGCAAGAAAAGACAGCACACATTAACAAAACACAAATTAGATTTCTCTAAGTAAACACATATCTTCTAAAGGCATGGAGCTCTTGGAGAAAGGACAATTTGAAGGTTAAAGACACCACCCAACCCAAGGATGCTTATTTTCAAGAAAATCAGAAGCATGAGAAGTGTTAAGAAATTCTCATTGTTGGGTTTAAACCTTCATTTATCCAATTTGGCCGACTGAAACACAAATTCAAACATGGTTCCTATTCTTGGCTTTACCAAAGCTCACTCTGACAACTGGAGATCCCACCCATCTTGTGTGAAAGGGACAAAAATGATGATCTGAATGTCCTGATTGCTAAGCAGTAGTATTTGGATCTGCATAGAAAAATGTGTTTGGAGAGATCCAATCCAGATCCAATTTAAATCTCAAAGTTTTTTCTTCATTTTTCAAATGAAAAGTGAAATCAGTGTGCCAAACTTTAAAGCTATTTTTAAAAATGTAATTTATTTCCTGAAATTGAAAGACTGGAAACGATATACTTGAAATTATTAGAAATTACTTTGTGTTGAGAAATACAAAACTTTATGATTTAATGATGTCATTTTCTTCTGTTAGAATTTCCATATGATTCTGATTGACAGGAAAACTAACAGAAGATAACTATCAATGGAAGGGTGTACATTAACCTCCATCTTTAGGTCCTTTAATGATCATCCAGTATAATAATGGTTTCTCCCACTAGTGTATATATCCTTTTGTCCTTTTGTTCAGCTCAGCATTTTATTTATTTATGTTTTTGAAAATGCCTGTCCTGGCTAACTTCACTCCCAGTCTCTGAGAATGATTTTATAACCCAAACCTGCTCTATACTTAACTTTCCCTAAATCATTCACTAGAGCACTCAGGAAGAGGTACATTCTTTCTTTTCTTTCTTATCAGTTGTCCCAAATGTAATCCTGGAGCTCTTTGTCACCTCAAGAATTTCAGACTAGCTGAGCTCTCAGTTTTACTGTTTTGAGTTGATGTAATTCCAGACCAAACCAAATCTGGTGACTTGGCCTGTGCTGGCTCAAAAGGAGCTAAGGACATACAGAATTTATATTTGGGCTTTCAAATTACTAAAGATATTTCATGAACCCCTTTTATTATCTTCAAGAGCATCTTTGGAAAACACTGTTTTGGGTTGTGATAAAAGTCTACATTTTCAGAATCCTCTTCAACTATAACATCATCAACTTTGACAAGCAGTTCAGCTGTATTTTTGCATGATTTTTGGTACAAACTATACACAGACCAGCTTTGTTCCCATTTTAATTTGACATAAGTTGGCTTCAATTAAAATATTTTTAATGTTACATAAAGGTAGTATTGGAGCTACTCCATTCCATTTAAAGGCAAAGTAGCCTATTCTTGTGGTTGAGAAGGTAGATACTGGCACCAGGTTGGGTTTGAACTTGACTCCTCATTAGATGAATGACCTCAGGCATGAAAGTTTATTTATTTATTTATTTATTCTTCTAGTTGTACTTTTAGGAACAGTATAATGTTACTATGGGGGAAAATGAGTGAACATAGGACACCATGTACCTCACCGTAGCTACTTATTATTTTTACTTTCTCCATCTGTATTTCACCTGAAGGGGATCAAAATATGCCATCCCCAAAATATGACCCCTTGACATAAAGACTATTTTGTGCTTAAGTTAACTGAGACAAAGCAGACAGAGGGAAATCTCTCTACCGTCTTTGCAATAAAAGCAGGGACTACATTTCTCCTATGAAGCGCCTACATTCTTGTACCATTCTTATTCCCCCATGAGGGGGGAACAACTTTTATTACTAGAGATGGAGACAGCAGTGAGATGAGTTGCATAATAAACCTCACCAAACAACCCTTGTCTTCCATTAGTTTTCTCCCATCTATATATCTTCCCTCCACATGCCACCCCTAGAAGCTCAAACCTCTTTTCCTTTGTTGTGTCACTTTTTTACAATTGATAGCCCTGTGGAAAAATGGTATATAAACTCCTGAGTATAAGGACTTCTTGGGTTTTTACTTCTTTTCTACAAAGGTAAACTTTAAATATTAAAAATTAAAATATTAACATTAAAAAAATTGTATGTCTTTCATTAATCCATCTTTCCTAAATTTAAGTCACATGTCCAATTGCAGAATCTAAGACAGTAGAGGGAAAAAAAATTTTTTTTTTCTCTCCTGCACTTCTAACAAATGAGTAAATTCTTTTTCTGCAGATCCTTCCAGGTCCTGTTATAAGTTACGATTAGCCACCCAAACCAGTTGTTCTCACCTTGGCTACATAGTGGAATTGCCTAGGGAACTTTTCAACATTGTCCAGTCTAGATCACTGAATCAATAAATCAGAGTGTCTGGGAGGTGGGACTTAGGCATCAGGACTTAACAAAACAACTCAAACCTTTAAGCAAATTAGCATTAGTTGGAGTAAGTTTTAAGTATATTGATTCTGGGTCTTTACTTCTGTATTTTGGGGTTTAAAATTAATCTGGGATGGCACCTGGAAATGCATGTTTTTAAAACAAGCTCCCAAATGAATCAAATACACAATCAGGACTGAGAACCATTAGGGCTAATTGCCAGAGGTACAAACACTTGCAATAATAATTATCAGAGCTGGACAAACTGGGGTTCCCAACTAACTTTTAGAGTCCAGGTTAGGCATTGGGGGAGAGTAGAAGACTGAGAAGGTAGAACTAGGATTATGATCACAGCATGATCTGAACAAGGAAAAGATGCAAACAAAAGACTACTTAGAAATAGTTAAAGAGACATTGCCTGGGAGAGGAAGAATAGGTATATTCAAGGGAAATTATGATGGATGGTATGATTGAAGCAAAAATGGATAATATCTGAGATGAGACTGAGAAAATAGGCAAGGGTTAGGGCAGATAAAGGCTTATAAACCTTGTGATGAGATTGATGTGCATTTAAGAATATAGCACTACTGCAAATTTAAGACAGACAACATTAGGAACAACTTTTCTCCCTTTCCCCTTTCATCTGGCTATAGCTTTTCTCCCCAGCACTTACCACTATCTTATATGCTTTAACTTTAACATGTTGAACAGTATGAAATAACTGGCATTAAATCATTCTGGCCTACAAAAACAACAATTGCATGTAACACAAATACTTGTTTAGTTTTATTCCTCTCCCACTGGAATGAAGGCAGGTATTTTTTGTCTTTCCTGTTCATGTCAATGTCCTTAGATATATTTTGTGATTGGTATAAAAATGGTACTCAATAAATATTTGTTAAATGAATAAGTACATTTTATTGAAAGGGCTCACTGAGGATTAGAGAAAACCAATGAAAATGATCTATATTTATGTTTACTTGTGGGATGTTTGGATTTAAAGGATAAAGAAACACATGTCTTTACATATTCTAGCAAGAAAAGAAAAAAGAAATAAGAAAGAAAACTGATTCCCTATTAAAAAAAAAAAAAAGAAACCCCTTTTGTATCCGATCTCTCCTTGAACCAAATTAACCAGAAACCCTTAGAATACACTTCCCAAATTTTTGATGAAAAGAGCAATCACCTCTAAGTTCTCTATCCTGTCTTATTTTTCATTTATGTGCAAAAGCACATAATGATTCTGACACATTAAAGGACTAAATAAAAATATATGGTTCTTAAATTTTTCTGGGAAACAAAGATCTCTCAGGAAAACTGTGGAAGACTAAGAAATGAGTCATAATAAAGAACTTAATGGATAATATGCCAAAATTGTGTGTGTGTGTGTGTGTGTGTGTGTGTATTTACTTATAGCAGTGAAAAAATTTAAATACCTCAACTGTTCAATGGAGTAACAGGTAATACAGTATGTTATCTATGGAGTAGCATATGTATCAAAATAATGGTTATGTGGATTTATTATCATTGAGGTGAATACGGAATTAATTTGTAGACTAGTATCCTAGAACCTATTCCTAAGGGATCTATAACATCTAGAATGGTGGAAGTGAAGTTTCTGATGATTGTTTTAGTAGAGTACATTCTTATCTATTCAGGTTCTATCTCACATGTGTTTTAAAATAGGCTCTGTGGATTTAATTACTTTATTTTATTTTTAGTACTTGAGTTTCTTATGAGTTTTAAGCCTCTGTTTTCATTTCAATGCCAATCTACAAAAAGTAATATGGGTGTTACTTAAGACCATTATGAACTGAATATCACAATGTGATTTTGATGACCTATTTCAAATTTATGTTTTATATTCTTGTTGGTGCTAGATTATAATATATAACTTAATTTATGAGAATTAAGAAATAAATACATCTGAGCTGGGAGAAAAAAATAAAGAACTTAAGAAGAAAGAAGACCTAGTTAAAAAAATATAGTGCTGAACAAAAGATCCATAAAATGTAGGACTAACCCAGCGTCCTAGAGGGCATGTCTATGGGGTTCCATTCATATTAGGTGTCAGCATGCTCAAAAAGCAAAATAAATGTCAAACTTATGCCTGAAAAATATCCAAAATTTCAAATTAGCTTAATAAACATTTGGAAAGATAGGAAAGTTTAACAGAGCATTATTTATAATAATAAACACATATATTTATATATATATATATACACATATAGAGAATATATTTACATATATACTAATATGATTTTATCTTAAAAATTCTACCTCTGAATCTACTATCTAAAGCAACTTCAAATTAAAAGAAAAATTTGGAGGAAATATAAAGTTTAGTTTATTGACTGGGCTTATATTCTTTTTTATTATTATATGATTTGTTTATTTTTTTTATTCTAAGTTGTTAGAAATGACAGCAGAATGCATTACGTTTCATATTATAGAGCACACTTTTACATATCTCTGGTTGTCTACAAAGTATATTCACAGTATTCGTAGCTTCTTATATTCTTAAAAATATTGGATTTACCTTACTGTTACATACAGAAAAACAGCTAATAAATAACTTATATTATTCTCTCATATCCTTCCCATATTGGTGGTATGCTAAATATTTCATCCTTGAAGTATATGCTTTTTTTTTTTTAAGAAAACTATGAGCCAAAATGTGTTTAAGTTAATTTGCCTCATCAATAGATTTTTAAGGAATGCCATTTCTTTATAAGTTTTCTTTAAATTAGAGTCTCAGTTAGCAGGAGGGGCAGTGTGTGGCTTCCCATCACACACTAGGTGGAAGGCTGGCAGAGAGCTCATGTAACTCATCATAACTTCCAAGGCACAGCTGGAGTCAGTTGGCTTTGCTCAGAATGAATGCCAAGGCTGACCTCCCTCCTTTTCCTTTCCCCTGAGGACCTAAGTCATTTTCATTAACCAAAGTTTGTGAAAAATGGGTTGTGCTATTTGCATGCTTTAGGGTATTCATCAATGTCCTGTGCAGTGATGGCTTTATAGTGCAGTTGTGACAGAGCTTGAGAAATGCCAGTTTTATCAATCAATATGTAGTAGAATTATAAAGCAATGCTTTCCCATTCTATTTTTCTTCCTTTTTTTTCTTTTAGTATCCCCTTTTTTTGAAGTCATCATTTTTCCAGTTGCATGTCTTTATTTGGCACACAAAACAAAAACTTGCCGGTTGTGCAGTTCAAAATCCAGGGTAATCCATTGTGGATGGACTACAGCAAACTTCAGGAATAATGTACTCGGCACAGCACAGTGTATTCCATTTCCTCTTGGATGTTGTTATATTTCAATTAAAGGATAAATGAGTTACTGTTGACTACATCAGAAATAACTGTGTTTCTGATACCTCCACTGGTTGTAAACTTTTAAAGACATTTCCTATTTATATATCCTTTCCATCTTCTACCTAATGCTAGGTAAAGAAATTTAAGCATTTTTAAGGCTAAAAAAATTTTTCTTTGAACTTCATTTTTCTTCCAGTTATTCTGTCATAACTGCATTTTTCTGCCAACAAACCATTTGTAATTGGTCAGCAAACTCTGATCATTTTGCCACCTAAGATATCATTTTTAAAAAACTGAGGTTGAATACAAAAATACACAGTATATGATTTGATGAGTTTTTTATCCAATCATCTATCTGTTATCTTTCTTCTATCCACATCTACATATAAATCTGCATAATCATTACCCCAAATCACAATATAGAACAACCCAGCATCCCAGGGATTCCTCTCTTGCCCTTTTCTGGCCAATCTCCACCTCTTTCCCTCGCCCCAGAAAAAAATCACACATTGAATTTCTCCCACTTTAGATTTGTTTTTCCTTTCTTGAACTTTTGAATATTTAGAATATGTTTTTTGCCTCTTCTCTTTCACACAACATAATTTTTTTGAGCTTTATGGTTTTGCATTTAACAGTAGTTCACTTTTTTTTCATTTGTTGGCATGACATTGGTCTTTAATTTTATTTTCATATAATATCTTCATTGGGTTTTGTTAATAGAGTTATTAAGAACTTATAAAATGAACTGGGAAGCATTCACTTTTTCTCTTGTTTTTTAAAAATAATTTGAGTAGACTTGGTACTTATTCTTTCTAAAATACTTGATATAATTCACTGATGAAACAATTTGGATCTTGTTTTCTTCGTAAGAAGGTTTCTGAGGATAGCTTCAATATCTTTACTAGATAAAGGGCAACTTGAATTTCTCTATTTCTTCTTGTGTCAGTTTTGGTTAGTTGTCTTTTGAAAGAAATTTGCCTACTTTATCTATTTGTTAATTATTGATATTCATAATATTTTTTTTCTTATTCTTCAAATGCCTTCAGTATATTCTTTATTCTTGACATTGGTAATATTCATTTTTGTCAATTTTATTATTCTTTATAGGGAACTTATTTCTTTATTAATTTTCTCTTTGTTAGTTCACTGATATCTGACACTGTCTTTATTTAATTGCATCTACACATTTTGCATTTAATTTACTCTTCTTTTTCTAGCTTCTTAAACTGTAGGCTTATATAATTTTTTCCCCTTTTTTATTAGTGCATTATAATTCGCCATGGTGGAATTCATTGTTACATATTTATACATGTGCATGATATAAAAATATAATTGGCCAATATAATTTTTAAAAAAATAAAGAAATATGAAGATATTTTTGGTTTTCAGCACTTTGTACTATTATCCTGCAAAATTTGTAATTTTTCATTTATTTTTCTTAACCTTTTTTTTTTTTCTGTGCCATATTGCCTGTTGGTTTGGAACATCTAAATGTTGAAAGTTGTGTTTGAATTACAAGTTTGTTTGAGCCAACATAAGGCTGGGAGGTTGCTTTTCTTGGAATTTCTGGGTGAAATTCCCCATTTCCAAAACAAAACAAAACAAAAAAAACAGATCTGGCTGGTGCCCTGCCTTAGCTCACAGCCCTAGGTTCAAACGCGGCTGTCCAGGAATGGTGTAACCTGCCAAACCCCAAAATTGTTTTCTCCATTTTCATCCTGTTTTCCTGAAGAAGCTCCTCACTGAATCCCTTCAATGTGTTTAACTATAAATAGAGCATTTGAGATCTTTTCCCTTTGTTACTATCAGACCCATCAGGTCTCTTCTACCTGTCAATGCCCCATCTTTGAATAATATATTTCTCCTCTTTTGTGTTTATTTCTTAATACTACTTTTCAGACTTTTTATTTCCAGCCAGCCTACACCTCCAACAGTTACCTACTCCCTCCCCACAGGCCCCTTCCCTCCGAGGCTGTGGTGGAGAGCTAAATACGCGCATATTAGTCTTGCATATATTGTCCCTCAGATAACTGATCTTTTATGTTTTTTTTTTTTTTTTTTCATTTTGTTTTGTTGAATTTTAAGCTTTTTTCTGTGTTCTACAGGTGGAACAATACCTGACATTATTTACTTATTTGTCCTCAAATACATTGACTCTCATTTTTGTCTTCATGTTGCTATTGAGCCCTTTCAGTATTTTGTTTTCTTTTTAAATTTTAGATGTTATATTTCTTATCTCTAGATGTTTCCACTTGGTTCTCTTTTTATCATTTCTACACCTAAACTGAGAATCCCTTTCTCTTCACTCAAAATGATCATTTTTTCCCTTTAATACTTGGAGTATAATTATAATAACTCTTTTTGAAGTCTTTGTTTGCTAATTCCAATACTTAAGAAATCTTAAATTCTATTACTCTTAATTACTTTTATTCTTAATTGTCGCATGTATGTTCCTATAAGTCTTGAATTTTTTTTAAATCATGGGTAGGCCTTAGGCAATATGTTGTAGGAATTCTGGATAACATTAGCTTTTTTTTTTTTTTTTTTTTTTTTTTTTTATGGTATCACTTATTTGTAGAATCCTTTTTTTAATTTTTTTATTTGTTGTTTTTAGATATACATGACAGTAGGGTGTATTTTGACATATTGGCCTCTTTTATGTGGTGTTTAATTCTGGAGAACAATTGCATTACTGGCATCTCTTGAACTTGACAATCCTGATTTTTTCTTTTGTTAAAGCAAATCTCTTTTAATTTTGATGTTAGTCCTTGAGTGTAGGCATCATCCTTCATCCTAAATTGTGTCTTTTTGAGATGATCTTGCTAAATTCAGGAGAGGCTCATGAGATTTCTCTTCTCTGGCTAATTTGGATCTCAAATATCTCCAGCACTGCAGAGATCACTGTCTGCTAGGTCTTGCAGTCTTATTATTATTAATATAATTCATGTACAGCTTAGCTTTAAACTAAGATGCATAGTGAACTCCCAGTGCAGACTTTCAGTCACTTTGCCATAACCTGGATACAACTCCCATTTCTCAGGTACCTTGTCTTATAAATTCTTGCTGCTTTGGCAGCCTCAAATTCTGATCTCTTTCTCCCCAGCTCAGTGTGACTGCTGCTTTTTGAGCTGTACCTCCTGTACCAGCAGTAGGGAAAGCATCTCCATTTGGAGGATGGCGTCATTTATAAAGTTGGCTTCAAGAGTTTCCCTTCTCTGAAGTTCTGTTACTTAATAACTGAAAATAGTACATCATATATTTTGTCCAGTTTTGTACTTGCTTACTGCAGAACAAGTCTTATAGCAGTTTTACAATCATGGTAAAACATATGATCTCTTAATTTTTTTAATATAGCCACTTTCCTTTATCCCCAGGCTATTATTCTTCATATTTTATGATATATTCTACTAGTTAGCCTATCAAAATTGACTCTCTTCTATATCTACTATGCTTCTCATGGGGAAGTCAAAATGCTATTTGTTAAATGTAAATCAATTATTATACCCCATTGCTTAAAACCCCTGGATGCTTCAAATTTCTTTAAGATTGAAGGTAAAATTCCTCAGGTGAACTACTTGGCCTTGTCTCAGTGCACCTCTGCAGCATTCTCTTAAACAAAGACCACCCTGGATCTCTCTTTGACCCAGCCTTACCAGATTTGTATATGTAAGGCTTTTGCATATTCTAGTCCTTCTCCCAGAACTGTTTTCTGAATTAACTTCTTCAAAGCTGAATTCAAGCATCACTTTCTAGAAAAGCCTTTCCTGATGTCCTGGACAAAATCAGTTCCTGCTAAAGTAAGCTTCTGTAGCACTGCAAAGACTTTTCATTGCTGCAGTTACATATGTATTCCTATAATTACTTGATGAATGCTGTCTCCTCTATAGACTGAAAGCTCTAGTAGGGAAAGGATCTCACCTGATTTTGCTCATCATTATATATCCTGGTGCTTGGTGGTAACAAGTATACAACATTGTTTGTTGGATAAAAGAGTTCTTATAGTATGTCACTGGATTCTTTGGTAGATAGTTGACATGATTTCTGCACTGTATGGATAGGATAAGCCAAAAGTGAATTCAAATTAGGAAATTTAGTAAACACTGTATAAATAGTGTATCTAAGAAGAAAAACTCCTTGGGTATGTCTACACAAAGGCATACTATACAATAAAAATATTTTAAAAAGTCAATGAGACATTTATATGTTTTGAAACCACTCTATGTCATCCTGTTTTATTTTTTATTCCTCAAGTATCTATAAATTTAAATCAGGAAATTTTCCATATGATTTTGGATCTAAAAGTCAGCGTGCACAAAATTCACTAGAATAATTTTATTTGATGAAGTAATTTTATGCTTTCATTTAAATGTGAGAATTTTTCCTTTTTAAAGTTTTTTTTTTTTTTTTTTTTTTTTTTTTAGAATTAGTGATTTATAGATATATTTGAAAGTGAAACTCATATGCACAAAGGACAGTTAGGTCAATTGCATCCCACCATTCCTCACATTTCCCATTCCTTTTTCCTTTGACTCAATCCCTTTCCCATACTCCAATGAGCTCTCTTCTATTTTCATGGGATCTCCCTCCTTTCCCCCTCATTTTGGTCTAGCTTTCATGAGAGAAAACATTCAACCCTTGACTTTCTGAGTCTGGCTTACTTCACTTCACATGATTTTCTCCAGTTCTATCCGTTTACCAGCAAATGCCATGATTTCATTCAATTTTATAGCTGAGTAAAACTCCATTATATATATATATATACACCATGTTTTCTTTAAGCATTCATCTGTTGATGAACTTATGGGCTGGTTCCATAACTTGGCTCCTATGAATTGTGCTGCTACAAACATTGATGTGGCCATATCACCATAGTATGATGATTTAAATTCTTTTGGAAAACTACCAAGTAGAGGGATAGCTAGGTCATATGGTGTTTATTTTTAAAGGCTCCAAATCCTAAATGAATGCATCTGGTCAGTTACAACACCTAGATTGTATTTGCTTGATAGAAACAAAACTTTTATTGAAATTCTATAAGAATTTAAGCTAAATTTGATATAAAAATATTTTAAGATGAAATTGACTAAAATGCCACATTGATATGTCACATTGCATTACAAGAAAGTATACACAGTTATGAGATTGTACAGATTCTCTTATCCTGTTTATCATTACTTTTATTTTGCTCAAATATTTACTAGAAATGCCATTCATAGCATAAAATATTTTAATTGGATTATATAACAAGATTTTACTATTAGTCTTTACTTCCACAATATAGCAGTTAAACTGTAAGTAACTTGACTAAAGGAAGTTATTCTTCATATCTTTACATATGTAAGTATATGCATAAACATATACAATCATCCTTTGGTATCTTCAGGGGATTGGTTTAAGATCCTGAACAGATACCAATATACATAGATGCACAAGTTCCTTACATAAAATGGTGAAGTATTTGCAAATAGCCTATGCATAGCCTTCCATAGACTTTAAATAATTTCTAGATTACTTACAATACCTGATACAATGTAAATGCTTTCTAAATGGTTGTTATACTTCACCCCTGTGTATAATGACAAGGTAAAAAGTCTGCACATGTTCAGTAGAGGTGCAGGTTTTTTTCCCCAGTATTTTCAATCTGTGCTTGGTTGTATATCCATGGATGCAGACAGAGTCCACAGATATGGAGGGCCAACTACATATGTGTTTCTGTGCATTTGTGTATGTATGGTTTATCCTTCATTAACTAGCATGGTATGTAGTGAGGTATCAAGTAAAATTTACTGGTTGAGTGTTGAAGGAAAGCCCAGACTCTATTAAATGTGAAGTTCACTCAAATCAACCAAAACTTTTCTTATAGCTATAGTAAGACTGCAGTACATCAGGATCTCCACTATGATTTCTGATATGAATGTTCCATTTAGATTTCCTTTAAGTTGAATTAGTTAAAAGACTATTTGTTCTTGATATAGTTCAGAAATTAATCAATAAATTGGGTAATAGGGTAGCGATTTGATTCTCCACTCCCCCGATTCCAGTGTTGGGAATTAAACCCGTAGCCTTGTGCTTGCTAGGCAAGTGCTCTATCACTAACCTACACACCCAGGCCCTTGACCATGGAGTCTCTACTTTTGTTTAGAAGCATGCATCAATAATGAAAGAATTTGTGTATTAAATAGAAAATAAAAAGTAGTAGGATTCATGCACTGAAAATTATATTTTGGGATAAGTGAGTTCTTGAGCATCTTGTATAATAATATTCAAGATTTCCTCCTTCCTACCATAAACTAGAAGATATTGGGGTGGAAAAATATGGTAAAAAAATGAAGAATATAGACAAAAGAAGAAATATATTTTCTTATTGTTCTGTTTTAGCAGCACTTAGATGCTAAGCACTTTATATAAATTACCTAACCATTTTGGAACCAACTCTATCAAGTAGATTTTGTTATATTTTAAAGAGAAAACAGGTCCAGGAAGATTGAAGAACATGCCAATTGTGAAGACTCAATAAGACAGACTTGGAATGCCAGATGAACTTGGAAGAAATTTGGAGATATTTCTGCATAACTTATAGGGAGATCAATCTGATTTTTTTACTCTAAAATATCTATAGTTTAACATTTTACCTATTGCATTAGCTATCAAAAGGACACTTTAAATCTCTTATGTAGATAATTGTATCCTAAATCTAATAAGATGTGATGCAAACATAGGAAAAAGATTGTTTTCTGCTAACAAGACTGGAATAACGTTTTCTGTAACGTGCTCGACAAGAGAACATTCTTGCTCTGTCTGTTATCACTGTCCTAAGAGGGTAAACTGACACTTACAGGGCTTGCTGGTGCTGAAGCAGACTTGGGGATATGGGTGTCGTGCTTTCTTCTCTGTCCTCGTAAATGCCACACCTCCCTGCTCCTAGAGGGCTCCAGGCTTCCACACACACTTCCTCAGCTTCCCCTCCTCTTTTTGAATGTGCATTTGATCCAGCTGGTTTTTCTCACATTTATAAAAATGTTGATATAGCTAAAATCAAATAGACAATTTTCCCCCAAGCACAGTAAGACATATATGTATATAATATATAATATGAGTGATATATATTATATATAATATAGATGTCATATGTACACATATATTTAAATTGCAACCCACACAATTATTATTCCATCAGTTCATCTTTGAAGATGAAAAGAGAGCTCCTTACAGACATATTTGCAGGAATAGTGTGTATCTTCTGGCAAAGTTGAGTAGCAGTTGGTAATATTAAAGTAGGTGAAAAAACTTCTGGCTTTTCTGTTAACCAGCCAAAAGATCTTACATATGGCACTTGAGTTTTCAGTAGCTCAAATTTCTCACTAGAAAAAAATGCGTGATTAGATTGATACATGTGTAGGGAGCTAGTGAGACCTCCTCATTCATCAAGCCATTTCTATCCTGTCTAAACTCACTGTTAATTGAATATAAATCAATTTTATTATAAGCCTAGGTACATCACAATTAGGAAGATAAATGTTCCAGCAAAGTCACGTAATTCAACTTCAAGCCAAATGTATGTACACACACATATATGTACATAACTTTTGTGAATTCTGTATACATATATAACGTAGTTGTTGTTTTGACTGATCTCCATGAGCTTCCACCTCATGTGCTGTATTCAGAAGATTGCTTAATCTGTGTAGTATTTTACACTTTCTGTTATCTTCCAGGACTCAGCTTTCTATAATCTGGAAGTGGCTCATTCTACCCACAGAAGTTATTCCATTCAGATGTGGTTTTACTATACCAGTTGATTCCCATGACTTCAATTGCTTAGGTCAGGGGTGACACTTGACATAGGTATGTCAATAAGAGAAACTAATTTTGAGAATAGGCTGAGGACAGGTGGAATGGAGAAATGTCTGAGGGAGGAGACACTTCAGTGGTAGGGAAGTGGTAGAGAAGGCTCTACTACATGGGGAGGCATTGAGCGCCTCATTAGGGGGTTCTTCTTCCTGTTCAGGAGGATGTAAGCCACCTAAAAACTAAAGGTCTAGAATAATTTGTGAAAAACAAAAGACAAAGTCAGAAAGATATTTTCAGAAGATGGAGCCCCTTATCAGTCCAGTCCACACAGGAGCTGGAGCTAGACAACAAGAAAATGGCTCCCGTGGTTTATTTAAGGGGGTACATCAAAGGCAGGGATAAGGTTTCAGGGGTGGAGTCTTGCTTCCTGATGTCTTACAGTCAGTAGGTTGATTGGCATCTCTGTGGGTCACACCCTTCTCAGAGGGGCTATGCTGCTACAGCAAGTCACCCCATCTCTGGTGCTGTGTGGGACCTTTGACAGAGTGGAGGGGGAAGTTCACCTGCATCAGGCAATCTATCCCTGGGGAAGTTCCCAGGGAACTTCTGCCATGGGAAGTTCCCAATGCCAGACCTATCCCCTCATTGGCTGCTATGCCAATGTAGTCCACAGAGAGCCCACAGATGGGTCTCGACACTCTACCACTTCACCAGGAGATACAGAGGAAAAAATCCTGCGAAACTAAAAGAAATGGATAGAACAGATGTTCAAAGGGAAGTAGAGATACAGATAAAGAATGTGTGCTAGAAGTATCCATTAACCCATTTCAGAGGCCAACTACATCTGCGCCCTCAGATTCTTCAAGATATTCATATTCTTATAATCCACTCCCTTTTTGTTTAAGTTGGCTCTAGAGAGGTTCTGTTCCTTGCAGCCAAAGCAGTCCTAACTAATGTGACCTTCAACCAGTCAAATCTCCCTCCAATCAGTAAGATGTGTTCAATTGTCTCTTTGTATATTTTGTATGTAATCTGCACAGTTTATATCTAATGTGTATTCACTTTGATCAGTGTATACACAGTTACCACAACAGCCCTTCAAGGAAACTTGTATTAGAAATATTTTCCATTCCATTTCCCCTATCAGATACTGAATGGCTCCTTTGAAGCAAAACTTCTGGAAATATTTGCTGTCTCCATATCCTTCCATTCTCTATCGTACCTAGTCTATTCTATTTGTCTTTCATCGAAGTCTTAAGTTCTCTGATCTCAGGCACTAAAAAACTTCTCTGCACCACCATGGTTAATGCCTATTTCCCTTGACCCTTTAACCCTCATATGTTGACCATTCCCTCTTCTTTGACACACTTTCTCATCTTAGCTTTTAAGACACCACACTTGTGGCTTCTCTCCTACTTTGATGGTCACTTCTTCTCATTTTTCTTTGCTAGGTCCTTCTCTTTTCCCAGACCTCTTAAGTTAAAATGTTCTCAGCCCTTGGTTGTCTTCTCTTCTTGATCTACACTAATTTTCTTGTTGATGTTACGGATTCCGATGATGTTAAATACATTGTTTTGTCAATAACTCCCAAATTTACATCTCCAGCCCAAACTTCGCCCCTACCTTCTAAACATGTCTACTTGATCCACCTGGATGCCTAATTTATAGCCTCAATTTAACCTATCCAAAATCAACCATCTGAGCTGTCTTGCATTACATGCAATCATGTCCATCTTGTTCTTCTTCTTTTTTTTTTTTTTTTTTTTTTTCATTTCACAGAAATAGAGGAAGGAGGTGGACAGAGGTGGAGGAGGAGGGGGAGAAAAGGAGGAGAAGGAGGAAGAAGAGGAAACCTTGGATAGATAAATTTCTTAGGACACAAAAAGCACAAACTGTGAAATTATTTATAAATTGGTTTTTATCAAAATTATAAACTTTTGCTCTTAGAGAAAGACCATTTAGAAAAAAAAAAAAAGCAAGCCATAGACTGGAAGAAAATATTCCCAGTACATATGTCTGACAAAGAAGTTGTATCAACCTAGGTAAGGAACTCTATAAATAATCAATCTGATCACATCAAATGTGGCAAGGATGTGTAATAACTAAACTCTCATAAAATGGTACATTTGCTTTAGAAAACTGTTGGAAGTTTCTTAATAAGTAAAACACATTTATCATGCAAGCCAGACATTCCATGCCTAGGTATTTACCAAAGACAAAGGAAAATATACATCCACACAGTGACTTATACACTAGTGCTCATACCATATTAATTCAAAATAGTAAATGCCAAATGCCCACTGCTCTGAGCGGAATGCTATTCTTCCATCATCACCAAATTCATATCTACCTGGTGCCTCTAAAAGTAATCAAATTTGGAAATACAGGTTTGCAGATGAAATCAAGTTCATAGGAAGTCACGCTGAAATAGGGTGGGCTGTAAATCCTTTATGACTGTTATCCTTATAAGAAGAGGGGATTTGCATCAGAGACCAGAGAGAGAGAGAGAGAGAGCCAGGTGAAGATGCAAGCAGAAAATGAATTGAGTCTGCAATGCTAAGGATTGCCAGCAACCACCAGAAGCTGGGAGGAATTCCTGGGATAGATTTTTCCTAGAGTTTTCTGAGAGAATGCAGCCCTGGCCGCACCTTGATTTCAATCTCCATACTCTGAGTCTGTGGGAGAAAAATTTCTGTTTTTAAGCCACTCATGTGATAGCTTATTTAGACAACCCTAGGATATTAACACACCAGTCAGTGGGTGTTTTGTATTTTCCTCTAATTTTGCCTTGAGGTTTCTTTCTGTAGAGTGACTGCAAATTATAGCTTAGTCCTGATGGGACTCCAGGGGACTTGGTTTTGGACATTCACAGAATGCCTTTCACAGGATTTTTCATCCTGGTAGGTGGCCTAATGCCTAAGTGTCTGACCTATGACTAGGTGTCTCTCTCATAGGAAACTTGTTTATACCAATAGAAATTCTCTAGGCTCCTGTCTGAACTGTGTCAACCAACATAGCTGCTCTCCAGGAGGGCCTGACAGGGAGGAGAGTTAGGTTTGGGTGTGTCAGTCAAGTGAGACACAGAGGAGGCAGAGTAACAGAAGCCTAGTTTACTATTTACAGATTCCAGAGAGAAGAGAGTGACCACAGGGGATGGGGGGGGGGGAGAAGTTCCAGGCAGGCTCAACCACAGGGTGGGGACCAAGACAAGTTGAGGGGCCCACATGGTCTCAGGCATTATCAAGCAAGTTTCCCTGGGGGAGTTCTTAACAGGAGGGGTTAGGGCAACCAGGCACAAGTCCCATCCATAGAGAGACACTGTGACTGAGAAGGAAGCTTCTATGGGACATCTGTGCAGTCCCTGTGGGGTGAGGGTCAATGAGCAAGTCAAGTAGGTTATATCTAGCAGTCCCATAGGAAGGTGGCCAGAGGCAGTTGTATAAGACAGATACCTGGACTGACCTCACTGAGGAACTGGGAGGAGGTGGAGAACTGGAAACTGTGTCCAGGGTGACTAAGCCCTCCTTCTGGTATGAAAAAGTTCAATCATATTCAAAAATGAATGTGAATGCAATATAAAAACATAAATATTCACTACAAGATGAATAGAAATAAAATACAGTATGTTCATACAATGAATAATAAGAAGGAACAATGAAAACAAGCTAATGATACCATTTATATAATACTTTCAAAAACTACAAACCAATATATAGTGTTTCAAAAAATCAATCAATGAAGGGGCATGTGGAATATTTGGGGGGGGGTGAAGGAACCATTGATTTCCTTGATTGTGGTGGTGTTTTCAGGAGTACATCCAAGTGTCAAAGCTTATTGAAGTGTACATTTAGAGAATACTTTAAACCACAGTTTATAACACATAAATTATGCCTCAATGAAATTTATTTAAAAACTAATGAAAAGTAGAAGGGAGACCAGTAGAATAGAGGTAGGGAACCAGGGAAAGGAAAGAAGAGAAAGAGAGAGAGAGAGAGAGAGAGAGAGAGAGAGTGAGAGAGGGAATGAAAATGATCAATTTATATTGTTACATCCTGTTCATGTAAAAACACGTATTAACAAGTTCCACTATTATGTATAATTATTATGTACCAATAGTAGACCTGCTGAGTTTAAAATAAACCCAAACTATAGAGAATTCAACAAAACCAAAATGAAATGACTCACTCGGGTATCCTTTACTCCCTGAAGTTAAAAAAAGAACTTGTAAACACTTTGTTCACCAATGTTTTGAAAAGAAAAGACTGTAGGTCCTTCACTGATGTGGAGCACATTGCTAGCACTTTTAGCCCCTGTCATGTCAATCAAAATGCGCAGTGACCCTTCTTTGGTTGTTGCAAGTCGATAGATGGATATAAAAGAAGATAGAAGCTCAGAGAAGGTAGTGTGATTTCAATTCACCTTGCTGTGCTGCCAAACCACTAATGGCTTTGAGTAATACAGAAATAAAATTGTTTCAATATTTTCCATTATGATCTGATTGCAAAATGAGTATTCATTTAAAAACATCAAAGAAGTTTTTTTTACAAACACTTATGGAACCCTGCCACACAGAATTCCAGTGTTCTCCAGATTGTTAATGAAGCCCTCCCATAAAAGAACAATCAATGAGCCTCACTATTTTCTTCAGTTTCCTGTGTGCCACATCTGCCTGTTTCTAAAACCACACTGTAATTTCAAGAAACATGTGTGAACTACATTTTACAGTAGGCTACATTGTCCACAAGGTCCCTGGTCAGCATCATCTAGGCAGCAGAGGTCCATCAGATTGCCACAGTGGCAGATGGCAGCTTTTTGGAAATCTAGTGACATATGGTATGCATTCACAGTGGTGAGAGTCATGCTTGTCACCCTGTGGCCGGATTGCAGCAACATCCCCAGTTCTCCCCATCTGTGGTTCGTCTTGTAAAGATTAGTTCCTAAAGCATCCTGTTCAGTATGTCTCACCCCATTCAAAAATAAGCCCGCAATAGACTGATATTTACTGTGCATTACCTGTGAGGCACTGCAAAACTCCTCGCTCTCCCACATGTTTTCTCCTTTGGTTTTTACAATGCACCCATTAGATGCTCATGGATCTATGGCAACTTTGTTATTAACTAGATTCCATTCAAACTCTTTAGTTGAAAACATAGGTATCCATGCAGTATTACCTTAGACAGCCACATGTGTTTCATTATTCCTTCTAATGTGGTGCCAAATGGGGCAGTCTCCCCATATCTTTGCTCTACCTTTTCTTCTTGCCAGAAACACCTGCCTTAATCTTCTCCTCCTATTCATGTCTTTTACCCCCTCAAGGTCCACCCCAGATCACCTCCTCCAGGAAACCCTTCTCAACCAAGGGCCTCCCTGGTAATAAAGTTGTCTTTTTCTTGTATTTATGCCTGATATATATACGTGCCTATAAATTTCTTTGAAATAAACTGTTGTCTAGAATGTTTTTTTCATAATTATTTGTCGCTTTGGGTTGTAAGTTCCTTTATTTTTTTTTTGTACACACATGTGCACATATACACACATGTATATGCCAATACACACATGTATAAACACACGTATATATAAATTTTCTGGGGTGGCTTTTGTAGCCTCTCATTCTGAAATTAATCATTGAATTGCATTGTATTCCTGTGAAACAAGATTTTCATGAATTTGCCTTCAAGTTTCCATGCCTCCCTATGTGATACTGATCACCAGAGTCTGGGTGGGAAATGTGATCCACTCAGGCTCTTGTGTTAGTCAGTGGGCCTCCTGTGTGGCCTTAGAAGATGCACAGGGACTTCTGAAATATTGTTGCTATTGCCCCAGAATTCCTTCTCACCCATGGTGAGAATGAAGTCGCCTTTGTCCATCAAGGACACCATGGTGGTTCCAAAGTGATCCAGACACTGAAATCCATCAGAATATAACAATACAACAAATGAAGAGCCAAATGAATCAGCGCCTCATGCCTCTTGCAACACAATACCAGAATTTTGGTCAACGGGACATATACTCTACCCTCTTGAGATATAACGTCCAGTTTCTGTAGGAAAGTCTTGGTAAAGCAGTAAGGAGCTAAGCCCAAGGGAGGATCTTAGACTTAAAATCCCAAACTCCAATTACATTGAACCAATGGCATCATCGGGTATTTTCACCTTTCTTTTTATGGCCACTTAAATGCTAGTTTCTCTGTTTCAGTTCTACTAAATATGAATGAAGCAGGTGAAGTGTGGCCCCCTTGGAACATTATAGTGTTTGGGACTGGTTACTATCTTTAGCCGAGATGCTGGAATTCATTCTCATCTCATTTGCTGAGCACTCTATCATTAAAGTGTCATTGAGAACTGACACCACTTAATTTTAGCAGCTTTCAATTCTCGTTTGCAGCAAGAATAGCTCTAAATGGAGAGGAGTGCAAATTACAGAGAGAGGGATATTTTTACACCACACTCAGCATTTTATCAAACAAAGCAGCCTCCCGGGGAATAGAGGACAATACATTATAAAACCAAACTCTCCTCTGATGCTGGTAAATGGGTATTTAATCTTCCAATTGCAGGCATCCACTCTGATGAGCCTGTCGTGAATATACTGGTGGGGACATTATCTGAGCTGTTGTGCTTTCCTGCTCCTCAGAATATCCTTGGTTTTTTTTTTTTTTTTTTTTTTTTTTGGGTGTGGTCAAAATGGAAGGGGGGAAAAAGACAGGAAAGAAAGAAAGGAGGAAAGAAAGAAAGAAAGAAAAAAAAAGAACGAAAATAGGCTTCAGAGATCAGCTGTCCCCTGCAGGCCAGCACAGAACCTTTACCTCTTTGCAAATTACAGAGCTCTGGAGATTTTTCCCCTATTAATTGCATAATTGCTTTTCCTGCCAAAGTAATTTGAACCCTTGGGGGTTAAGAAAATCACTTACTGTGAAATAGTGGCAATTTTTAACCCATTCAGCTGGCATTTCTTTGCCTAATTAAATGTAAAAGGACTGTTTGCAGCCTATGGTGTATGTTTCTGATGCTGCTCAAATTACTTTGCATTGGAAGCCTCTGAGTATTTAAACCTGATAGAATTATTACACTTAGTTTTGTGTGTTCTGGCAATTTGCATCATTATTTTGTGCAGGAGAAAACTTTAAGCATTGACTGATCTCTGATATTTGTGTCTGTCTTTCTGTGCATAAAAAAAAAAAAAAGTCATCAGTTATAGAGAATGTTTTGGCTGCTGAGAAAATACCTTGTAACATGCTGGCTTTCAGAGTTGCTCAAAGGGTTTTCATAGAAATCCAAGTTATTATTTTATGGTATAAAAACAGGCCTAGATGCTTCATGACTTTTCCAAGGTCATACTCGAAGTCAACTTTTGGATTCCCAAGTTATCCCAGCATTTTTGCCTCTCTGTTTCTTGCTTTAACATAAGTCACACTTTTATATCATGAACCATTCGTAAGTAGCAATTTAACCCAAAGGTTTTGTAGTTCTAACTGTTAGATGTAAATTGGTGCTTTGACAGATATAAAGTTGACCTGTAACAAAGAGACTATAAGCACCCACTCTCTGCTCAGGAGAACATGTTTTGTGACTCTGTAATACCTAGAAGTAATCGATGTAGGAACAGGGGGCCTGGCTAGGTTCAGGATTACAAACTGGTACAAGAGGAACATTGTTTTATTTTCTTCAAAATATCAACTTAATACAGGACTTCATCTCTGTTTAATTCCCCAATTTACTCTTTCTATCCTCTTTCCCCTTCACATTTTGTCTTCTGCTGCTACTTTTTTTTTTTCCATTTCTAGTCCTATCATTCCATATATTCAACTACTGATGGTATTCAATTGGCAAAGTTAAAACATTATTACAAAGCAGAACAAGTTCTCTGAGAAGCTCAGATATTAATTAAAAACTAAATGCATCTTATAATCAAACTAAATATTTCCCCAGAGAATCACCTTATGGGGAATAAACTTTTAGTAGGTGAGACTTGTGGGTGAGCATGGAGTGTGGGCGAGGAGAGGCAGAGAGAGTTGTATTTTTGGGTAGAGTTTCTTATCTACAGTTTTATGGAGAAAATGAGGATCAAAAAAGAAAATATGATGGGCCAGAGCATCCCTGAAAGATGAGACAAAGCTGTAATAAGACACAATGTAAGCATTCTATCGCTTTAAGTTGTCTACCTCAAATTATAATACATCAAATGGACATGAAGACTCACTTAGTACTATTATGCCTTTATATTATTTTAAATGACTAAATTACAGTATTAGCAATTATAAGTGGTGTGTGCATGTGTGTGTGTGTGTGTGTGTAAACTTTTCAACTATCCACATACTATTATTGTTACTTTTGGCTGTTTTTGTTACAGACAAATTCTCAGCATCTACAGTCATTATTCACCCTGGCAATTTCTTGACCTTCTTTAGGGCACAGACCAAATCATTAATCCAGGCTGAGTGGCCCTCTAAGCCACCGTGCTCTTGTCATCGTGAAGATCTAAAGTAAATAGGCCTACCTTTCCATCTGCCATTGCCAAACAATCCTGATATATGGAGGACGAGCTCCTGGCCTGGTTTCTAAATTTCACTCAAGGCATCCACAATGAGAAAATGGGTAGGATCTGAGCATAATAGAGTATATTGAGTTTGGGAGAGGGAGCAGAGGAATGATAAACACAGAGGTAGGGTACTTCAGTAGTAAGATCCTTGCTTGATATGCTGAAAAGATAGTTGAGATTATTATACTGTAGAAGAATTTACATGCTGGGCTAAGGAATTAATTCTTTACATTTGGGGCTATAGGGAGCCTTTGAAACTTTTGGAACAAGATATGATCAGAGTTCTATGGTACATTGGTCTAAGATGAATTAGAGATAGGGAGACCAGAGGTAGAGTTAAGGATATTTCAGTAGCTCTTCTGAGAGGTAATGAAGTCCTGACATACAGTTTCGGCAGTAGCAAAGGAAATAAAAGTGGATATTAAATACATTGTATAGATAACATTGATATACTGCATTCTGGAATTCAGTGGGGAGAAAACTGGGGAAGGGAGATCATGCTACCTAGCATGGGTGTTTCAGGTCTATATTACTAGCAGGAAAGTGATGAATTTGATAAAATTGGGAAACACAGCAGACAAATAGAGGGAAAGTGGTCCTGGAATTTTATTTTTACTGAGTCAGTGATGTCTTTGTGTTAGCAAGGTAGTGATATCTAGTTAGAAGTTGAAAATAAAGGCTAGGAGAGAAGAGATAGAGAATTCCATTTTGCCCATGTAGAGAAATCAACAAATTGAATAAGGTTTCAATGGAGATAGAATAAAGCAAGAGATCAGAACCTAAGTCATAACTTTAGGAAATGTTAGCATTTGAGGGTTTGCCCAGGAAAACGTATCAGCAAAGTAGACTGAGAAGCAATGGAGAGAGGAGAGGCAGGGTGTGGAACATCATAAGAACAGAGGAGGGAGAGACTTTCAAGTAATAGGAAGAGTATGATAACTGGGGGGAAAAGATCACTACAGAAAGTGACTTCTTGAGTGGAAGTGGTCAATTTAAGAACATTAACTGAACTTTAAAGGGCTAAGGAGATTAGAAAAATGGTTTGGCATATTAAGAAAATTTCTGTTACTAATATACAGTGCTATAGATTGGTTATATTATAAAGACAAAAGGTTTGTTTTGGCTTATGGTTCTGGAGCTCCAAGGTTAAGGGGCCACATCTGCGGATGGATTTCTCGCGGGAAGAGTTCCAAGGTGGCGAACAGAATCACATGGAGCACGTACACATCCTCCAGTCTGTTTCTCTTCTTATAAAGTCACCAGGATTCAATCATGAGGGCTCCACCTTTAAGACCTTATTCAGTCCTGATCACCTCCCAAAGGCTTCACTCCAAAAGGCCATAGTTCGATTAAGTACCCACCCTCTTAATGGGGCTTAGTTTCAGAGAGGACAAATATATTGAAATCAAAGCATCCAGGAAAAAATATGCAGCAAGAATAAAGAAGCTTGACAGAGAAATGAAAATCAGAATTTGAGCTGCAAAGATGTTTTATTTGAAGGAGAGACCTTAGCATGTTTTTATAATGAGAATAATGATCCAATCATGAAGAAGAGAGAGGCGAGAGACTATCAGAGCAAGACCTGGGCATAGGCAGCAGGCATGGAAAGAAATGCATGGGTGAGAATGGTTAACTATGAAACATCAGTCTCAGAGATTGGCAAGAAGGGGGAAAAGAATGGAGCAATAAAATATGAGACTAAATTCAACGAAGAATGGAAGGGAACTGAAGATAGGTATTGCAAAGTGCATTAGAGTAGGTACTGTAGAAAATCTGACTTATGGTCATTATTATTTAAATAAGAATGTTAGTAGTGTTAAACAATAAGTTATATTGTTTAAATAATCCTAAGTGTTACCTTCACCTCCATTTTGTAGCTGGGGAAACTGAGATACACAGAGGCTAAGAAACTCGTGCTAGGTCACACAACCAGGAAGCAGCAGAGCCAGGATCACCCAGTAAGTCCTGCTCTCGTCTGGTTCCTCTGCAATTGCAACCTTTCTCCTGATAGCCATTCATTGGTCATAAGCAAAGGAGATGGCTGGCAACCCCTGTGACATAGGTGAATCATATTTCCTCATTGGGAGTGGAAGGAATTGGTCCACTGTAGAACTCTTCATCACATATTGCAGCTGAAAGGTCAAAGCAAAGAAAAAAGAACAGTGAATTTTCCTAGCATGGGTTTTGAGTGAAGTCTGGGGACTTTTAAGAAGTTCCTCAGGTGATTGTAACAAGTATCCAGGATGGACAACCACCAGACTTGGCAAATTCAGAGGGAAGATGAAAGAGGGAGGCAACCAAAATTCTACTGCAAGTAGAAGGACAACGATAGAAGATGTAGACTAGGAGGGAAGGAAAGGATGGAGGCTCCATGGACCCAGATTAGGGTGAGCAGGCAAACTGAGGAAGAAAGGACGGCAGGGGAGAAACTTCTGGCCAACCAGGGGCATTCTTGACTGCTATATGGCAGTTCTTTCCAGAAGTGGCTGTGTGATAATAAAAACCTCTTGTCCCTGTTTTTAGAAAGAATTAAACATCTGTCCCCCAACTGATCACATCCCTGCAAAGACAGAATAAAATATCTGTAGGCAACAGCAGTTTATGGACAAAGTGTGCACAATGTGGAGTGGAGGAAGACACCTTTCACCAGGATTTCTCAAGCCATCTGTGGGGAAAGAGTAGGTTTTTGTTGGTTGGCTTATTTTCATGTCCAATCTGTGGTGATCTGATCTTTTTGTGAAGTAGAATAAAAAAATGAGTCACTAGGAAATAAATTTAGAAACCCAAATGCATACAAAATATAAGCTCAAATATTTTTTATTACTAGATTTAACAGACATAAAATTACTCTATCAAATTGCTATAATCTTTCTAAATGCTCTCAATTGCTGTATCTTGACATCTCATCAGAGACCAAGTCCAGGCCATGGGCCACACTTGTAATACTCACAGTTACTCTCCTTCTACTAAGAAATGTTTATGTGTTTCATACCATTTCTTATGAAGTCTCTGCACACCTAGAATCAGGGCCAGCTACATAAATTGCAGGGCTCAGGGCAAAATGAAAATGTGGTCTTATTTTCAAAAAGCAGGGGTAAAAAAGCAACATTAAAAGTACTAACATATAAAAACTTATTTCTTTTTTCCATGGTCACTCTTTTAAGGCATTGTGATATTATTTATTGGCTATTGAATCTTCTTCTAACTAAAGAAAAATTAACATTTTAAATTATGAGCATCAACTTTACCATTCATCTTTATATTGCACAATACAAGTTTTAAATCCAAATGTAATTTATGTGGAATCACCAAAATTACACCTTTCAGATCGCAGAGCTTAAATATGCATATCATTCCAAAAACAGTGGAAACAGCTCTTCGCATTTCACTTCTTGACACAAACTCTATTAATACCCTCTACCTTTAGTTTCAGATGATAAGTTCCCAGGTACTGAACAGGAAAAATTGGTTGTCTTCTTTTTTCCTTTTCTTCTCTGTATACATTTTCACCCTAAGTGCAGCACAAAGAAGAACCTCAGGGAAGATATGGTAGAGTCCCCTAGTCTTTCGCATTTCTTGGATAATCATTGCCTTCTTTCTGTGTTTTAAGCATTTTGGGATCAAGTGGAAAGTAGTCTCTTGTGGCTGTCAAGGCCCCTGCTTAACATACGTAACACACTAATTTTGTATTTGTTTGAGTCTTGCTGAATTCTACACATCATGCATCCTCTAGAATTCTATGCTCCCAGGGCATTGCAAGCACTGTATGCAAATGTGATGTCAAGGAACAGGGTGCACGGATATCACGTGCATCTCTCTGTTCATACTCATGTTCTGTTCCCCCTTCAAATTTCACCTATAAAACACCAGGTGCCAACAGCAGAGCATTCATCAAGCTCAGGGTCCTTTTGAGCATGTCAATAGTTTTCTTATATAGCACATTGTTATCACATGTGTTCTGTGTGGTTGATTTTGAGCATCACTTTTGAGGGTTTTGATAATATCTCCTTGGTCACTGTTTCACCTTGGTCTTGTACCTCACCTTACTCTAGCAGGTCCCTCATAGCCCAGCCATGGTCAGTTTTCCATACAAAACTCTTAACATACTCCTTTCTATCTTAAAATTCTTTCACAACTCCAGTTCCCCTCAGCACAAGGTCAGTTTGATAAGACTCCACAGGCTTTCATGAAATGGTCCAGTCCCTTCTCTCCAGCCTGATTATCAACCACGTTAACCATGTTCCTATATGCAAACTATCTTCCAGAGAGTCACTTCCATGGATATTCTTACCTTTTTGAACTTGTGGTTTCCCCAGCCTAAGAAACCCTTTCTCATCTCTCTGTTCTCTCTCACCACTCCATGACACATCCTTGCACTGCTTCAAGATTCGATTGAGAGTCTTCCCTAATATCCATGTTGTGTTGGAAACTCCCCCTCCATATTTCTCCATACTTATATTCCCCCAACACACATAGCATGCCATGATCAAGACTTTTCTTGCTGTGGTTAAGACTTCTTCAAGGGCAGAGGCTGTGTCTATTACCAAGGCCCCTCATCAAACCCAATACATGGTAGATGCTCCAGAAATATTTGTTGAATGAAATAAACAATTAGTATTGTGTACTGATTTGAGTTGTATTTAAATACCCTCCTGGGTAGTATTTCAATGCTAAGAAGGAAATCCTTTCTCCGGATGTTTTAATTTAAAAGGATTTCCACAATTATTTTTGTAATGTGTGTGTGTGTGCATGTGCGCTCACACTCACACACACATGTGTGCACATGTGTGTGAATATTTATGCTATTTTTTCTTATTTCTTAGGATATGTTTCATCTGCAACTTTTCCATCTATACATAAACACCTCTGTTGATTTCTCAGAAAAAAACTTATTTGAGATCTTGAAAGTGAAATGTGCAGGTGTTGGAATTAAAGAAATCTGGGTTTTAATCTCAGTTCAGTCTCTTAAGCGTTACATGACTTTGGCAAAGTTTCTTAATATCTCTGAAGACAAGTTTGTTTGTTTTTTTAATCTGAAAAGGGAGTTGGAAGATTGTTGGAAAGAATAGAAAATATATGCCTAAAACGTCTTTCCCAGACCTCGTACATAATAGGCACTCAATAAGCAATTGCTATTATTATTCTATGAAATTTCTCATTCCCATGTATATAACCAACAGCCTATGAAAACCCAAATCAACTTACCATAATGTGTAAACCCTAGAATGTTAGATCAGAAAGGGTTTAGGATTAAGAATCTCATGCTTTATAGATGAGGAGACTCAAGTCTCAGGGAGATCAAGTGACTTACATGCCTGAGGTTTTACAGCAAGGAAGGACCAGTGTTGGGATGCAAGTCTTGGTCTTCTGATTCCAAGTAAATTGCTCACCTTATAAAAGGATTTTTTAAAAAATCCCCAGTGTTAGAAATACCAGGGTGCCACAAGGAATCAAATACATGCTTGAAAGTAGCTCGTCAAGGCAAACTTTACTTCTACAGAAGGGTGTGCAACCCAACAAAGTCTGGTAAGCAAGCACACTTATGAGGGCAGTCCACCGTTTTTCATCCCTAACATAGCACTGTTCTGTGCTCTGATAGGAGGAGTGCAGGGTTACTATCTAGCAATTGGCTAATTTTAAAATTGGGGATGGCAAAGGGAAGGGCTGTAGTTAAAATGGGTAGGATTGGATCTTGCATCCCAATTAAAGTTAAATACTACATTCTGAAAAATGGACCACTGAACTTGCTATTTCTCACACCAATGATATGTGAATGACTATATGGAAGGTGCTATCGTTTGAATATGGTTTGTGTCCTCCACAAGTTCATGTGATTAAAGACTTGGTTCACAGTGAGGCAGTATTGGGAAGTGGTATGGATTTTTAAGAGGCAGGACCCTGTGGGTCCTTAGGTCACTAGGGTTGTCCCTTTGGAAGAGGTGATGAGGTTTCAGTCTTTCTTTCTGCTCCTGTTCAGGATGTGACCATTTGGTCCTATACATGTTCCCACTGTTATATGCCACCATCGGCTGCCCTCACCAGAAACCAAACAAATTAGAGTAGCCTGATCTTGGACTTTGGACCTCCAAAACTGTGAACTAAATAGGCCTTCTCTCTTTATAAAGTGATCTGTCTCTGGTATTTCATTATGGTGATGAAAAGCTGACTACATGAGAAGGCTACTACTTCTGGTCAATCTGTGAATCTGGCTTCTGTCCATTACATTCTGGTGCCCAGTGTTCTTTTCCTTTACTATTCATGTTGGCATGTGTTGAATTACATGTGCTGGATTACCCAAAGACATGTAGCAATACAAGTGGGAATATATGAGTGAGAGGAAAATAATGAGGTGTTCCTTGCCTGGAGAGTAAAGCTCTTTCTCCATATTTTGAACTGTGCATGCTCTGAGACCGAGATGCCACAAAGAGAATTTTAGAAGTAAATCTTTGGTGTTTCTTACCCTTCTGTTCTTTACTCCTGGAGTACTGAGCTTCATGCCCTTCAAATGTGGTGATTCGCTTGTGTTTTCTTGGGTGCTTTCTACTTTGTTGCCACTTGTCACTCCCCAGTGTCACCATGGAACTCTCCCACTTGGATTCTCAGCATGAAATGATTTAGAATAAGCTGGTTCTCCCTGGGTCTGAACTCTACTTATAGGTAGAAGTCACCTCCTCACTATTGTCACTTGCCATTGAGAGAATAGGTAGCAGTGAGTCTAGAACTTAGGCCACTATACCGTGTGTCTTTGGAATCCCCAGTGCAAATGCTCATGTTTTAAATTTAATTATATTCTAAATGCTGAGATTGAGCAGTTAAAACAGTTTTTTTCCAAGAATATATAAGATTTTAATTTATTTCACTAAATTCACTAGAATTCCACTTGGATAGTATATGATGTTTCCTAACTTTTATATTTTCTTTTGCTTGATAAGGGATATTATAAAGTCTTTGCCATTCTTTAGGTATTTTCTCCTTCAAACAAGTATCTGCACTTCCACAACATGTTATTTACACTATTACTATATGTGCTCATAGATTAATCTATTTTTTTAAATCCTATATAACAGTTTTCTGTCCCTCAAATTGGCATAATCCTTTGAATTACCCTTTAGAATTACTTTTGCTATAAAGGGCACGGATTTGGCTTTTATTTTATTGTTGTTGTTTGCTTGTTTGTTTGTATTTAATTTTAAGGTAAGATTTCACTAAATTGGTTGGAGCTTCACTAAATTGCTGAAGCTGGCCTCAAACTTACTATTCGCCTGCCTCAGCCCCCGTAACCACTGGGATTACAGGCATATGCCACCATGCCTGGCTAATGGCATGTAATGACTCATATAACTCATATAACTTCCTTCTAAATGGATATTTGTTTCCAATGAGGCCATATGAATTTATAGGTAGTTAAGGGAGGGACTGAGAAAATAGAACTTCTAACTGCAGCCTGAAGTCCACTGTTTTAAGCAACTAAATCATCTAACCAGTAAGGTTAGAGTAGCCCCCTTATCCTCAGGACATAATGTTCCAAGGCCTCCAGAAGAGGTTGAAATCTTAAATAGGACAGAACTACATATACTATGTCTTTTCCTTATACATACATATCTGAGATAAAAAATAATTTATGAATGAGGGGCAGTAAAGATTAACAACAACAACTGAGAATGAAATAGGACACGTCTAACAAAATACTGTAAAAAAGCTGTGAGAATATGGTTTCTCTTTTGGAAAGCATTTTATTGTCCTCTACTTACCCTTCTTCTTTGTGCAATGCTGAGAGATGATACAATGCCCAAGTGATAAGATGAAGTGAGGTGAACAACATGGGCTTTGGGGTGCAGCACTAGAACCTTCTGAAGGAGGATCATGGAGCCACAATGTTGCTGGTTGACTGTGGATAAATGAAACTGCAGGAAGAGAAACCTTGGATGATGGGGGACAACTGTACTAAGGGACTACTGAAATATGATTAAACCACGGAATCTTGATATTGCCATTTTCCTTCTACTAGACAGAACAACAGGAAACATTCCTCTCTACTTTTTCTTACATCTGCATCTGTGACCTCTCCTCTTTTACAAACCTATCAAACAAAATCTACTGCCACTACCTCCCAACTCTTCTTCCTCCCCCTTCTTTTTTTTAAGAACATTTTTGCTCCATTGTCTTTGAAAGGTTTTTACTATTTCTTTTATCAACTTTCAGCTCCTGGTATTCTTTCATTTTGTTATTTCTTTTTATGTAGTCATCTTCTTATTCATGTCTGTATTTTTCTTGGCAGTTACTTCAAGACTATTAATAATTTAGGCATTAAATATCTACTGTTTCGTGTAAGCAGAACTAATAAAGTGTATTTTCTTAATACTTTTGTTTGGGATGTTCAAAGGACAGATGTGTACTTTTAAAGCTTTGAGGACTTAATTTTCATTTTAAGCTATAGAAGAAGATTCTGATGGGGTCTGTCATTATAACATTTATGTCTCCACTTTTAATACTCTTTGAGTGACAAAAATAAGTGAACTTATGTTCTGGTATCTATATACCAGTTTCTTTATTCTCTAGAGCTTCCGTATGACTGTAATATGGCATTTTGTCTTACAAGTTAGAGCTAATTCATCTGAGTGGTGCCCCCCTTTAAAGTTGTCACCTTGGGGAAAAGATATAAATTCCATTCATGTAGTCTCACTCAAAAACATTTTATAATTCCCTTTTTGAAATAACCTTGAAACCCTAAGAATGTTTCAATTAATGGCTTTCCTTTTTTTTTTTTTTTTTTTTTAATTGGGGCTTGATTTTGGAAATGGCCAAATGGCATGTGGAAGTAAAACTGGATGGATAATTTGTTCTTTAGTGGTATAATATATCACTGATGGTCTAAAAAGAAATTTGACTCTAAGTAAATGACACAATTCTGAAGGCACTTCATATGGAGTCAAAGGAATTTTTGAGCAATGACTATGTTATTAGAACAAGTGGGTAGCCAACTCAGGTGACTACCTGGATAGGCAGTTATTTATTTGATGGAAAGTTCAACTAAAAATATGATTTATATTCAGATTGATAGCTTCTTTCACCTTTGTAGAGTCACATATCATCTAGCATGAGGCCAGAAGGATCCTTTACTTGTGGCCAGGACAAAGATGGCGGGTCTTGGCAGGACCCAGGACAAGGCTGAAGCCCCTCCTTTAGACTTTGTAACATGGCTTTCTTTGACTCTGCTTGGCAGCAGCCCTCTTTCTGACTTTCATTGTTTGTTTCACATATAGTTTTTGTTGTTGTTGTTGTTTGTTTGTTTTATTGTATTTTTATTTCTCAGACTAAGTAGAAAGATTGAAATTGAAGACAGAGAGCCTCGTTAGGAGAGCTGAGACAAGAGCAATGTGGTTTAGTGAGAAAAAATGTTTTGGCAGATCCTCTGCTGCTACTTTTTTTTTTTTTTTTTTTTTTTGTGGTACCGGGGATTGAACTCAGGGGCACTCGACCACTGGGTCACATCCCCAGCCCTTTTTTGTATTTTATTAGAGACAGGGTCTCACTGAGTTGCTAAGTGCCTCGCCATTGCTGAGGCTGGCTTTGAACTCGCGATCCTCCTGCCTCAGCCTCCCAAAGTGCTGGGATTACAGGCGTGCGCCACCGCGCCCGGCTCTCTGCTGCTACTTTTAAGTCCATATGAAATAAGTTTTTGTTTTTCTTTGCAATTGGAAGCTTCATAGATGTAGTTAAATTTTCACAAAAATAAATCACTAAATTCTATCAATTGTTTTAGGTTACATACTCTATTTTCCAGAATATGGTAACATTACCATTCTTTCTTGGTGCCATTTCACTTGTGTTTTAACAAACATTGTTTGGCATAGTATAATTGCCATTATTCGTGCTTACATTTCCAGGATTACTTATTCAACACTGCTAATCTGAGAATTCAGTGTCCGTTTAAAGCTTACCTGTGTCTAACATGAACTTCATTTCATCTTAATTTTAATCAAATCGATACCATAATCTGATCCCGGGACAAATATTACAACATTTTACTTAAATTTCACCACCATTTCTTCATGCATCTTCTTACATGCCTCTTAAGAAGAAGTTGCTTCAATTGCATGGGCAGAACTATTTAGTATTGGAAGCTGGATCCTTACCTATAGTTTTTGTTTCTTGGATTCAAGTGAGAAAAATATATCATTTTGTATCATTCTTTAACAGAGACATTTTTTGATATGGTATTTATTAAGTATTTCGTCATCCAGTAGTCTGATGGAAGATGTAATATATTCTATAAAAGTAAAAGCCCTTAATTGTTAATGCCATGAGTGTATAATGTCTTCAGGAGAAAAGTATCACAGCACACAATTACACAATTACATAAGAGAACATATATTTGAATTACTAAAACGAGATCAATGTCATTCATAAAACTCATGCCATAAATTGACACTACTTAAGCAGAACTCAAATTCCACTTCTTACCCAAGCAAACTTTGTTGCAGAGCTGGTTATGTTTCTGCCATTTTAAAATTCTGACTCCAGTGTGTGTTCTGTCTCTGAAGAAAAGCACAAGTTCTTCCCTTCTTTGGAAAACATTTATCTTCTCCCCTTTGGGTTGCTTGTGATTATGGTGTAAGTCATGCATGGCTTGAAATTCTAACATTTTGGGGGGTTGCAATTTAGCTAATATCTTTGGATGTTTGGATCAGGATGTCAAAATTCCCTCTGCTCCTTTCGCAAGTCCTAGTTTTAATTCCTTTATCATGCTGCAGTTCATGGTTATTAGATTTCCCTGGGACCTCTATTCAAAAAGTAATACATCAAATATACAAATGCCAAGTTTCTCTGCATATTGGAAAAAAATGTGCTTTTGTGTTGGAACAAGATGTGATACCCACATGCATAAACATATTTAAAATCTAAGTGTCCCCTTCACACTTCCTTTAAAAGAAGCCAGGAAGCAGATCATCGTGGGGACAGAGGGAGGGTGGGGATGGATGGGGGGGGGGGGAGAAAATTGAACTTTCCAAGATCAGTACTTAACATAAAAATTTCATCACAATCTTTATCATCTTGCAGTGGTTGCAGAAAAGGCCTAGGCTTCCTCCACCTTTAACTTCCTAAAGTCGCCTATTTTACCTTCAAATCTGATGAAGTGTCAAAGTCATTTACCAGTAATGAGTTCTGCTGCAAATTTTATTTTGCTTGGAATTTAATTAATGGGCCAAAGACTTTCCATTGTGATTTGAGCAAATGAATAATAAATCAAGAAAGGAGATTTGTCAGGGAAGGAACATCTGTTTCTTACAAGCGTTACAACATGACTACAGCTTGGCTGTGCATTACCAGCACAAAGACAGTAGGAGTCCTCTCCGGTGAAGCTCTCTTCATTTATTGCTCCACTGAAGGTGAACAGAGAGCACTCTAATGGGCCTCTGGTGTTAATAAAAGCTTTGCGCTTCTCCAGTTTGGCTGTAGCCTCTTCCTTTAGGGTGCTACTGTCCTTAGTCCATGGTTTGTTGAGCCACGTCAGGATTCTGCAGTGTCAGTACTTTATTGGATGATTAATAAGGGAAAGACAAATTCATAAGCAGAAACAATATGAAATTACCATCATATTAGTGTTCACTGTCATGCTTTTTATTTTGGGGGTTTGTAAATGAGATTGTGATTGAAGTTAAGTACTTTGACTTGCACTGTCAAAAAGCAAAAATAGGTCACCCGACCTGTTGGGCTTTGTCTAGTTAACCAATAACACACTACCTAGAGTAGTGTGACTTTTGTAATAGTGCCAGAGCATCCAGTGATAGTTTTTTTTTTTTTTTTTTTTTTTTAAGGAGAAGAATTAGTCTGATCCACCAAGGTCTGCACTTGTGGGGGGAAAGGAGACATGATAGTGCTTTCTCTGCTATTTATTGCTGGAGCACACTTTGCTCCTATACACAAAGGAGGTTTAAGTGCCCACTAGGTAGGAATAAATCGCCTTATGAAAATTTGCACTGCAGGGTTCATGATGACCCCTGTGTAATGTTTATAATGTATGCGGAACGGTAATGGGCGCTAATGTCATGCAGGAATAACACCGGGTCCTACGTGTTACACTTTTAAAAAACCGTTTTCTTGAAAGCTGGTAAGAAGATAAGAAGAATTTCAAATTTTATGATTTTTTTTATATGTCTTTGGAATACACCTTGGAGGGACGTTTCCCTGATGTACCGTGTATTTCCCACCGTTAGAATAATGTGCAGTCCCCTAAACCATTCTTTCCAGCGTCCTGCACCACATTGCGCTGTTTGATATGGCATCCTTCATGCAATTTCTGCCTGAAACAGCTCTATAGAGTGAAAGTAAAAATTATATAAGCCAGCTGTGTGAGAGCAGACAACATGAAAACAGGAAAGGGGTTATTCTGGATGGGAGCTAGTTAAGTAGAGTCAACATAATGGGCCGGGCTTCTTCCCATTTTTCAATGTTTGGGAATTGAGCAAATAAATTTATCCCCCCAGGTAGCACAGTGAAAATCCCACAAGCAGTTTCTCCCACTCATTTCTTTTAAACGTGAAAAAAGTAAATTCTGAATTCGCTCCAGGAAAGAGTTGCCAGATAAAATACAGGACACCTGGTTGAATTTGAATTTAAGATAAACAATGGATATTTTTATATAAATAAGATACAGTACTCTTTTTATTTTACTTGCTAAATCTGGCTGCCCTATTCCTGGAACAATTTCATATTAAAAACAGTAACATTTCAAGCAGCCAATACATTATCTTCAGACTACAGAGACTTCTTACAAAGATAAAAGAGAGCTATGGTCTCACTGTTATAATTAACATGAAATAATTATTAAATAAATAATCATGATTGTTTTTTAAAGTGAAAGAATAACTTACCTGCATTAAACACACATTAGCATACTTAATTCTGAGGTTTAAATATGTAAACATAATATCATATGTGCCCACATATGATATGAGCTCCAATGTAAGGCAAGATTTCTCTCATTAACATTTTTAAAAGGTGCTTGACTAGCATGTGCAAACCCTGGCTTTAATCCCCAGCATCATAAAAAAAAAAAAGAATTAAAAAAAAACAATTATTGATATTGAATAAGTATTTTTGAGATACATTTGCAATAGTCAAATTTATGTTAGAGATTCATATATACATAGCGTAATACTTTGTCCACTCTTGCATGTCATGCCAGTCTTATTCAAACTCTTCTCTAGAATCTTTGACATCAATATCTTTATTGCCACTGAGACTGATTTGTCATCAAATATCCTTACAGTAGCTTTCCTTGAATTTTCTTAAAAGCTGTTTAAGATAGAACACTTTTAAATTGATAGTGTACTAAAAATATTATCCTAAATCGTTATGCTTATATCATATTTTATTTGGATGGCTTTTGGTTTTCTATTCATCCTATATGCATACATTTGTATTCTTTGCAGCATGATTATTCATGGTATTGTTTTAAAGTGATTGTTAAAAGACTAGAGTACAATAGTAGCCTGCACATGTAATTGTGGTATATGTTATCAGAATAATTGCTTTTAAGGTGTGTTATATTATTACTTAGACTCTTTTTCTTTCTTAAGTCATTTCCATCAGCAATCTTAATTGAGGTCATTTAGGGCTGTTCATTTTTTCCTCCTAAATAATATGTTACTTTCCAAAATGAAGTAATTTGAGAGTAAACCCCCTGAATAAGGGGAAGTTCCTAAGGCCTTGAGTTTAAACTATCTCTTTACTCAGGAATAATAGTTTGAAAATGTCTTTGTAATTGGGCATATAACAGAATTATGCCTATATCTAGAGCTTGCAGGGAGATTTTTCAAGTGGACAGTATCAAGGTCATTTTTGGAGCTGACAGTCCTTTTAAGCCCCATATATATGGCTCTGTCCATTTTTCTTTTGACTCAAAGGAAACAAGAAAGACCTTCTCATTTGGATGTATATAAAGTAGAACCTCAGAAATTGGGAATCCACCCAGGCATGGTCAGGAACAAAACAATTAATCAAGGTAAAGGGAACAGAGTTATAAGCATATTATACTTCTGTGATTCCATCTTTCTTAATTGTCTTGGTAAATTATATATTAAAGTGAGGGTAAGAGTTCTTGTATTTTATTTTATGTTTGAACATTTGATATTAATTAAATGATCAAGCTCTTGTGGTATATTAGTCACCTAATTCTGGACATTAATCTTTGGTTTAATATAGTTAAATTGTGTGTGTCTGCATATTGTGGGCATTTAGACACATGTACATAACATGTACTTATACAAACACATCAAAGTGGGAAGTGGAAGATTACTTATGGCATAACTTACAAAAAATAAAACCTAAAAAAATAAATTAACTTCTCAAATTTAAAACTGACTTTTGATTGGTTTCATACGCATAAGACTGAAATACATTTGTTGGACTGAGTTTAAAAGCAATTCAAGAATTTTTAATTCCCAAGAAACTGTTTATTAAAATATAAAGTTGTAGAACACACTAGGATATTCTGTGAAGGTTCATCAAAAATGAACATTGAATAAATTAACAGGTAAGTTAAAAAAAAAGAAAAAACAGAAAATACATGATTTTTTTTTTTTTTTTGCTTAAATAAACTCTCCCATCCCCAAACTGATAATGCAGAGATAAAATGGGAGTAGCTGTTTTGTCTCCATATTCTCACACCATTATCAAAATTGATGAGTTCCCCTCAGTTTGCTCAGGTAAGTCTAGCCTTAAAATCAGCCTCAAGTTTTCATCTTTGAAAATGGAGGACTTAAATACCGTAATTGATGATGTCATTTTCAGAGTGAGGCCACTGAAACAGCTCACTCATAAAATGCCTCATTTCTACTTAGTCTTTGCCACATGATGGTCCCCTTGGGGGACACAGCAGAATCACCTGAGGGACTTTTCCCAACCCCCTCCCTCAATTCAGAGCTTGAAATCTCCCCACCCAAACTGATGGGGTGTGTTGCAAACCTCAGGTGTGTTGGGGGAGAAAATAATCTGAAAGCAACCAGTCAAATGAAAAGCCAAACATCTGGCCAATTATCAGCTATTTTCCATTATGCTGATATAGGTGGCGGGTGAGCAAACGTTCAGATAACAGGGTTTTCTCCTTCATCCAATATTTGCCATCATGTAAACCCAGCTTTAGATTCAATGGATTTTGTGGGGTAAATTTTTTTTTTCACATTTTCAGAAATGTTAACATCCTAGAAGTTCTTTTTTTTTTTTTTTTTCCATTTTTGGAGGGGTTCAAAATATGATTGATGGATATTAAAATTTCTTCTTGTGTTCTGGTAACATTTTTATGAACATCTAGCAATCACAAAGAAAGTTCTGTTCATAAAAATAGAGTTTTAGGAGGAAAAAATTCTGGTCAAAATCACATTGTCTATTTTTTTTTTTTTTAGTTAACTGAGCAGAATTAAGCAGAATTAAGCTATCCCTGCACATTTTGCTTTGGTGAGAACTGCCAATTTCCTGACTTCAAGAGTTCCAAGATTGTTTGCTAATGCACATTCATAAGGCACTCATCACTGAGCTTCCACCCTTGTCCAGATGGGAATCACCATGTGTTAGCCCCCTCACAAGGATGAAGTCCGTACCTGGCTAGGAAATGCTTGCATGGTGCAATGAATTGGCATTTGGCAACTCTCTATAAATAAACTAAGGGGTTTCCCTTTGATTACTAGTTTTTATTTCATTGGATTCAAACCAGCTTGTCTGAATTCCATTCACTACAAACAATTGTCCTGTTTGCATTCAATAAAATAGCTCTGTTTGTGGAAGGGGGCTGAGAATGGGGATTGTGAAGGAAGTTCTGTACATATGGTGGCAAAATTTAGTCTAAAGGATCATTTCAGCTATTAATCAAGTTGTTTTTAGAAGGTTCATCTTTAGTAGGGGTTACACTCCCTGTTTTTCAGAGAGACTGACAGGAGATGCAGGCAGAGTGCCATATTTATAGAATACTAAGATTTTTCCAACCTCTCAGGTAAGTTTCTATTTTGGAACACACCTGTGGAAAGAGAAGTGCTTTTGTGTTCAGCCTGCACATATTCACCTAATGTCTAGAAATGGAACACTCCCATTGAAAGAGCTGGGGTAGGTTGAGGGAGGGTGGACAGACCTACATTTATGATTGAATTAAGAAATCCTTTCCTACTTTTCCAAAATAGTGAGTAACTGTCTTCCATCCCCTAATGTCCTTCTTTCCCTTCATCAGAGAATTCACACTTGCTTTCCCTTTGCAGGAAATACTCTTCCTGCCCTGTCTTCCCACCTCAACCTTCTATGGCTGGTTTCTTTTCATTTTTCAGGTCTTAGCATATATATTCCAACTTGGGAGGACTTCAAATAAATTCAATTGCTTCTCCACCAACCACACCCTCACTGTTTGCTATCATGGCATCCTGATAGTTTCCTGCATCATACTTGTCATTTAAATATCTCCTATTCCAATAATGTTCTCTTATTACCCTTAACTGAAACTATTGATGTCAGATATATTTCAAAATTTGGATTTTTATTTTATTTTATGCTTTCTTTTACATTTAGACAGATGATATATGGCCAATAAATAATATTTCAAAAATCTGAGATAGAAGCTTATACTCAAATACATTAATCCTTCTATAGTGAAACACAAATATTCCCACCAAGTGGGATGAATGGATGGATGAATAAATAAATAAATAAATAAGGCTTTATACTAATACAGATTGGGTTTTACTGCTAAAGGAATTAAGAAAATACGTTCTGTTTTCAGAGCCTTTTAGATACCAAAAGATATATATTTGTACATATATGTCCCAGTGTATATATATTTTATATGTTACATATAATATATATTATATATGACATATATATCCTAGTGTGTATGTATTATATGTCATATTATATATAATATATATTTTATATATATGTGTATATATATGCATATATATATATATGTAGTGTGTGTGTGTAGTAATTTATTTGTTCATGGTCTGTAACATTAACTCATAACTTTCATCATGGTAGGAACCAGATCTATTTGCTCATAACTATACCCCTAGTAACTGGCACCATGTCTGGTAATAACAGACTTTCAAAATATATTTATTAAATGAATTAGTGAATGAACAAAGATGATTTTTTCCCAAACAAGTTTTATTTGTTCTTTGTGCTCCCATAAAATACTGTAATCATAATTAAGTAGCACCAGTGGAAGTTCCACAGAAGGCTTCCTATCTATTTGTTACCTGTAGTCTTGCATAACATTTGAATATGTGATAATAAAACCAGTTTACCTTCATTTTGGCAGTTGGAGGTATTATTAACCACCCTTGTCTTTCATGCCCAAAGGATTATAATCAGCATTCAAAATGATAATGTTCAGGTAAGGGAAATAGCCCCCATATCATAAATAAATGTACAGTAGCAATATTATTTTTTTTAAAATTAGCAGTCCTCAGATAATATAAAGGTATTCAACAAAAATATTGATTTATAATTCAATTTTTGAAATTTAAAAAGTTTCCAAAGTGGGAAAAAAGAATGGGAGAGAAACTGGGGAAAAGTAAAATGAGAAAATGTAAATTTATTAAAATGTCAACTTTTCTCTAATTTTAAAATGTTCCTACAAAAAGTTGGGGCCATTTATAATAGAATAAAACTGAATGAAATACTTAGGAATGAATTTAATCAAAGAAGAGTTGTAAACTGAAAACTACAAAACATGCTGGAAGAAATTAAAGATAGAAATAAATAGAACAATATCCAGTGTGCATGGATTTGAAGAGTCAATATGGTAAGAGCAATTAATTTAATAATTAATCCCCAAATTAATTAATAATTAATTCCCAAATTAATTTTCAGGGCAATGCAATAGCTATTAAAATCCTAACTGTCTTATAATAATAATGGACAAACTAATCCAAAAATTCATATAGTAATACAAGGATCCCCAAATAGACAGAACAACCTTGACACAGGAGGATTCACACTTCCCAATTTTAAAACTTGCTGCAAAGCTACAGTAAAGAAGACAACATGGTCTGGCATGAGAATAGACATATAAAGCAGTGAACGAGAACTGAATCCAGAAACAGATCCACACATCTATGATCACCTGACTTCAACAAGAATCCCAAGACCACACCATGGGAAAAGAATAAATAGCAAATGATGTTGGGACAACTGTATATCCATTTGCAAAAGAATGGACCTGAACCCCTATTTCATATGATATGCAAAAATTAACTCAAAATTAGTCACAAAACTAAATATAAGAACTGAAACTATAAAACTCAGAAAAAGGTATATATATATTCATGATCTTGGATTAGGCAATTGAATATGACACCAAAAGCACAAGCAATAAAAAAAAAAGAATATAAATTTGACTTCATCAAGATTAAAAATGTTTATACATCAAGACAGTATCAGGCAGGTGAGATGGCATATACCTGTAATCCTAGCAGCTTGGGAGGCTGAGGCAGGAGGATCAAGCCAGCCTCAGCAATTCAGTGAGACCTTGTCTCTAAATAAAATACAAAACAGGGATGGGGATTGTCAAGTGCCCCTGAGTTCAATCCCTGGTACCAAAACAAACAAACAACATCAACAACAAAAACCAGTATCAACAAGATGCAAATACAAACCATGGAATGAGAGAAAGAATTTGTAAATCGCATATCTAGTAAAGTTCTGATGCCTTGAATATTAAGAATTTTTATAGTGGAATGACATAAATACCCAATTAAAAATTTTACAATGAATATGAATAGACATTCCTCCAAAGAAAATATACCAATTGGCAATAAAATATGCAAGGATGCTCACATTATTAATTATCAGGAATATACACATCAACACTACAACACCCACTAAGATGGATAAATTTTTAAAAAGAGAAAAGAAAAACAACAAATATGAGCAAAGAACTATAAAAATGAGAGCCCACATACATTGCTGATTGAAATGTAAAATATGGCAACTGCTATGGGAATGGTCTGATAGTTACTTAAAAACGGATTTATCATTCCATTCCTAGGTATACATCTAAGAGAACTAAAACATGTTCACATAAAAACTGGTACCCAAATGTTGACAGCCTCATTATTCAAAGTAGCTACAAAGTAGAACAACCCAGATGCTACTCAAGTGACAAAAGGAGAAACAAACTGTTGCATATACATTTAATGAAATATTATTTGGCCATAAATATGAATGGAGTACTGATTCATGTTACAACATGGGATGAATTTTGAAAATATTATGTTAGCAAAATAAGTTAGACACAAAAGATCACTTACTATATGAGTCTATATTGATGAAATATCCAGGATAGACAAATACAGAAAGAGAGAGAGAGAGAGAGAGAGAGAGAGTAAATCCAGATATTGTGGGTGGTATGGGAATAGCAGGTAACTATATGGGGTTTTCTGATGGGGTGAAGAAAATGTTCTGGAATTAGATATAGATGGTGATGATGGGGGCACAACCCTAAGAAAACACTAAAAACCACTGGATTTTACAATTTATAATGGTAAACTTGAATATGCCTTAATATTTTTAAAGTTGAGGGAAAAAGACTTCTGAAGATGTAGTCTCTACAGAAGAGGGAAAATAGCTTTATATGGAATAAATAGAAGGGCGGTAAGTGAGGAAAAGGGAGATGGGAAATTCCTGTAATAAGAAAAGCATCTATGAAATACAAAATAGGAGTAGAATTGAAATCTTCCCTGAGAGCAGCTGAACAGCAGAAATGGAACTTCAGAAACTCTAAAGAATAATGAGAAAGAAAAACTTGGAAGAGTAGTATAAAATGCAGAGGATATTGATATAGATATAAACCAAAATAAGATGGCAGATAGAGAATAAAGAATGAACACCCGGAGTAAAAACATGCATCTTCCTGGGAGTTAGAATCCTGTATTTTTCTTCAATGGCTATGAATCGCTTTGTTAATCAAGCTTATAAAATCATGGAGGAAGCAACAATCTCTCCTTGTTCACTGTTCTGTCTCACTGTTCTATCCACCCTACCCCCAAAATTCTAATACAGGGTTTGGTACATGGTGGGTGCTCAACTAATATTTGCAGAGTTAACTAAATAAGTAATTATATTACACAGAGACAGAGAAGAAAAAAATATGGAACTAATCACAGTTATAATATAAAAATATCTGAGTTTGATAATATCAATCTAGCATTTGAAGGGACTTCTAAAATGTAGACAAATTAAGTGAAAAGAAACCAATATAGTAGAAAAACTTTAAGAATAAATAAAATAACTAGAAGAATTCAAGTACAAAAGACAGGGTATCCATAAAAGAACTGGTCTCAAACTTCTGTTTTATCACACTTAGAAGAAGATAGGGAAACGGATTGCAATCTAAGAATTAAATACCAAGTCATCACTTGTGTGCTAAGCCAAATTAAGAAGACTGCAGCTTAATAAGGACTCAAAAATATATCATTTTGTTTCTTACTTGGGGAAAAAATATCTTCAAGCTAAATTCTAGCCAAATGAAAAATGTGTTGAAGCCTAGGAATAGAGTAATAAACATGAGACAACACAGTAGGGAGCAGAAAGAGTTTATGTGTTTTTGCAAATGGATGTAATTATTAGTGCTTTAAACCTTCTGATTCATAACTTAGCAATACTACTAACTTTCCATGTTACATTTTCCACCCCAAAATTTGAAGCTAGACTACTATAGTCCTTCCATTCAGCTGGTCCACCAAGATCTGGTACACAGCAGGCACTCAATAAAAATTTGTGGATTATATGCATCTGGTTTGTCATCTACTTTGGGAAGATATTCTTTTCATCTACTTTGAATTTTGGTTGTCTTTAATCCTGCCCATTCTCTCGAACATTGGGGAAGAATCTAAGTTTAAGTCTGTCTACTTTGCGCCTCTTCCCTTTTCTCTCCAGTCCCCACACACCCTGCCACCCAGGTCCAACAGCAATAAGAAGCCGTAAATAGTTTAGACAGGGTGGGAATGGGGCAAGGTCTGGAGATGGTAAGGCACATACATATTCACATAACTAAACTGATAGATTGTAGACTCATAGCTGAGAGTTGAGCTGTATTTGATATCCTACAAGAAATAGAAGCATTGCCATTTAATATTTTTGCTAATATCTGAGACAGTGAAAGCATTGCTCTTATGATTTAGTTGACCCTAGATTGCCTAGGTTCTAATTCCGTATAAGTCAGGCAATAAACCTCTCTCCCCTTTTTAATGCCTTGTAGGAAAAAACAATAAAGATCATTTACTAAAAAACTGGCAATAAGGAACAAATTGATTGAAACTTGCAATGTTTTTTCACTAGGACTTATGTAATTGCAAATAAACATTTCACACATATGCAAACTAGAAATAGTAACTACTGTTTCTCTGGTAAATCCAAACCTTTCTCATGAAAGCTTTCACTGAAAACACCAAAACCACTCTGTTCCACTCTGGGTTTCCAGCCAAAATTAATTAGGGCCTAATCAAGAGAAGCACTCACCTTGACTTTCAATGAGCCATAGATAAATAATGAACTAAGTTTCAGTTGACAATAAAAAGAGCTTGAGGGGAAAAGGAGGAGCCAGCCTTAATATTTGTTTTGGGGACAAGTCACCAGGAACATGTCTCTGTGCTTTCTGTAAAGCCTCATTGTAGCCCTGTGACATGTCAGGAGGGAGCATGGGCCAAAAATGTAACTAGGTTTAGCTAAACACAAGTTTGGGATTACATCTCTGCCTTTAAGAACAAAGTTATGTAAGACCATCTATGTTTTATAATAAACTGTCTCCAGGGGCCACCGTGAGAAATGAGCACCCAGAATGAGCTATGGGTCTGGACCATTTCACAGGGAGAATTCCATCACAGAATGCTTTTTTCTCTTCTGTGCCAGTTCTCATCTCCCTATTATATATGTCATTGTACTCTGTGTAGTAGTTTTTGATTAGAGCACAGAATGACCCCTGTAGATAGCTTATTTAATAAGAATGTAGAACATTCTGGCAAAGAGGTCTTCAATGCAATTTTCACATTTCACAAAACTGAGTTAAAACTTACTTGTTTGGATGGGAACTTAAATAGTGGGCAAGAAACACTGATTGGATAAGATAACACCAATAAGATAGACACCCTCAATCTGAGTGAGAAGTTTGTGGGTTTGGAGTTATTATTTCTCTTCCAACCATGTCCTATTTGGAAGAGGATAATAATGCCCAACAGATCTTTTGTTTAGTGCTTCTTATATATAGTAAAATACTGTAATTTAACAGCTTGCTGGGGGAACAAGAATTTGTTCCAGTTCCTGATTTAAATGTTTATGCTAATTGCTATTTATTGGCCCAGATGCAAATGATAGGTTGGCCAAAGTGAAATTTTATGACGAGCAAACTCCCCCCTTTTGTGCAAATTGAAAAAGTGAAACAAGAGGAGGATGAAATGAGCCGAAGATGGTCTTAATGGCTGCTTTTTAATGGGGAAGATAAAATTAAGACTGATTTACGTGGCCAACTCCCCTGTTTTCTCTTATCAGCTCATTTGGCAGGAAAAATGGAAAAGTAATTGTTCCTCTTTCAATGTGGGCCTCAAACCATTATTTATTGGCTGAAATTAATCGCTGTTTATCCTTCATTCACGTGGAAACCGCTCTATCAGCATTATGGACCTAAGCAACTCAACTAGTCCCTTGCAATTTAGTCGAGAGCAAGCACGGATCCTGATGAGGCGTGCCTTAATTTTCTGGGCTGTGGGAGTTAATGAAGACTCCTTTCTGAGGTGGACATATTTGTATTTCTACAACATTAATAACAAAGACCCACACTTTCTCTTTGGCAGCAAATAAACTTTTTTTTTTTTTTTTTGAGGAGAGGAAAATTATTGAAAGCTCAGTGCTTGGGGGGAAAACAGAAATAGAATCATGAAACCAATTTGTTTTGACTTCACTCACATCTAAAACACAAGGAGATGTGGAGGCTCTTGGGGAGCTGTGTGTGGACTCTAGCACTTCTGGGAATGTCCTACAAATTGGAAAAGGAGAAATGGAAGATACTGCGAAAGCATACATTCGAGAATAACTTCTTAGTTCTGTTTTGCTTCCACTGTGTCTGTTCTCAGCATTGCTTGATGCATGTAATTGACAGCCTGTGGTTTTTCTGGGGCAGAGATTCCTAGATGGCCTCCTGTTCTTCCTCATGGGACCATCTGGGACTGACAGTCTGTCCTCCAGACTCATATCTTCCTCTTTCCAATCAACCAGTCAATCATCAAGAATTTGTGCACACCTTATGTGCCCAACAGGGCTCCTTTACTAGGGGACAAGCACACAGAGCCAGAGTACCCTCTACAGCAGCCAGAAGCACAGCAAAATGTCAAGAGTCAGACTAAATCTCTGATGTTTTTATGGGCGGCAGGGAGAAGGTGGTAATTGCAGGTTCTGCAGGCATACATAGGTCTTTCTGCAGTTTCCTTTGATCCCATCTCTGAAATTTTGCTGCCAACATTCAATTTTCCCACCCTCTTTTGATCTAGGAGACTATGTGAGTAAATGTTTTCAGGTGACCGCTATTTCCACACCCAAAATTTGAATTGTCTCACCACATAATAGTTTAACAGATGCCTTGAACATAGATTTTAACTTAAAATATTTTAATTTGTTTTTTTTTTAATAATAAGACCCACATAATACATTTCCTTTAACTTTGTAATGATTTTTAAAAAATAGTTGAGCTATTGGTTTATGTGTGACTAGTACACTTTTTTAACTTATTTATTCATTATTCTGTTCACTTGCTAAGCACATATTGTATGTCACACACTATTTAGGTACCTGGGGTTACAGTAGCTGGCCAGAGAGATAAACGTCTCTGGCCCCATAGAGACTACAACCTAGTGGACTCTTAATGTTATGAGAAATACCTAGGTCCTTAATTTTCTATATTGATAATTATAAATAGCTAATCAGGCAAGGGTAGAAAAATCATATGTTAGCCATTCATATATAACATGCTTATTTAATAATTGCCAAATATTCTATTACAAATAATGTAGTGATGAACATCTTTATGCCTACTTGTTTTCTTCATTTCTGATTGTTTCCTTAGGATGTCCAGAATTGCTGTGGTCTGATTTCTGGTTCTCAGCCTGGTTGTGCACCAGAATCACACCATCCCAGGCTTTAAGAAATTGGCATCTCCCAGGTAAGTCCCAGGCATATTTCTGCTTCTCAAAGTTTATAAAATTATCTTGCCATGTAATACCATTTTCATCCTGTTTTTAATTGTATAATTCTACATTTATTATATTATACATTAGATATAATATTTATTATATAATATCTATAATCTTTCATTTCTTTATTCTGAAATAATATCATACTGTAATAAATCTGTTATGAACCAGCTGGTGTGTTGGTAAGGTCCCCATAGGTGCTGAACTCAGTCTTTCCTATTCTGCCAGGATTTATATTTTAACCTAAAAGCCACCAGAAAAATGAAATACACTTTACAAACAAAAAGAAAAATGAAAATGTTTTCTGTTTATTTCAATAGTTCCTAACTCTTCCTAAGAATTTTCTCAAGTTATAGCGCAATATTGAATTCAGAATCCATATTATAAAATTTTATACTGATTCTGTCTTTCAACTATTTTTACTTTTACTTTTTTATCTTTTATCTTCGTTAGCACTTAACTCTATTTTTAAAATAAACAAAATAATAATCTTACTAATTCATAGGATGTTAAAAGATAAAATCCTATTTTTAAATAAGATTTCCTCTATTATTTATTTATTTATTGAGAGAGAGAGAGAGAGAGAGAGAGAGAGAGAGAGAGAGAGAGAGAAAACCCTGGATTTAGATTGGGAGTAGTTGTAAGTTTGTGTGAGGAGAGAGGGGCAGAGAAATTTATGCCCAGTAAAAAGTCTAGAGAGATTTAGAATCAGGTACCTTAGAAATTTTTGTTTAAAAAAACAAAACAAAACTGTACTTTGGGTTTTTAAAAAGCAAAGTCATCTTATAATAAAAAATAAAAAGCAGAGATAAAATAATTATTTGGTTTTTAAAATTTAAAGTGTGGATATAGTAAAAAACATGGTGGTCCATGCGGCAATGGGTCATCAAATTCAGTTTTAAGTTTCCTAGACACCAAGGCAAAAAGAGAAAATCTACAGTTCTTATTGGTTTAAGGAAGTATATAAGATCAATCAGAAAAGCAAACTTTCTTCTAGCAGGCTTCATAAGGTAGGTACCCAACAAAGATTTTTTGAAATAGGATGCATAGTGTGTTCTGAGGGTCAGAATACTCCCAAAATCATCTAAGACTTTCTATCCCATTCTGCTTCTTATTGTCTTAGTCATTTATCTTATTTGTTCTTTCTAATTTGTCATTTTATGGATTGGCTTTTAATTAAGTGCTGCCATCAAAGACTTGTTGCAGGACTCCTTGGGCTGTCTTCATGGGCTTGGAGCTCTTTGGTACCAGTGAGGAGAATTCACCGGAAGACAGGTATGTTCAAGGTCACATCCACTTTATGATGTTTTGTCTAATTACATCATTAAATTCCATCAGACAAAGGTCAGGAATTAAATTTTTCTTTTGCATTAAAAGAACTTACATATTACTTTTATTAATTAAAAGATTAAAATAATATAAGATTGTTTTGCATCACTTGATATTATTTTCAACACTGAGTGTGCATTTGATAAGTTATAGTTGATCCCTTTATGTTATTTTCAACACTGAGTGTGCATTTGATAAGTTATAGTTGATTCCTTTATGCAACTTTGTGAATTTTAAAATATTATTTGCTAATTATTTTCTAGTGAAAGTTTGGATAGTGAACATACTGTGAAATCATTATTCTTGGAAGACAGGAATATTTGCTTTATGAAAGGGAGCATTAGTGTTTTGGAAATAGCATCAACATTTATTTATGAGTAAAAATTTAAGATCACATTAAACCTGTGATCCTAGCAACTTAGGAGACTGAAGCAGGAGGATTTCAAGTTTAAGAAAAGCCTCAACAAGGACTGGAGATGTTGCTTAGCAACCCTGGGTTTAATCTCCAGTACCTAAACAAATAGAATTCAAATTCAGACAGTTCAGCCTTAAAGTCTTTTATTATTTTTAAACCAGGCTTTTGATCCTTCAGTATCACTCACCAGCAAAATTAAAAATAAACAAATAAATAAAAATAAAAAGAATCCATCTTTGGGATTTGTTAGAAACAATACAATTCCATAGTTCAAATCTTTATAAAACTTTCCTTAATTTGTATAGTTCTTAGAGTTAATATTTTATCTCCCTCATTCTAGAGTTTCCAGAAAAAAAAAAAAGATACTTAGTTAAATTTGAGTCTTTTATAAATAATATTTAGTATAATCATATTCCAAATATTTCAAATTTAACTGGGTGTCCTGTATTTCTATTTGTATTTAAATTGTCCTATCTCCTTCTCCTTGTCTTGAAACTTCTCAAAATTAACACCAGCACTTTCTGCCTATTATTCTCTGTTTACCCCTCCCCCCTTTTTAAAGAGAAAATAATAAAAATTTAATGAAAATAATGATGGACCCAAGGCTAGGTTACTCCCAGATCCTTAGTGCATTTTTTTAAAATTTATGCTAATTTGTTATATATGACAGCAGAATGCATTACAATTCATATTACACATGTATAGCACAATTTTTCATATCTCTGGTAGTACACAATGTAAAGTCCTTACCCCTTCTTGATATGACCTTGCCCTCAATCCTCTATCAACCCTGCTTTCTCAGATAGGCTCACGGTCAGTAGCCTTGTCTCAGTTCCCATCTTCTCAGACCTCTGAAATAGTGTAACCATATAATTTAACATTAGCATCAGGAACTTTTTTCTGGGTTTATAGATGAAAATAAATTGTATAAGGAAAATTGGGAGTTATTTATGGTCTGGCTAAATGTGGAGACAGACCCTCATCCTTCCTAAAAACCTGTTTTTTCTTTGGTTTTGGTATATGTTACCCTGCTTCTTGCACTTTTAACTCATTACACACATTTTGTTCACTAGCACTTTTTTTCACTTTTTACCTACCAAATGATGATGTGTTATATTTGTGATTTTCTCCTAAATTTATGTGTCTAGACTTGGTTGCTTCCCAGAAATTATTTCCAACTATCTTCTAAATATATTTGTGTTATGTCTCCTAGACATTGAAAATTGCATGTAGATAGATAAATTAAAATTATAGTATAAACTGCTGATGTATATTTCTAATTGGTTTATAACAGAAACTGAGGCACCAAGAGGCTTAAGTTACATTTACTACCTTTACTACCTTTCAAAACAATGTAAAAAGCTAACTGTATCTCCACTCTCAGATCTGTGCTGCTCCTGGTGCTAGTGGGTCAGCAGGAGAACTTCCCAGGAGTTCTCCATCTGCTAGGTCTCGGAGCATCTTCTCGGGCAAGATTTGTTTCTGGTACCAGGTCATGGTGCCTCAGCCAGCTCTTCTTCTCTTTTTGCTAGCTGACATCCTACATCTCTCTGGATTCCTCTCACTTGTGCACTCCTCCTCCAGTCCTCCACCCTGCCTGGTTATGGAGGGAAGTAAAATCTCCATCGATGGCCTCCCATGCTCTCCACCAGGGACAAGTACAGAAGTTGGGGGTATTGTAAACTGTAACAAGAGATCACAAGCATCAACCTAAAGGGAAATAACATTATACACAGTTTTAACAATTATGGTATTGCCATAATTGTTAAATAAGAATAAGAAAATGACTTAGTGTGATGCAGGTGGGAACACAGTCTTTCATATAGATCATTAGAACAGTACTGAGAATATAGAAATGAGCCCTTTGGTTTATGGCAATGAAACAAACCCAATTCCATTAACTGGAGGAATGGAAAAAATGGAACATGGTATATCAAAACAATGGAATATTATTTTGCATTTAAACAGAAGCCCAAAAGATTGGGCTAAGTGAAAGAAAGATGACACAAAAGACTTTCTTACAGAAGCCTCACACAAAAGACCTCAATAAGAGATTGTCCAAAAAATGCAACTTACTCTAGTAGAAGGTAAACTGGTAGTTGCCTAGGCCTCAAGGTGGGAATAGGGTATGCTGAAAATGGATGTGAACATCTTTTGGGAGTGATAGAAATGCTCTAAAATTATATCATGGTTTGGTTACACTCTTCTATAAAATCATTGAATTGTACATTTGAGATGGGTGATGTATAGAACAGAAGGAAATATTTGAAGATGATGGTTTTGATTAAGACCTTGGATTTGGTGATGATATTATGGGTGCATACATATCTCTAAATTTATTAAAATGTATACATTAAATGCATGCAGTTTTTTGCATGTCAGTTGTACTTCAATAAAGCTAAAAGAAATGACATATATGATGTATACCTCAATAAACCTATTCTAAGAATAAAGGGGCAAATCTTTATAATGCTGATGAAAGTTTCTCACATTCTCCACAAGTCACTTCCTGTCCTCTTAAGCACTGCTACTGTTGTGATGTTTATCCATTCCATTGGAATATGTCATGGTTTATTCATTAATTCAGAAATGATTTTTAAGCATCTAGTATGTGCCAGGCCAGGTTCTTGATTCAGAGATTGTACTAATGAACAACAGACCCTTCAGGGAGCTTACATTTCACCATGGAAGACAGGTGCCAATCACAAGTATCACCTGCTTGTCTTGAAAGGCAGCATGCAGCTGCCACCTGCAATGAATCCAGATGGTCATTGCATGTTCTTAAGAGTCACTGTGAAATGAGAATGATAGCTTGTATAACCTCTATTTTGGTTATCACACAGGTTTGTTTGTTTGTTTGTTTTTTAAAGAATCAAGCGAATATGAGTTCTTTGAAAGTTTAAAACAAGTAAACACATACATGGAATTTACACACACCTGGCAAAGAGTTTCCTCATTCACTTTCTTCTGGCACTGAGCTAATTTTGAGTGAAAGCTCTTACATTTGTACAACTGAATATTTGATCAGTAAAGTCAAGTCTACCCTTCAAAGCATTCACAGAACTATTTTCTTCGAACCAAATGTAGTTACCTTAACAAACGGGCTTCCTAACAAGCCAAATGAAACAGGCTTTATATTTGAGATACTTAGAAAATAAAAAAAGGAAACAATTTGCTAGATTTGCAGTTTTTCCCTCCTAGAAATTAGAGTTTAAATTATGCTCAAGGAAATATTTTTCACATAGCATATATTTAGAAAAAAAAGAAGAAATTAAATAAAAGGTAAATTTGTTATTGGCTGAGAAAGTATTTGTACTTAGTTTTACAACCTAACTCTTGGGTAAATTTAATCTGGAGTTTAAACTGATTGCCCTGGACACACTTTTTCTCTTTCTCAATTCCTTTATTTAACCTTTGAATTTTGTAAAGAGTTGTCTGAGTTTTTATTATAGTTATAAAGATTAAAGATGACCTTTACATTTTTCTCTTTTTAAACTTTTTCCTTTTTAATATGAGGTGGTTGTTTAAAATTGATGTACCTACACATGATGTAGAAATTTGAGGGTCTCATTGAAGTTAGTCTCTATTAATTAATTATAAGATGTGTTAATTATACTCTAAATGATAATTAACCTATTCTCTATTGCTGGTTTTCTCATTGATTTCATAGTGAGCTTCCTGAAAATGAGTATTTAAGTTAGAAACTTTGTTTGAAAACTAAATTGTTAGCAAAATTTCCTACATTGTGCGCAAGTTTTGAAGGGGCAAAATCTACCAGGTAGCTTATAAACAACAGAAATTTATTTGTTGGAGGCTAGGAAATACCAGATTCCATGCCTCATTCTTACACCACCACACCTGATTCTTACACCACCATCTCTTTTGTTTTTACCACACATGGCAGAAAGAGTGAAGGGTTTCCTTTGTAAGGGCACTAATCTCATTCATTAGGGCTTCTCCCTTATGACCTCATTATCTACCAAAGGCTTCACCTCATAATGCTCTCACTTTGAGGGTGAGGAATTCAACATATGAATTTGGAGGGGACCCAGACATTCAGACGATAACAATATTACTGTCTGTTTAATTTTGTTGTTTGCTTATTTTTCTCCAAATATCTTCCTCACTATCAAATGACAAACATTCATCCATAATCATAATCATGATTCCTCCCTTGTCTCCTATTAGCTTCTCTTCTTTGAAATTCTCTTCTAATTTCCATCTTACCTCTGCCATACTATCTTTGTCTAGATAGATATCTTCAATATTCTGTCCTTGGTTTGTCTCTAGTTTTGTATTTTTGCTTTTTATTTCCCCCACCAATCTTTTGTTCCTTAGTGCTTCCTTTTGTTTTCTAAAATAATCTCATCATTAAATTTTATTTGAAACTTATTCCTGCTATTTAGGAGTTCAAGAGGCTTTAAGCCATCATTTGTATATAAGTGGACCCCAAATCTATACTTTGTATTTCTGACTTCTCTTCAAACTCTTATAGTATACTTCTACCTGCTGCCTGAAATAACTTTTTGGATGAACAGAAATGTTCAACATCATTATTTTGCAAACCTAACCCATGGTCTTTATCCTAAAATAGGCCTTTGAAAAATATTCCCATTTCTATTCTACATGTTAACCTTGGTACCCAGAAGTGATCTTTGCCTCTTTCCTTACTTCATGCTCTATATCCTATTAGTCTCCAACTTTATTAGTCCATTTTCTGTTACTACAACTAAATATCTGGAGCTCAGCAATTTGTAAAGAAAACATGCTGAAAGTCCAAACAGCATGATGCTGACTCTTGTTAGGGTTCCTCTGACTGAATAATATCATGGTAGAAGGCAACATGGAAGGAGTGTGTGTGAAAGGGAAAGATAATGCAGTAAGCCAGATAGACTTTAGATGGGCCAGGCTTGCTCTTTTATAACAACTCCCCTGCAAGAACTCACTCAGGGGTCCTAGAAGAATGACCTTAATCCCTTTGGAGGGCAGTGCCCTAAATGGCCTAATTACTTCCCACTAGACTCCACCTATTGAAGGTTGTGCACCATCACTGAACACTTACTCACTGAAGACACATGATCCTTTGGGGGACAAACCACATGCATATTGAAACACCAAATGCTGTGCATACTGCTAAAATGCCACTTACTCTATATCTAGGAAACTTTCATTAACACTTGCCTGGACTTGTTACAAGAGTCTGCCAATTGACATAGTCTTTGGAAAATCCAGATTTCTTTACTTGGTCTTATAATCTCATTCATGATCTATCTTCAACTTACTTTTCAGATTTTTTTCTACTGATTTTCTGTGGCATTGTTGTTCAGCTTTCCTTAAAATATCCCAAGTTTATCGCCTTGTCTTTAATGTGCTCACCACCCCTTTCACCTGTAGTTCTAACTCAAATTTAACCACCTTCATGGAAATGTCTGAATCCTCACTGAAATTTGTTCCTGCCTCTCTCATTTTTGCACATTCTTAAGCCTTTCATTACCTGTGGTCTGATATTTTGGTTGCCTATTGCTTACCATCCCTCACTACCTTTGGGGGCTGAGGCTCACATATCCTTGCTTCACTCTCACTATTGGCTTCTTGCCTTACACAGTAGGTACACAATTCACAAGTGCTGAATGATGGATTGACTTGATATTATGATTTGGATCTTTAATGTCCTCCAATAGTCAGGTTTTGAAGGCTTTATTGCCAGCCTGTGGAGCTACCGGGAGGTGGTGGAACCTTTAAGAGGCAGGGCTCACTGGAAGGAAGTTAGCTCATTGGGAGCATGTCTTTGAAGGGGATACTGGAACCCTGTCCTCTTCCTCTTTGTTTGCTTCCTTGTGGCCATGAGTTGAGCAGATTTGCTCTACCACATGCTCATTGCCATGGTGACAAGGCCTCCCCAAAATGGACTCAACTGATCATGGACTAGAAACCCCTAAAACTGAGCACCAAAATAGATTCTTCTTTCTTTTAAGTTACTTATCTCAGGTATTTTGTCATAGCAATGGCAAACAACTAACATGTTTGACAATATAACTGACTCTTGATGATGTGATTTTCTGAAGACATTAGTCATCAGGCCAACCTCAGTGAACCATCCCAGAGGATTTCCTGAATCATCCCTTCCTAAAGATGAAAGGCCAAGCATAACAGTGCTCAATATTTTCTTAGACCATGTACAAAGAGAAAGTGAAACAGCCCTCTAGGGAATTTGAAATGCCCTTGAAGAGTGTGAAATTAATATAGGTACCTCCAAGCTTTTTAAAATTGTCTTCTGATATATGAAAAATGCCTGTGTGGATTAAAAATCCATCATTCAGTGGGTACTAATGGGAGCAAGACCTGCAAAGGTAAAACACCTCAGACAGAACAAAGTCAGGCTGCAAGTGCCTTCATGGCAAATGCTGTGCCACCTTAAGACCCGGAGCAAATAAACTTCAGCAGGAGCACTTACATCAAGACACAGCCACCATTATCTCTCCTCTCTGCAAGGACAAGAAATGGTCTCAGGGTCTTTCTTTGAGCCTGATAGTTGTATTTATCCTAAGTGGTCAATGCTTACTTGTTAAATATTGCTTCATTCTGGAATATAAAAAATATTATTTCTGGTTTTTTAAGTGATGTTGATACTTATATCTACTATAGAGGAGATCAATTGTCATTTAAAAACTAAAGAAAACATAGGCAGGATACAAACCCTGGGATCTGAAAAATACCAAGTGATAACAAGAATTATAAGAAGTTCAAATTATAAGGGAGAAGGGGCAAAATGAAGAATGTAGTTGCTCTCAAAGAATGGGTATTCAGGTAACTGGCACTGACATATTTCAGGTTTCTAATTCTGTTTGTATAGCTGTAGATATGAAAGCAGAAGTTAAGTCAACATGAACTTTTTGTTCATCAACTTCAAATTTCCTATTGCTTCAGAGATCTGCTGCCAACTATGTTAATTTCCACCCCAATTTCATTCCTAAGGTATGATACTGAGAATAATGAATTCTTTATCATGCATGTTTATTGGTGGAAAATTATTTCCTAAATTGGTAGATGGATAGTTCTAGAGTACATGTCTGAAATACGTATACTGTAAAATTTGCCTTATAATGGCTTTTAGATAAATTCACATCCCATGCAATTTTCCCATTTAATGGATTTTAGCATATTCACAGGTATATGCAACTATAGCTATCAACAATTTAAAACAATTTCATTACCTCAAAAAGAAACCCCTATACCTATTAGTTACCATCCCTCTTGTGTCCTAGCCCTAAGCAACAACTAATTTACTTTCTGTCTCTATAGATTTCCCTATTCTGTATTTTTATAAAAATAGAATCATTCTGTGACTGACTTGTTTCACTTAGCATAGCATTTTCAAAGTTCATCTCTATCAGTACATTAATTCCTTTTCTTGAATGAATAGTCCATTGTATGGACATCCTGTATTTTCTTTGTCCATTTGCCTATTGATGGTCATTTGGTTTGTTTCCACTTCAAGGCTAATGCTATTATAAACGAATAATGCTATTATAAACATTCATGCACAAGTTTTTGGGTACATTTCGCTTGGATGTATTCCCAAGAGTAGAATTGCTAGCTCACAGAGTAACTCAATATTTAATCATTTGAGAAACTTTCCTACTGTTTTCCTAGTGTCTGCACCATTTTACATTCCCATTAGCAGTGTATGAGAGTTATGTTTCTCCACATCTTCTCCAACACTTGTTAATGTCAAAGTTATTGTTCTAGTCATCCTTGTGGGTGTGAAGTGGTATCTCATTATAATTTCATTTGCATTTCCTGATGATCAATGATGTGGTTAAACACAACTCAATGTGATTAAATATTGAGTTACTCTTTTTGTGGGTTTGTCATCCATTTGCATATTTTCCTTTGAGAAATGTCTATTCAGATCTTTTGACCATTTTAAAAATTAGGCTGTATTTTATTATTGAGTTATGAGTTTATATTTGTATTATTGTATCTTTATATAGTCCATATACCAGTTCCTTATTGGATATATGATTTATAAATATTTAGGTCTTTGCTGCATTTTGAGTTAATTTCTGTGTAAGATGTGAGATAAAACGCTGGCTTCAACCATTTTATGTGACTATTATTGTCTCCACACCACTTGTTTAAAACAAAGATGAAAAACAAACTATTCACGCCCCCCCCCCCCAATACCAAATAGATTTGGCACCTTTTCTGAAAATCAGTTGACCGTGGTTGTTTTTTTGCTATTGTTGTCATCATCTACTCATCTGTATGCCTATTCTTGTGCCAGTACCACATTGTCTTGACAACTGTCGCTTTGTAATAAGTTTTGAAGTGAGTTCTACAATTGCATTCTTTTTTAGGATCATGTTAAATATTTTGGGCCCCTTGAAATTCCATGTAAGTTTTACCACCAAATTGTTAATTTCTACAGAAACTCAGCTGGTATTCTGACAGAGATTGCATCGAATCTATAAGTGTGTGTGTAACCTTGTTGCCTTCTTAACAATGCTTAGGCAACCAATGTATGAGGAATTTTTTTCCATTTTTTGGTCTCCTTTAGTTTATTTGAACAATGTTTTGTGAATGTCAGAGTGTTGCTGCCTGAAGCAATTGCCGCTTGGAGCAACGACGCCACGGGAATAAGTTCAGAGGCAGACTGGAAACGAACAGGCTCTTTATTCTGCTAGCTTCTCTCTCCGGCTCCAACAACAACTCCAACCCGCAAAAATCACACTCCTCCAACCACCACAAAAATGGCGCCGACCTGATCCGCAATGTCCCGTGCCAATTCTCGAGAGACCATGCAAAGTGGTAATGCTTGAACATCTTTATGGCTCACAGCTAACCGCAATCTTAGCTATCTCCTTAATTAGGGCTCCTACATCAGAGCATAAGTTCAGCACTTTTTTAAATGAAATTTCTTTCTAAAGATTTTAGATTTTTTAAAGCTTTCATGAATGAAATTATTCTGTTTCTTAAGTATATAGAATATGATTAATTTTTGTGTTATTCTTATATCTTGCAACTTCACTGAACTATTATTACTTTTCCAGTGGGTTACTTAAAATTTTCCACATAAAACATCATGTCATCTGTGAATAGAGATATATTCCTTCCATTTCAACATGGTTTCCTTTTATTTCTTTTTCTTGTCTAATTACCCTAGCTTAAGCCTCTAGCACATAGTTGAAGATAAGTGACCAAATAAGACACATTCATCTTATTCTTTTTTTTTGAAATATTTATTTATTTACTTTAGTTGTACACAATGCAATGCATTTATGTTTACATGGTGCTGAGGATCGAACCCCGGCAGCGCACGTGCAAGGCGAGCACTCTGCCGCTGAGCCACAACCCCAGCCCCCATCTTAGTCTTAATCTAAAGAAAAAAGCATCTTGTCTCTCTTTATTAATTATAATGTTATCTAAGGTTTTGCTGTTATTTTTCTATTTGTTTTTGTAGATGTCCAAAATTTATTGAGTGTTTTATCACAGAACATTGTTTTCTTGTTTTGTTTTGCTTTGCTTTACTGTGTGTGTGTGTGTGTGTGTGTGTGTGTGTGTGTGAGAGCGTGTTACTGGGGATTAAACCCAGGGTCACTGAACCACTGAGCCACATCCCCGGCCCTTTTTTTTAATATTTTATTTGGAGACAAGCTGTTACTAAATTGCTGAGGCTGTCTTTGAACTCACAATCCTCCTACCTCAGCCTCCCAAACCACTGGGATTACAGGCATGAGCCACCACACCCAGCTGAGCTTTAGGTTTTGTTAAATGATGGTTCTGCATCAATTTAGATGATCATGTGGCTTTGGGTTTTTATTCTGTTGACACAATATGTTATATTAATTGATTTGGGGGTACTAAATGAAACTTTTGTCTCCAAAATGAATCCCACTTAGTTAGGAAGCATTAGTCTTTTTATATGTTGCTGGATATACTGTAGAATTTTAAAAGATTTATAACTGTATAGACTTTATCCATATTCTTGGCAGAATAATGATTACAAGGGAAACGCAAGCACTGCCCTAAAGGTTCTAATTTTTATGTTCATTACAATGTGTTGAGACTATTTGTTGGCTTGAACTTTGACCATTATTGAAAACACTTGGCTTCTTCTATACTTGGCTTCACTCTATCACATGACAACTTATTGTATCCACATCAATCCAAACTCCAAACACAAATTTGAGTAAAAGACCCCAGACATCTCTTTTCTGTTACATAGTAGTTGATCTGTACAGACTTGTAGACTAATTAATCAATTGGTCTGTTTTTGCAACAGGACCATGAGACCACATGTCATGTTCTGTATCTTGAACATGTTCATGATCCTGAGGTAGTCATTTTATTATGAACTGCAGCAGAAAGAGCAATATGCAAGTTTAAAACACAACTTTATTTTAACTGTTCAGGAAGCTCATGAGCCCTCCACTGAGTCGCCACACTGCCAGTGCAGACCTCAATCATAACATTTATCACACCTCACTGCTGATTTACTTGCCAGTTTCCATTTCTGGAATGTATGCATAATGAAAGTGCGTGGCACACAAAAAGTGTGCAATAATTTCCTGTAAATAGTGAACTGATCCATTTGATAGGTAACTGTCAGTCATAATAGCTCTGACCAGATAAATTAAAGCAGCTCCCAGGGAAAGAGGTAAAGACTTTCACAAAAGATTTTTGTTTTTTTTAGTAAGAGTAATTGGTTTTTTTAGTAAGAGTAATAGATTTTGAGGCAGTTGGCTCTAGCAGAAGTACAATTGACCCTCTCTATCAGAATTTTTAGATAACATAAACGATATTGTTTTACACCAAAAGCCAAGCTGCTATGTTTTCCAGTATTTTCTCTCCCTTATTTCTAGAAAAGAACAATAACCAATTCCTAACAAATCATGAAAAACACACACAAATGTACACTGACCTACCAAGGTTAAAACAAACACAACATATACACAGATCAATATTTTTAAAAAGACATTTATTTCTCCAATTACTTCATAACATGTTCTCAATTCTAAGACATTTCAATTTTAATGGATTACCCAGAATTTATAAATGTACCATGCAAAGTATACAAATGGATTGCAAGTTGGATCTTAATTTTCAAAACATTAAAATAGACATTTTAGAAGCAAAGAAATATGTTCTGCTTTCACTTTTCAGCTCATGATATCCCAGTAGAAAATCAAATAGCATTTAAAACATGTGTTTAATGTGATGTGTTTTTTCTGTTATGTCATATCAAGATGACAATGAGGTACTTTAATGATAATACTGATGACCATAGCACTCTTTAAATCTCTCTTGGATACTTATCCAACAGGGCTGAACTTTTAGGTAAATAGATATCTGATGATATCTATGCAAACCAGTAGCAATTATTCCTGTCCTTCAGAAATAAGGGCTTCCCAGCTTTGTGCAGTTTCAAAGGAAGTCATTTTGTTCTTTAAAAACAAGCAGCAGCAGGCAGAAATAAAAACAGCAGCATTTAAATTCCTGGGGAAAAGGATATCTGTTACAGGGAGGGAGATCTTAAAGCCAGGGCAAGGATAGAATATGGTTTTCCAGTATAGTTTTCTCCAGTTTAAGTTCTTGGTTCTCACCCTCACCATTCCTGTGGTTTCATAGATGATTTCATTTAGGAAAATCAATAGATGGGAAAATTTGAATCATCTGCATATATTTCTCAGCTTAGAGAACAGTAGAGTCCATTTGGGCTTAGTGATAGGTATAAGTTATTTCTTTTCTTTTTACCCAATGACTTTATCACCTAAAACGTAATGTCGTAGACAGAGTTTAAAGCTTCTGAAAGTCTGGTAAAATTTTTGAATATTTGTTCCCCACCCCCACAAATCTGGTGTCAGAGATGTTCTAGTTAATCTTCTTTAAGGTCCTATTCACTTAATGGAAATGCTTAGCTGCATAATTGCTTGAAGCCTATTGCTATTCCAAATGGAAAATATAATAATCTAATGGTATTGTCTCTATAAGCGAATGAGAATTTCAGGAGTGGCTGTTGGTGCCACCCATGTGATCCAGAGAGGTTAATGCAGTTAAAGTTATTTCACAGTCCATTAAGGAGCTTACGGTGACCTCATGACCTTTGCGCCAACAACACGGAATCCATTATCATCACAATGGAGGAGCCCTGGGTTCGGCTGACTTGACAATGGGCCTGGGAAATCCCAAGTTAGTACTTAGTTTAAAAAAATGCACTTTTCTTTCTGCTTCTTGGGTATGGCTATTAATATGCCCTCCTATAATTTGTAACATTAACATTGCCAAAGGTACAGAAAAGGACATTGAAATGAAGATGTCAAAACTGCTGACTTAGTTCAGTGCATGGTAATATTGCCTATGTATTGAAGTGGTAGATATCTAGCAGGAAAATCAAGATGAAGAGTCAAGGAACTCAGTTAAATTAATGATAAATTATCACAGATTATGAAATTCATTTAGGCAAATAATAGCTTTATTATTTTAAGAATAGCTTTCCTCCAGTTTTTAATGGTATGTTCTATTCCAAGATTAATATATGACTTAGAAACAAACGTTTTAACTTAAGAATTAATCAAAACTACTACAAAACATTCACTTCATCAAAATCCAAATTTTAGAGAAATATGTTTCCCCATATATTCTCAAATACATCTCACAGTGACAGATGATGCCACAGTACCGACATCAATTGTTTATCTTCTATATATGATTCAGTGAAAGACATTGCTGTCACATTTAAAACCATATTTAAGGCATGAGATTAAAAATAAGGATTTTATCCGAATGCTGGTTGATCTAAATTTGTATTAATTAAAAAATACTAGATAAAATAGTTCTGATGGCTAAAAACTTAAGCAAGATTGTTTATAGATATAAAGGTTAAATTGTAAACAGTCTGTGAAAGAGCCATTTATGTTCCCAGAACTCAAAAAGAAAGCATTTTAAAATAATTTAAGGAAAGCATTTAAAGGTAATTAAAGAATCCATACATTTCAAAGATAGTTATTGCTGATGGTAGTTAGCACATCTTAACCTCATTTAAACACAATAAGGTTTTCGCACTTACTACAGCTCCAAATGCCTGTAATATAATCACTAAAACTGAAGCTGAGGACTCATTTAGGAACACAATATGATTGTGTCCTTTTATGAGCTGCTGAGAAAATAATTGAAGAAAAGTTTTACCTTCTGATGATTTGTAAAAATATAAATAAGTAAACAAGAATGTGACAAAACTATTTCCTATGCAGTTCAAATTGAGACCTGTTTTATTGAAGGAAAATGATTCAAAGAATATGTTAAATTCAGTATTTGAAACTGGTGTTAAAATCTATCTGTTCAGGGTATTTAAAAAAAAAAAGAATCTTATAGTAAGTCTACCTTAACTTGAATACACATGAAAACTCACAAATATATACATAATATATATAGGGACAATCATTTATTATTAGAGAAATTTACAGATGCTTAAGTCACTAATCATTAATCCATTGTCAGGATTATACAATATTTGGCTTTTGAATTTTACATTGTTTTTTAAATGTTTAACTATTAAATTAACTGGGGATTTATTTTAAAATTCATTGGATTTAATTCTATAATTCAATGTACAATTTATAAAATTGACCAGACAATATGCTCTAGTTACCTGTTCCAATTCACTAGCCTGGAATATTTTGCAGGAAGTGTGTAAAAGTTGGAAAGTGTACTTTCTACTTACGGAATTTTAAAGTTATGTTTCCATTTTTTTCTTCTATTTAATGGTAAATATAATTCTTATTACAATGTATTTCCTGATAAGCTTCTTATTCTTTATGGGCCAGAATTCCGGAGAACAGGAAAGGTACAGAATGAGAAGTGGGCAAACAAGAAAGAACAACCACAATAAATGGATTAAAAGGAGTTTGTATTTTAAAGGTGAAGAGATAACACAGAGTAATCACAGGTCAGAATTTTATGTGAGCAGACATGGGATGTTGATGAAGTTTTATGCTATAATTTTTCACAATTTGTAATATGCAATCTTAAAAATCTTTTTAAATACATTTAGACATATCATGTACCTGATTTTAAAAACAGATGTGCCTATTGGGATTGACTTTCTTATAGTGTTATTGACTGCTATTATTTTGCTTATCAGCACACAACAGAAACTGAAGATTCAAGGATTGCTTTTTGTTTTCCTTTAAATTCTCTTAACTAATATTGCCAGTTCTGATGATACTTGCTTTCTTACGTCTTTGTTTGAAAGGAGACCCACCCACTTCCATCACAAAATCGTTCCATATAGAATAATTAATAATACAAAAGCCAGGTGGGGGGAGGGGCTCAAAACTCTGTCAAAACACAAAACAAGACTGATGCATCAGAAATGTGGTACTCCAAACTCAAAGGGAGGCAGAGTGAATTTGCTCTGTAAAGATGCTCTATTTGACTAGAGAAAGTTTCAGAGAAGCTGGCGGAAAGCGTGAAAGTGTAAATGCTGCTTCCAAAGTGGGTCTCAGACTTCAGCCGCCAAAAATAAACTGGTTCCTGGCTGAAAGACATAAGTGCAATCGTGAAATTGATATCCCTCCTTGGCTGAGTCCCAGACAATATGTTGCCTTTCGGGGGCTGATCAACGTGATTGATGTATCTGTGAGAGCCAGGGGGGCGCTCCCCTTTAATCAAACCCACCGTCCTCCACAGAGCAGCTGTGGACTCACTCACAAGTTCTTCAGGTTTTCTCCCTCCAGGTCTGCTTAGAAATCTGACAGCCCAGAAGAAGAAAAAGGTGGCAGAACAGCCACAAACTATAAACTCCACTCCGTAAAAGAAAAACAGGAAAAAGGAAGAGAAAACCAGCTATTGATTAAGACATAAGATGGCAGCAACTGAACAGTATATTGCCTTCAAAGAAAAATTCAGACTTCACTTATAATGTCCTAACAAACTTTAAAAGCATGTAGCTAAGGTGATTTTTTTTAACTTCTAAAAATGTAGATTTTTCTGTTTTTCTATATCTAGTAGCCATGATCAGATGTCATAGTCTACTTCACTGTTTTTGTTTTTTTACTTTCTTTCATTTCTCATCCTCAGTTTTCATGTTTGCATCATAGATTTCATAGTTTCAGGTAATCTGCCCTCTAAATCATCCAAAGATAATGTCACAGAGAGAAAAATAACCCCAAATCTCCTCAGGAGCAACATTGAGCTTGCAGACACTGGAATGGCAAATTCTAAACACCAGCTCCCTAATCTTAAAATCACTAATTTACCACTTCTTCAAACTCTTGCACTGCCAAAATATGGAATGATGGCAGGATCAAATGGGAGCTTTTGCATTTCCTGTTATAAGTATTTCTAAACCTGTAATATGTTATCATTGTTTGCTTTTTTCCTACCCTTTACTATAATGACTCACATTGATTCCAGCTTAAAAGATCAGCACCCAGGGATCATCAGTTTTTTTTTTTTTTTTTTTTTTTTTTTTTTTTTCAGGATTTCTTTAATGTCGAGAGTCTTCCAAATTGGTTAACCTTACCACACTCCCTTGCACTGTTGTCCTATTCGCACATAATATTCTGGTGCCAGATTGTCAGCTAATTATGTCACGAGCAATCAGCTAGCAAAGCACAGTCATTCTCGCCTGGAGAATGAACCTTGTTTCAGAGCTACTCCGAGGAAAAAATAGGCCCTTTCATTAAAGAAATCTGGAGTGAGGGTTTTATTTAACTCTGCATTCCATTTCAGCACTGCTGTTGCACGTTGATTGCTGGTTATTTCTTAGGCAGCTGCATGGGGGAACACCCTGGGGCTCCCTGGAGCCCAAGGCTCATTACAGCCTAAGTGGGAAGATGCACAACTATTTGGTAAACCTCTATTCTGTCGACTTGAGAAATAAAAACCAATAAGTTATCTCCCTCCAAAAGGTCATTTTTTGGGGGGGGTAAATTTCTTTGAAAAGTTATAGTTTTCTTCTATAAAGACCAAATGTGGAATAAAAATACAGCCAATTTTCAGAGATCTGTTTTTAATGAAGATGAAATTATTATAGACACACATATCAAAAGATTACCTTGAGATCACTAACATTAGAAAGGTGAATTTGTGACATCAGAAGTGTTGAGCTGTCAGAATTGGTTTTCTATAGTAGGCAAAATAATGTCTAGGTGCCTAACAGAGCCCCACATGGTGTTGGCGCCCAATAAAGACTACCTCCTCTTTGTATGCAGGTGAAAAATTAGTTCTCAGATTTTGAGCATACCTTTTAGGAGATGGTAGAAAGAGCTAGCCAAGCCTGTAATCCCAGTGGCTCTAGAAGCTGAGGCAGGAGGATCCCAAGTTCAAAATCAACCTCAGCAACTTAGCAAGGCCCTAAGTAACTCAGTGAGACCCTGTCTCTAAATAAAAAATAAAATGGGCTAGGGATATGGCTCAGTGGTACCTCCCTCTCTCCCCTCAAGAGAAAAAAAAAAAGAGCTAACCAAGTGATAAGGCAATAAGGCAATGAAGAACCTGCTTGGATAAAGCATTTACTAAGAAAAAATCAGTTACATCGATACTCTTCATTTGTTTATTAAGACTTTAACAGTATTCATCATCTACTTAATATAAAAATCATAACTTGATGATGACTCTATCTTAAAATGTTACTGAGGAGGGGGGAAATAACACACAGGAAGAAATTGGGTCAAATATTACAATACACAATAAAGTAATATGTTTTATAGCATGAATAGTGAATGCAACAGGAATTTGGAAAATAGAGAGATTTGCTTATGGCTTCTTCTGAAGTTCTTGGGCTGTATCTCAGAGTTGGGAAGCCAGGAAGATCATCAGGGTTCTTGGTGATTTGCAGACCAGAGAATAATCTCTTGGAATGCTGGTTAACTTGATACTTTGATCCAATAATGAAAGTTTAGAACTTCAAACCCTGGTAATAAGGATTAGAATAAAAATGCAAATTTTAAGCATGATGATTACTAGTATTCCAGAGGCTGAAGATATTTTTCCTATCCCTCCAATGGGAACTATTTACTATAGGAGCACGATTTACTATCTCCCTGGATTTCTTCAATTGTGTTGACTTAGAAAAATTTTCAAGGTGAGCACTTAAAACATACAAAACTGCCAAAAGCATTAATGAGACATTTATTGAAAATACAGATGCAGAGAGAAAAAAATTGTTTGGAATGTATGCAATGTATTTCCAGTAAGACATGCTGTATTTTCAATAGTATAACAGCAAACACTTTTGTCCAAAGGTTTTTCATTTTGTAACAGATGATTGTAGGAAAATAAAATCTTAGCTTGAGAAATGAGTAGACAGGCAGGAGTGCTGCAGGAAAAAAAAAAAAAAAAGCAATTTCCACAGTGTTTCACAAACTGAATCTAATTCAGCTTTGTAGCATCTTTGTAAGACCATGCTCTTGGAAGCACAAACAGAAGAAGAAACCAAAGAAATAATTCACTAACCCTATTATTATATTGACAGCAATCAAAACCTAGTTTCAAGGTCTTAAGTGGGGTATGTTAAAATAATTCTTAGGAGAGTCATAGGAACACGAAAGAATGTCAAAATTAGGCAGATAGCAAAGACATAAAAAGTTTCGGTTTCCCAGCTTTTGAGGTGATTTTTGATTAATATTCTATTATATAAGAAGTTTTAAAAGATTAAGGAAAATGTGATCAAATGTTTCCAATTTCCACCAGAGTGGGTAAAGAGATAGTAAGCTTAAAATGCATGAAGGAGGTTGAGGTTAGAAACCTCAGAGATTAATCAGACAGGGAAGATTATACTGAAATTTATAACTAGAAAAAGTCCAGAACTATTTTCCCTGGAAATCATTAAAAATACAAGAGAAACAATCATGTATTTTGGCTCAGAATGGTGTTAATGCCATTTTGTCTAGAGTCAAAGTAAGAGGTCCCTGAAAATGTCTTATCTTGGCTATGAAAACAAGATCATTATGAAATCAGTTAAAAATACAGCAAAAGTTTATCAATGGGAAAGAATAGTTTGACTTTTGTTGATAGAATACTGAGGAAAGTATACTTTTCTATGTATAAGTTGCACTCTTTATGGTAATTTTTTCTCTAAGATTCCCCCCAATTAAACATTCAACCTATTCATAAGACTCATATATGGACCCTCTTGTACTTGCTGAATCTGTGATTGGCAACCTTAGGTAATTATTTATTTTCACTGGGTTCTTGAGGTTTGATGTTTGGAGGGAGAATTAGGACTTCTAAGACCTTGGTGTGATTATTCCTATTTTAGTACTAACTTGGGCACTTTGTAGACATTGTAGATTTTTGTCCTGGCATTTCTTCTCTTTTTGTAACAGAAAAGAGAGAAACAAAGATTATATAAAGCAGTAGTTCATAATCACATCCAATTTGAGGCTGGGAATCTTTAAATTAAAAAAATTATCAAAGTTATACAACCTGTATATGACTGCAATTATATTTTAGTGCCTGTTTGAGAAATATATAAAGGACAATGTATGATTGCACATGCACAATGCCTATGTTTTAAAATGAATTTTTTAAAAGTTTTGCTAATTACTGCATTTACAAACATATGGAAAAAAGGTCTTTTGTCTTTATGACACGGGCAGTCTTGGTATGTATGGACTGACTTCTGTCATTAGGTTCCCTCAAGGATGGCTTGCCCTTGGGTAAGGAACCTCTGGTCTAAAGAAAACAACATTTTCCCTCCTAGAATTCAGCATCATCATCATCAGTGGAAAAGAAAATCTGTTTTTAGAGTGAACTCAAATTTGAAAGAAATGACAACAGTAATCAGAAATGACTTGAAGCATAGAGGAAAGTAATATGCTATTTACAATGCAAATTTCACAGTTATTTAACTCCAACTCATTTTAACCTTTTGGGATTTTTTTTTTTTTTTTTAACTTAGCCACTAAAGTTAGAGATTAAGGAAATCCTTCTCTGGAATCACCTAATTTTATGTTTTGTCAGGGTGTTTTCTTTTTTTAAAAAAACAGCATATTGTCCACATTGTAATTCTACATTTAGAAGTTCTTCCTTTAGCCCCTGTCAAGCAGGCCTATTAGGAAGTGAGTAAATTTAATAAACACGCAACTGCACTAAGTATGCATCACCTCATTTGCATGTCTGTGTGGGTCGAGTGCAGTCAGTGTGGGCAAACAGCTGTCTGCTGTTTGTGTAGGCATGGAAATGAGGCCTTAGGAAAATGTGCCTCCATTGGAAATAGAAAAGGGAAGGGAGTTTCAGAAGCCATCAAGGACATCCTCAGGCACACTAAATTTAAGTGGTCCCAGAACAAGGCCTTGGTCTGTTAAGATCATTAGACAAAGATATGCCTCTAAAGAGACTTAGAAAAAAAATTGTGTGTGTGTGTGTGTGTGTGTGTGTGTGTATAAAGTTAGTATTTTTCAGTCTGATAGGAAGTTTAACAAAATTATATCATTCTGAAATACTCATTATTTTAAAAACTGGAGTCAAACTCATTAGTAGCAAAATAAAATATCTGGCTCAATTAGCTGCTGCTTTGCATTCAATAGTAATAAATATTTGCACTGTGCAAGCTGTGGAGTACAGTACAATGTTGGACCCAGCCTAAGCAGGATTGGGGCAGGGTAGAGGTGGCCCTCTATGTAATTTCTCTTAGGTTCACTCAGCTTACACCAGCTTTCAAAAATAGATGCAGTCTTCTAGAATGTCAAGGTATAATCAAGCTGTATCAACTTTGTCTATTTCCATAGTTTGTGATAAAGTGAAATTTAGCCAATAAGCTATTTTCCCCTTTCATGTAAATACATAACAACCTGCAGATTTTTGTTTTGTTTTTATAAAAAAACATCTAGGCTCTTATATTGGGATGGGGGGTGGATCTAGCAATGGATCACAATCTGTGGGTGATGGGGGAAGAAATCTCCACTTTTATGAGCAGTCTCATAACAGCTCTAGCACAGAAGATGAACACTTCTCACGTGAATACATTCTGTAAAACGCATATGTAAACACACATATAATGATTATATATTAATAGGAATGTCCATAGTCCTGTGCATTCGTTGGAAATGCTTTTTCAGAGATTATCCCATTTAACAGTGTTTCCATAGAGCGGTGCTCTTTCTGAAAGCTTTCCCACTCTGCTCCAAGGGGGACCCTTTGGTGGGTGCTAGATTCTGTGACGCATGGTAGCTGAATGTGGCATATGTTGCCAAATTCCTATTTGTCCTTCACGTGAAGTCCATATTGACTGTTTCAAAAACTCTTTGTATGAGCTATTATTTTCAAATTGTTTCCCAACTTATACTGCAATTGAAAATTGGACAGCTTTTCAATTGCTCTCGCATTCCAATTGATTACCAATACACTTTTTCAGAATTAAGAATCTCAGTCTATTCTCATCCCTGGCATGGTGTTGACTCTATGTGGCTTTCATTTAAATATTATAGCACAGTGTGTGCCTCACTCCGTGTTAAGATAACGAACGAGGCAATCAATTAGATTTATTATCTCTTCTTTTGACTCTGTGGTATGTATCACTGTGGAAAAAAAGCAAGCCCTAGACATAATGTTGCCTTCGCTTCAAGGTCTCCTAGGATTAGCGTCCAAACTTAGTTTCTGCTGTATCAGACGGGTCTCAAGGTTCGCAATGTGTACTTTAGGTCGAGGCAATTGTAACAATCAAATAACTAATATGTTTTCTGAATAAATGCATTCTAACTCCGTTAGGTTATCAGATCAAATCAATAAATATTTATTGAGTGATTACTATGTATAAGGCACTATGCTAGGCCCTGGAGGACAGGAAGGGAAGTGCATTTTGAACCACATCTTAAATTCTCAGGAATATCTCAGGAAATAATCAAAACTGTTATTAATAAGAAAGAGGGAAGGAAACATTTAATTTGTATAGGCATTTTTGAGTGCTTTAAAAATCATTCTGTAAGGTCCTCAGTGGCCTCATGATCATCAGTAGCAGTCACCATTTTCCAATGGGACAGTTGAAGCAGAGAGAGGTTAAACTCTTCTCTTGAGGTCACAGAGCAATAGAGCTACAGAGCTGAGTCTCCTACTGTAAATGGCGGTATCTTGGCTTTGTGTTTAATCTGCCCTGGAATGGTTGCTGTTTCCATGTCCTTGCTTCTTGCTTTGGCTTGGCTGTGCTTTATTAGCTGGTGCTTATAAGATCATTAATTGACCTAGAACTGCAGGAATTTGAATTAGCATAGTACAACTCTCCCTCTACCAGCACAGAGTTCTACCTATGCATGTGAGTCTAAACCTCCTGCTTTTACACAACGAAAGGAAAGCGGTATATTTCTCTTTTTAATGAGTGCTGCTCCAACATTTTCTTGTGAAATTTAAAAACATACAGAAAGTTGAATTTGACAGTGAATACCCATATACCCACCACCTCAATATTGTCATTCATATTTACTATACTTGCTTTGGCACATATCTATCCATTCTTCATCCATCAACTCATCTTAATTTTTGAGGCATTTTAAAGTTAAATCTCAGGGCTGGGGTTGTAGCTCAGTGTGAGGCCCTGGGTTTGCTCTTCAGCACCATATAAAGATAAATAAATAAAATAAAGGTGTTGTATCCATCTACAATGACAAAAAATTTTTAAATTAAAAAAAATAAAGTAAATCACAAGTATAACCTTTTGGAACATATTTTCACCATAGAGCAAAGAGGCTTATAGTAGTGGTGTCATAGTTTCAGAGGGAATAATTATAAGTGGTTCAAACAAATTTGTTAAAGATTTTCTTAAGTATTAACTAGTCTTACCTTTGTGTGGGCTGCATTCATTTGTTTATCTGATCCTGGCAAAATGATTTCATACAGTGAAAAAGCATGTAGTAATAATTCCATTTTACAGATTAGAAAACTGAGGCTTAGAGACTACATATGGAACCAAAAGTCACACTGGAGATGGCATATCCAAGACAAACTACTTCTTCCAGCTCCTGGTCCAGTGTTCTTTTCTCTAGACCAAATCACCCACCCTCCTTTTTTTTTTTTTTTTTTTTTTTTTTTTTTTTTTGTGTGTGTGTGTGTGTGTGTGTGTGATACTGGGGATTGAACTCAGGGGTACTCGACCACTAGGCCACATCCCCAGCTCCTTTTTGTATTTTTATTAGAGACAGGATCTCACTGAGTTGCTAAGTGCCTCTCCATTGCTGAGGCTGGCTTACGAACCCGCTATCCTCCTGCCTCAGCCTCCTAAGTGCTGGGATTACAGGTGTGTGCCACCGCACCAGGCTGGCTCACCCATCTTCTTTTGTCAAGACTTCCCACATAAGTTTAGTAACTAGTTCTTAAAGCATAAATGACAGTTGAACATCCTAACCTGAAATACTCAGGCCAGAAGTATTTCAGATTTTGAATTTATTTTGGATTTTGGAATGTTTGCATGGGGATGTAACCCAAATCTAAATATGAAATTCACTTATGTTTTATATAGATCTTATGGATATAGGCTGAAGATAATTTTCTGTAGTATTTTAGTGGGCCTGTACTAAACACAATACAATATTTTCAGTGCATATTTAGTGTGCTTCATAGTTGCATGAAGTCAAGTGTGGAATTTTACACTGGTTGGGTCATGTCAGCATGCAAAACCATTGTATTTTGGATTTTGCATGTTTTGGATTAAGGATATTCAACTCTTATTTAAATAGCTAGACGTATGCCATAGTCACTGTGTTAATGTAGCTATGACCTAGTTCATTTAGTTTTACGGTTTTGTGTATGTGTGTGTGTGTGTGTGTGTGTGTGTGTGTGTGTGTGTGGTGCTAGGATCAAACCCAGGGCCTCACACATGTTAGACAAGTGCTGTACAACTGTGCCACATCCCCAGCTCATTATTTTTTGTTAAACACATCTTCAAACCTTGAAGAGCTTTAGGGCTGAGGAGAAACTGCCTCCACTTCTTTGACACTGCTGTTTGAGCAATCTGTGATCATGGGCTTCTAGATGTCCAATGACATTTCTTTTTTCGACCCTATTGAAGGTTTTTTCTATGAAAATTTAAAATGAGAAGGACCTCATTTGTGATCCTCTACATTAATCCTCACTTTGTTAGTCCTGGTTTTTAAAGTTTTGGTTTTATGTAATAAAAATGATACTCATTAAAATGTAAATAAAGTGAAAATATTCAATGTACAGACTTTGGAATCCTACTCTCTGAAGAAAATTTTCCATTTTACATTCAGATTTGTGTTCTCCCAGTCTGATGTTAAGCTGCCTTGCAACCCGATCTCTTCACTTAATGGTGAATTTATCTGGTGCTTTGTAAAGGCTTCATCTTCTTCCATTCAATATCTGTATCATAATCTACTTATTCACTTGTAATGCATATTTAGCTTATTTCTGTTTTTTTTCCATTATTACAGTACAAAATAAACATTCTTGTCTTTTTATTTTGACTGCCATTTGCTATTTTTTCTTTTTATTTTCTTTGTTTTTAGAGGACAGATCCTTAAAAATATGGAGTAGAGGGGTGAGAAAGGAGGGTTAGAGTGACTGAGAGAAAGAGGGCACCTTCACTGAGATGGGGAGCAGCAGGTTCTGGAAATGTTGCTAGCGGATGTGTTTCAGAGAAGTTAATTTTGAGACATCTGCAAGACTTAAGTGGAGGGGCTGGGCTCAGCAGTGGAGCGCTCGCCTGGCACGCGTGAGGCACTGGGTTCAATCCTCAGCACCACATAAATATAAAATAAAGATATTGTGTCCACCTATAAGTAAAAATAAATAAATATATATTTTTAAAAAGATGTAAGTGGAAATCCTTAGAAACCAGGTGCTGGGAGAAGGTAGGAGCAGAGATATTGATGTGGGATGGTATCAAAAGGCCTGAGGATGGTGAGATTATCTAGGGGAGAAGGTGAGTACAGAATAGGGTCGACGTCGTTAGGTGCTTCAACTTTTAGAGGTTAGCCAAAGTGAAGCCTGCAAAGGATGCTGGGAAGAAGAGGCCAGAGTGTGAGCTGGGAATCCAGGGTGTTGTGATCCTAAGAAGACTTTAGAACAAAGTATTTCAAAAGAGAGGAACTGGTCCAAGTGTCAAAAGTTGTGGATGTATGGGTTAAGATGAAGAGGAAATAATTTACTGAATTAGGTGTGCAACTTTTTAAAAAGTCTACAGATGTCAACCACACATATAAAAGATGCATGATCTTACTATTATTCAAATAAATGCAAAATGTAAATTTATTTTTGATTATCATATTACCAGGGAATATAAAGAGGAATATCTAATATTAGCAAGAATGATGGGAAAGAAGCATATTCATACAATGATTGCTTAATTTTTTAAAAAAAGGGAAATTTGACAATATCCAGAAAAATATTCCATGTATATGACAGTCAATCCAGACCTTATTCTAACAGAAAATAGGAATCCAACTTCACATATTATTCTTCAACTGGCTACTAAAAAAAAAAAAAAAAAAAAAAAAAATCTCCTAATTAATCTCTCCGCTTCCACTCTTAACTACCTGTAGTATATTCATATTTCAAACAAACTGGTCTTTTAAAAATTAAGTATCAGATCCTATCATTCAGCTATGTATAACTGTCCAATGACTTTCTGTTGTAAGTAGCATAGAATCTTTTCTACCGCCTAACATTCTGATTCTTCTCAAGGCTTAACTTCCTACGCTTCTCCTTCTCCATATGACCCTTTTTTCTACCTTTAAGCTCTTCAACTCTAGGATTTCACCCTTCTCTTGTCTCTTCCCAGAATTTTCTTTCAACTTTTCAATGGCTGGCTCCTTGTTATTCCAGTCTCAGTTTATCTATTTTCCATGTACTTACTATTCATTTCCTCTCTCTAGAATGTTAAGCCTCCTGTTCAGCACAGAGAAGCCACTTGCTTAATAAACGTTTGTAGATTGAAAGAATAAATGTTTATTGTTTCTGTTTCCATTAGACAAGTCACTTTTTCCCTGTTGATTTATAGGAATTCTCTATCTATACCTATGAGCAAAGAGATATCTCTTTGTCACATGTGTTAAAAATAGTTTTTCTGATTGTGATTTGTTTTTTAACTTTATTTTTGGTATTCTCTTTCCATACAGAAGTTTTAAATTTCCACACAGTCAATCTCTTGGTTATTTACTTTTTAGTTCCTTTCACCGATGTCATGAGAAAAGATTTCCTTAACTAAATATTGTAAATGAGAAAAAAAATTCTTATATTTTCTTTTAGTATTTATACACTTAAAGTGCTTACAGTCCATTGAAAATATATTTTATATGGTATTAGATAAGAAACTAGATTTACTTTTCATAATGTTTAACTAATTGACTAAAATATTATCTTCTGAAAAATCCATTTTCTACCCACTGATTTACGATGACCCATTTCTTATGTAGGAAATTCCCACAGATACTCTGAGGCTCTATCTTATTTAATTAATCTGTTCCCATATAATATCAGATACTTTCATTTACTGTGGCTAAAAATATAGTTTAATATCTAGTTGGCTGAGTACCTATATTTTTTTTTAACATTTTTTTTATTTATTTACTTTAGTTGTACACAAAGCAATGCATTTATGTTTACGTGGTGCTGAGGATCAAACCCGGGCCGCGCACGTGCGAGGCGAGCGCTCTGCCGCTGAGCCACAACCCCAGCCCAGTACCTATATTTTTAAAAATTTTTTGTTGTTTAAATTTTCTTGTTAGTTCAGTTCCTGCCTCACTTACTATATATGAGTTTGTCTTTTATCCCTAGGTTGGACATGAACTCCAAATTATTAGAGCCCAAATTATCACTGCCAAATTATCAGAGCCCACATTGGTGCTTGGCACTGAAGACATATTTATGGGAAGTCAAATGAATGATTTTCTTAATATCTTTATTTATTTATTGCAATTATTACAATTTATTACAATATATTTCTTTATTTTTATGTGGTGCTGAGGATCGAACCTAGTGCCTCACATGTGCGAGGCAGGTGCTCTACCACTGAGCTACAGCTACAGCCCTCATTATTTTTAAATATAAAAAAGTTTCTAGAATGCTCCCTGTGCATATTTTTTTCAGATGAACTTTTTCAAAAGTCAATTTGTCAAATTCCAAATACAATTTATTGAGATGTTTGGGGAGCTGTGGTAATCTTTTATGTTACTGTGAAGTGAAATGACATCTTTAGAATATTGAGCCTTTAATCCTGGAATGGGCTCTATCTCTGCATTTATTCCTGTCGACTTTAATGTTGTTCAATAAAACTTTATGATTTCCATCTCATTCAGATTAAGACTGTGTGTTCCACCATTACCAGCTACTCCCAGTGATTTTTGGGACCCCTATCTCCCACTACCTTTCCTTCAATTGCCCCACTTCAGCCATACCGGCCATCTCGATAGTCCAGAGTCATGCCCCTCTCATCTTAAGGGCCTCTGTACTTGTACCCTCTTCCTGGAACACTCCCTCACTCCTCACCTTTCATAGGTGTAAGCTGCCTGGTACCGTAACCCGGGATGAAAACTCTCGGAGGCAGAGTTAAGCTTTTACTACTTTTACTTCTACTTTCTTAGAGAGAGCTTAGAGAGGGAAAGAAAGATTTTTCTTCTTAGCTTAGAGAGAAAGAAAGATAGAGCTTAGCTTCTTGTCTTCTTGTAGAAAGATAGAGCTTAGCTTAGAGAAAGATTAGAGCTTCTTTCTTCTCTCTTCTTTCTTCCTTCTTCTTTCTTCTGTCTTCTGTCTTCCTTGGGAGCCTCGGCCTAACTCTGACCAGTCATTACTTCTTCTATCTGGTTTCTCTTCTGTCTTCTATCTGGTTTCTCTTCTGTAACCGCTCTGCCTACGTTCTGGCCGCTCTGATTCTTCTGACCGACCGAGTGACTGCCCAGCTGACTGAATTCTCCGTTCTCCTAACTCGGACCGCTTTCACCTGGTTATATACCTTCAGGTTTGTGGGTGCCTACAGGTGCGTCACATACATATCAGGTGGAACTTATGGCTTCCAGCTAGCTACAACAGCCCTTCCTAATTAGGGCTCCTTCACATAGGGTCTGTGCTTAAATGTCAACTTCTTAAAGTTCTTGGCCATCCTACGTATATTAGCATCTCCACTCCTGCCTTTCCCCATCTTTTCAATTACCCCCAATCTTGTTTAAATTTTCTTGTTAGTTCAGTTTCTACCTCACTTACTACATATTAGTTTGTCATTTATCCCTAAGTTGGCCATGAACTCCAAATTATTAGAACCTAAATTATCACTGCCAAATTATCATAGCTCACATTGGTGCTTGGCACTGAACACATATTTATGGAAAGTCAAATGAATGATTTTCTTAATATAGTTATATAAGTCTTGCTGATTTGTTTTAGATTTCCAACATTTTAATTATAACTGGTTTATCTGTGATATAAAGGAAGATGTTGTTTTTATAAATGTTTCTAACCCAAATTCTTTACTTTTATTTTTTGTGGTATCAGGGATTGAACCCAGGGGCACTTAGCCACTGAGTCACATCCCCAACCCCTTTTTATATTTTATTCAGAGACAGGGTCTCGCTAAGTTGCTTAGGGCCTCACTAAGTTGCTGAGCATGGCTTTGAACTTGGGATCCTCCTGCCTCAGCCTTCTAAGCCACCGAGTTTATAGGTGTGTGCCACTGCACCCAGTTCCAAATTCTAATTACATTAATAGATTTTCAACTGATTCTTATGGAGTCCTATAATGACATCAATTTATTTTATATTTGTATTTCTCTTTTAGGCCTTATCAGATTGGTTAGGACTTTCACGAAAATGTAGGACACTAACAAGATAGTGCCATATCAGTCTACTTAAGTTGACTTAGATTTTAGTAACAAAGACCTCTGCTTTCCAGTGGCTTTCATCATCAGAGACCTATTTCTCACTCACAGTTCATGAGCATCTTCAGCCTTAACTCTGCTCTCTATTGCCTTCTTTCTATACCTAGGCTATGACTGTCACCTCTAACAGGAATGCTGAAATCTAATGGGAGATGAGAGGCTTGGTGGGGGTTGAGGGGACCATAAGATGGTCTTTAATGCTTCAGTTCAGTAATATTGTTATTATTCTGCTTAAAATAAAATGCCCATACAAATCACATTGCAGGAACTACTGCCATCAAGAAGGAAATACATAACTCTTCCACAGGAACGGACACTACAAGCTGTGAAGCTAGACTGCCATTGAAGGGTTAGCAATCTATAACATATGATATCTTCAACGTAACTATTATATTTTTGTTTTTCATTATAATAAGAATGCATCTAGTATATTTCCATTATATAAAAAGGTGCTATCTATGACGTGTATTTGATTCTATGATTTCTGATGGCTTTATTCTCAAGTTACTAATATTTTTATTATCACCAGCATAAGAAATCTTCGAGTAAAGTTAGCAGACACCATATTCATGCTGATGGTGAGGTTTTTGAGAAATGTGGAATTGGAAAAACATCTCCAAAGAACTCTTTTTTTTTTTTTTTTTAAAGGAGATTGGCCTGAAGGATAGAAGGATAAAAGTAACCAGATGAAGGAGGTTACTCATCAAGTAAGGGTTTATTACCTAGGAGGAAGAAGACCTGAGAATGTTTAAGTGCTCATGAGAAGGTTTTAACAAGATGAAATGGCGAAGACAAGAAAGTGAGAAGGGAATTCTCCTAGAGAGTTGAGAAAGCGGTAGGGATGGGGTTAGGAGCTGAGGCAGACAGAGGAATTTCCTCCCCTATTTGTCTTTTCACAATATTACCTCTTTTTACTATTCATTAATTTTGTAATTTTTTTCTATTTAGAAAACTGTTCTCCTGGCCTAAATCAAACATATTCTTCTTTATATCAAGTTCTGTCTTGTCCTCTTATACTTCTCTTCAAATCCTATTCGTTTTCCAATGAGATGTTTATTTAATCTTTTGTCTTTATTAATTCCTTTGCCCCACCTAATTTTAATATATTTTCTTTTTTTTTTTGGGTGGGTATATGAATGTTATTTAATTCACCTTCAATGTTTAATAATAAAAATATTTAAGACTACAACTTGGTTACATTGATATGTAGTATTCCCATTTTTCTTGACCTTTAGGTGAACTGCAAGTGAACTGCAACTTCCTCCTATAAAAGTTCTTATTATTATACAGAAAATAGATAGTGCCAGTATAAAAGGATGAAGGCAGAATAACTAAATGAGGTCATTTCTGTGGTCCAGCCAGATGGGTGCCATTCATGGAGATGGAGAAACAGAAGAACAATTTTTGTAATCACCTTCTAGAATTTTTATTTACTCTTACATAGCATACTGTGGAACAACTTTCTTATTGCTTATATAATACTCATTTTCCTTTCTTTATTGCTATCAGAATCCTGACTTTAGTATCCAATGCTCCCAGGAAACATATTTTTAGAACCCCTTGTTGCTAGAAATGGATATGTCCATCAGCTAGCCATTAAGATATAAATTAAATTCTGCTGGGAATTTCTAGGGATTTTTTGCTTTCCTAGTGCAAGAGGATAAATTTTTACCTTTTCTTGTTGCCATGAAAATGAATCTAATGTCTGGAGATGTAGCCGCCACATTGGGACCAGGAGAGAGAAAGCATAAAGATGAACAGTTCTATCTTTTTTTTTTTTTTAATGATTTTTAGTTGTAGATGGACACAATACCTTTATTTTGTTTATTTATTTTTATGTGGTGCTGAAGATTGAACCCAGTGTCTCACATGTCAGAGGCAAGTGTTCTACCTCTGAGCCACAACCCCAGCCCGAACATCTCTATCTTAAGAATGTCAGAGTAAAAGAATAGTCTACCAACTAGCTGAACCTAAACAGTAAATACTTTCTAACAGCCATCATGTGAGATAATTGAATTCTTATTTTTGTAACCTATGATTTCAATTCATGCTGCCTGCAACCAAACATTTTCAACAATTTTATTACTTTCCAATGAGTTCCCTTTACTCTGGGAGATCTGGAGAAATGCCTGCTGCATTTTTTGTAGTGGCAATTCATGTGTTGCTATGAACATCAATGTTCATAGCAGCACAATTCACAATAGCTAGATTGTGGAAACAACCCTGATGCCCATCAATAGATGAATGGATAGAGAAACTTTGTATATGTACACAGTGGAACACTACTCAGCACTAAAAGAGAATAAAATCATGGCATTTGCAGGTAAATGGATGGAGTTGGAGAAAATATGGCAAAGTGAAGTCAGCCAATCCCAGAAAATCAAAGGTCTATTGATTCCTTTAATATGATGATACTGAATTATAGTGGCAAGGGAGGGGGGATGAGAGGAATGAAGGAATGTTAAACAGAAAAAAGGGGGGAGGGGAGGGGAGGGAAAAGGGGCAAGGGGATAGAAACAATGGCAGAAGGAGTTGGACATCAATATACTAAGTGCATGTATAAAAACTCAAATGGTATGAATACTTTGTGTAAAACCAATGACTTGGAAAACTGTGCTCTTTATATGTAATATGAAAGGAATTGCACTCTAAAAGCATGTGTAACAAATTAAATTAAATTTTAAAAACTTTAGAAAAAAGAATGAAATTGCTCACAATGAATAAAGCATTTTATATGTCCAATATCTGAGAGCTAATGGGGCCATATTCTTCTAACTTCTTTGTATGTTTTATCTACTTCATATATCATATATCATATCTGTTCTGTCAACTAAGTCCTGAGATTCTTCTTCTTTATTCATTGCCTCATGCACACACCTGGGTGAAAGTTTCCTTACTGGTTCTTCCCATCCAGTCTTTCACTTTCTAGACCACTCTGAATTCCGCTGCCTCTCAAGGCTTTCCAGCTCTATTGTTGTTTGATTCCCTTGCACTTAGCATACCAAAGATTACTCAATACATGAAATATAGACTGATTCCCTAGTTTGCCATGTTCCATGCTCTCCAAAATGATCCTACTCTCCTTTTACAATCTTAGTTTTCACTCAAATGCTTCTTTCTAATTAAACTGCTCTCCTGGCATGTATGGATGGATATATGGATACACACACACACACACACACACACACACACACATATAAAACATATCCTTCGTCACATTAAATTCTGTCTTGTCCTCTTCTGCTTCTCTTCAAATCCTACTCATTTCCCAAAGTTTGGCTCAAATCCCACCTCCCCTGTTAAAGCCTTGTTGCACACAATGGCCAAACCTTCTCTCCTCTTCCTCTCAAATCCTATCCATCTTCTACTACATCTACTCATCTATAATGTGCCCCAACTACCTTCATCTTTGCTCAGGCTATTCTTGCAGACTGTAAAGTCCTTTCTCTTTTTCCCCATGGGAATTGTTATATATCTTTGGAGACACAGCTCAAAGTCTTCTTTATTTTAAGTCCTTCTTCATTCTTGGGTTATGACCAACCAGCTCTTCCCATACAGTTTGTCCATGATGCTCTTTGTTTTGCTTTTTCTTATCTAACTGCTGCATGTTTACAAGATTTCCCCTACAACGACCTATAACTATCAAGATTCAATAGAGCAGGTACTGTGGCCTCAGTTCATAATTCATCAAATCATAGCTCTCTCTGTGAGAACAAATTTCTGATCATCTCATCCAAAACTCCAGTTAATCAAAGAAATAAGCCTGTAGACAGGTAGTGACTTACACAAAGTCACAGCATTCAGTTCAGGGCCCAATTCTATGTCAGTGCTCAGAATAAAAAGATGAATGAGGGACAGTTCCATCCACAAAGAGCTAAGAATTTAGTGAAGACACCTGACTTGTTTAATTAATAAATCACAGGTCTGTTTTTTAAAGTATTATAAAAATCATGTTGTAGTATATATTTTCTAACACTTTCATAATGCAATAAAAGATTATTCCTATCTAGGGAGACAACTTCAGAGAATTTTGAAATGTTAGCAAGTAAATTAATGTCCTACTAATTTAAGATCTCAAAGAGATGACCCATAAAAATGAGCCACCAACCAAGATCATCTAAATAAAATTATATGCACATTGTTTTTAATTTTGAAAACTTCTCCACTGTTACATAAGTGAAATGGTAGCAAATTAAATAGAATATGTATACACATCATATATTCATTTTAAATTAATGTGAATTATATTTACTGATTGCTTAGTTATTTAAAGAATAATAAAATAATTCTCATTCATGCTTTGATTCTCATGTGTCAGACCATCTACTCTTGATTTTGCAAGAGAGACCATAATGAGAAATGTAAATATTTTCCCCAAGATCCCCTAGTTTTTCATTTGTCCAGTTTTCCGTTTTTTTTTTTTTTTCAGCATGGGTTGGTGAATTATTACTATAGTCAGAATTATGATTAGGGGACATTCCTTTCCAAAGTCAGAATTAGATAATTAGCCATATGTATTTAAATCAAATTTCTACTTAAATAGCTTCCTGTTTCTGCATTGCCTTGAGACTCACTATATTTATTTATATAACAGAGCATACTGTGTATACCAATATATTATTGTTAATAAAGTAAGTTATTTTGATTTCATTCTATAATCACCACCATAACTTTATACATCTCAGTTTACATTAAGTAAAAATTATGACCATACAGGAAAAAGAATTATTATTAGCTAAGATCAGGATTCCATGAGTTACTGATGATCAAGACTTGAAAGCATGTAAAAAATAGAATTTGATAGAGCTAAATATGATCCTGTACTTTCTTAATCTAGTTGCATTAAATATCATTTGTGTGTATGTGAGCCTAAATCTGCAACTACCCATATGTCATCTTCTGTAGTAAACAGGGCCCTAAATTAAATGGTTGACAGGAGAAATAGCTTTGTATAATTTGCAAACCAAGGCTATTATAACAGGTGAGCTCCTGATTTGCTTTACTTTGAGCTGTTAATGAATAAACTTCAAAAAGATATTGGAGATATAAAGGGGAGGCTGGATTTTAAAATTATGTTATTAATTTCCTGGTTATCTTGAATATTTGTTCATCAAAATCAAAATAAAACTGATTTATCAAGAGTGAGTGAAGATGGTGACTTTGCCCAAGATTCATAGAGCCACAAAAACTCTGGACCAGGTTGAGACCAATTCTGACACCTTTTATAAAAGGACTTGGGAGTCTACTCAAAGTAAATGCTAAAAATATATGTATGAGAAAATCCACCAAGTTCAACTTCACAGCTGCATGTGTAGATGTGACAGTGTATTAGATGACAAGTCAGAATAATCAAGCTCTGAATAAATTGATAGTGACTCAGTGAAATCAGAGGAGTAATGGAACTTGGATTTCATTCATCCTCCTCAAATAAGGAAAATTTCATAGTTTCATTCTCTCTATGTGTAATCTGTTTGGGCTGCTAAGACAAAGTACCATAGATAAGGTGTATTAAGCAGCAAATACTAATCTCTCTCTCAGGTCGCACAGTTCTGGTGGCTGGAAGTACCTGGTCAGGGTGCCACTTGGTTGGGCACTGGTGAGGACCCACTCCCTGGTGTATGGATGTCCATCATTTTCTGCTGCATCATGGGAGAGAGAGAGCTGGGGTTTTTTCATTCCCTTGTTAATGTCCTAATACCATCTCCACTTCCTAATGCTATCACCCTGGGAGCTTACAATTCCAATATGTAAGTTCTGAATGGCCACAAACATTCAGTCCATCAGCCATCAACTGATATGTAGCATCACTGATTAAAGATCTTCAATTGGATACCGTCCTCACACATACAGCTGATTGATGTGAACAGACAAGAGGAACTGAACTCCCTCCCATCTTACTCAAGCTCGCACCAACCTAGAATCTGGCCTTACATAAAGATCAAATTCAAACTTCTTTCCTTGCATTTTTAAAACCTTACCTCACAAGATATCTGCAATAATTTCCTTTTGCACCACCAATGAATGCTATTGACTATTTTGGTAAAGAGCCCCCTACAGTGCCAATTGCTTGGACTCCTTTATTTTACAACAAAGCAAATTTCTTTCTCCTTCCTGGGTATAGGGCTAAACTGGTAAATGAATATATAGTGCCAATTGGTAGTTGAGTAAATCTCTGATAACCAAGTTTTATTTTCCTGGTTTTCTGTTTGTTTGCTTGTTTGTTTGTTTGACTCTCAGTGATCTCTCCAGCAATCTGTTTTGCCTAGAGGCTGACAGTATCTCAGGGGACCTGGCTTAGTAAGATTGATTGGAACTTCCAACTTAGCCATTTCCTTACAGAATGGCTACTTTCCTACCTCCTCCTCCCCCTTTCTTTCTTTTTTTTTTTTTCTCTTTCTTCCCCCCCCCCCCCCCCCCCAATGATGTTACATTTGTCCTGCAAATGATGGAGAGCACACTGCAGAAGAGGAACGGCTGGGCTCGGATCGCTCCTTTCTTGGCAAGCTCTCTCACTTCACACCAGCCCTCCTCGGCACCATTAATATTATATATAGATACCCTTGTCACAGATTTACGTTCGGCAGTGATCCGAAATCAGGACGGGAGGGTGAAGCGCATGTGAGGAAGGGGTGGGGGAAATGGAGCTGATTTATTGTGAGGAATGTTAGAGAATAAAAAGGAGGTGATCAAATTTATATTAATGTCCTGACCTATATTCTTAAAAGTGCTTTTTTTTTTTTTTTTTTTTTTGCTTACTTCAGTGCTTAAGCATTTTGCTGTCTGAAGCCCACCCCAAAAAACTCAGAAATAAAAAGAAAAAAAAAAAAAGGAAGAAAGAATTTAAATACAATGTTACCATGTTATTTATTTTTTCTCTTTATTTACTGGAAAACTGTTCGTGTTATCATCCATATATAAGCTTCAGCAGAAAATATGGAGATGAGTTGTTTATACAGATTGAAATGCTGTTTATTCTTCTTTCATGAATGCAAACAGGAGATGGAGTGGGTAGGTGGACATTTGTGTGCAATAGTTTGAATGTACTCAGATAAGATCGGTCTGTCCTGGTCTGATATAGTTTTGCTCAGGAAGGTGTTACAGTGAACTAAAACTGTTTTGTTATAGATGGATCCTATTTTGAAAGTCACGAGGTAGATTTACTCTTTAATACATATATATATAATGTTTGTGTGGTCTTCCAAATTTAAAGCATATCTTCTGTGGATGGGTCCCCAATTCTTGAAACAAAATTGGAAGTAATTTATTTTGAGCTTATTTTTTTTACTCTAAATTAAGGCAGTTAGCAAGGTTCTATGATTCTCTCTGTTTTGTGTATAGATATTCATATCATTCATCCTTCAAGGTATCTGTCAACCCTATAAATTTAAACTCCAATTCAGATGGCTGCTCAGTAAGTCTGTTTGGGCGCTAATGGGAGGAGATTTGAAATTTGCAGTTTCCTTGTCTTGTGCAGCAGCATGGATTTCTGAATCTCTGAAGGTTTTATGTTATTCATGATTCATTGTTGAGACAGTTGCTGAGGGCAAAAAAAAAATAGTTTGAAAAATATTTTTTAAAACTCGTATATTCCAAGCAGGTGCTCCACCACAGAACCACACCCCTTCCTATAGGGCACTTTTTAAAAAATGCTTTTTCTATTTATCATCTTTCTGAAGAGATTCTATATGGAATCAAATGATTTGGTCACAAGCATGCATAGCAGAGCCACTGACTAAACTGACAGTCTTCAGATGAGTGGAACGAGGAGTGTGATGAGCTCAATACTGAAAGTTCTGTCTGCTTAAAGTTCACAATTATATTTATATTCAGAAAGATGATGCTTATCAGTTTAAGAAAACCTGATTTGGTGCAGCCCAGCATTTTCATTTATTAGGATGAGTTCTACACAGACCTTATCTCCCTACTTATTTTAGGTTTTTTTGTGATACCTCAGCTAATCTCCTTACCTTGGTATCTATTTCCTCTTGTGAAGGAAATACAGTACAAAATTGCAGGCATTCATGACATATGTAATTGAAGGTGATATTTCTATGAGTTCTGCCTGTTTTTGTATATGGTTATGGTTAATAAAAATTATGGGTTACCACTAGTCTTCCCCAGACTGGCATCATAACTTCCAGTGCCCATTGTATCTTAAGGCTGTCTAGTAGGCTGAACATTTACTCCAAAGCTAGTACTCTATTATAATCACTCTCTTCCTAAAAGCTATGTGCCGGACTCGTTTGTCCAGTTTGACTCTGCAGTAGACAGCTACTCCCTTATTTGAAGATGTTCTCTAGTACCTTCTAAATTCCATTTTTTAAATATTCTTCCTTTACAGAAGGTAATGGTGTTCTATCAGGACTCCTGAGACAAGATTGGATAGGTACCTCTAGGACTGATGGAACAGGAGCCACTGTCAGGGGATGCCTGGTACTTGGGCAATCAATTACACTCCTCTTGGTTTCTGTGGATCTGAAAATGATGGGGTGCTTTCAATTCTGCTCTCAGACCCAGGCAAGAGGGGCCTTTGGAATGGTGTCTGAACAATAGAGGACATTTCATACTACAAATACTAAAACATGAGACCAATTTTATTTTTCCAAAGATAAATTTTTGAACAATCTGTAACAACAGAGCAATCAAGTATCAGAAGTAAGGTGCCTTCTAGAGGAACTAGATAGAGGTGTCCAGGCAGAGAGCGGAGCTGAGAGAGTGGACATGCATGAGGGTGAAGATTCAGCCCCAGTCCTGGCTCATCAGAGGAGGAGAGACCAATTTTTCTTAAACTTCTCTGTTCCAGTATCCGGTGTGGGTGTCTAGATAGACCAACTTCCCCACTTCTGTATCCCTCTCCATTTTGTGCTCAAGGGTTTCATTTTGAAAGACCTTTAGAACTGCCCAGGGATCTTTTGTGGGATAAGTATGGAGAAGGGGCATCTGTCCCTCTTGATTCTCTGAGGAGTCGGTCTCCATTCTGGATTTGGGCCCAAATCTGGATTTGCCCATTCTGGATTTAAGGCTTTGCCTTAGCTTATCTGTTCTCACTCATGCCAGAAGCCAGCAGGACAGCCTTACAAAGGCATCCCCAGAGAGTGGGCTAAGGACCTGATTAGGAGAGCACCAGGTTGGGAACATCCCCTCAGGCAGAGCTTGAGATGTAACTTTTAAGCATATGATAAAAGGAATTATGCACTTCCATTTGTACTATTGTTCTGGGTTTCATCTCTTTTATAAGTGATCCTGTCTGCTTCCTCTGACCAGGCCAGATTCTGATCTTTCTGTGCCCTTGGTGATGACTTCGCAATCAGACTCTGATGGTGTTGTTGATTTCTCTCTGTATTTGCATCCCTTTCCTTTTCCTCATAGTTGACGTTTGTATTTCTGACCCACACTTTCTTTGCTTAATGATTTAGAGTTGCTTATTCACTTTCTTTGCTCTGCCCTCATAATCACATTTAATGTACCCCATCAGAAAAGTTTAGCTGCAGAGGCCTACCATCCCTCTACAATCTTCACATAAATACTCTTGGAATGAATGGGTGCAACCGGGTGTATTCAATAAGGAATGAGCTATTTGAAAATAAACCACAATGGAGAGAAAAAAGGCATCACTAGCAGGATAGTTTCTTCAACTCCAGCTACATACTTTTGTTGTAATGTCTGAAAACACTAATAGTGATTCATGAACCACTATTCAGGTCCCAGAGTAGAACTTGGCTCCTGCCACCCTGACACTTACTTGGAAGTTGAGTGCTAAATGGCAATGTAATATTAGGGGCACTATTCAATTTAGATTAAGTGTCCTCGTTTGGTGGCAGTTCAATGGGAGTTCCCTGGGTGACTATAAAAGGCAAGCAGCTAATGATGTTGGCATCTCAGCCAACATTTTTGCTGTGGGAACAAAAGTTGCACATACAAACTGTTCACATGACAGTAATCCATTTACTCCACAAAAATCATTGCAAATTAAGTCAATAGGTTTTCAGGCAAAATGAGTTAAGAGTCAGTGGGGGAAACACCACTATTTTTTACTCTTTCTCACATTTTTTTCAACATTATCAAATTTATGGTCTCCTTCTTAACAACTATAGATTTTAACAGACATTTGAACAAGCTTAAAAACTTGTAAAAGCCTCAAAGATAAAGGCTTTGAGTTGCAGAGTGAGCTTGCTCTGAAAGGGAACTTCAATGTGCACATCCAAGCTCACAGAAGTGCAGTTTGCCAAGGAAAAATGGACCACTCTCTCATGCTATTGACCACCAAAAGGCAAAGACCTTTTTTTCTGTTTTAGTTCCACGGATTAAACCCAGCAGGGCTTAACCACTGAACCACATCATCCCCAGCACATTTTTATATTTTATTTAGAGACAGGGTCTTGTTGAGTTGCTTAGGACCTCCCTGAGTTGCTGAGGCTGGCTTTGGATCCTCATGTCTCAGCCAACCAAGCCACTAGGATTACATGCATGTGTCACCACTCCCAGTGGCAGAGATCTTTTGTTTTCTTTTTTTTTTTTTTTTTTCCTTTTTTTTTGTACCGTGGATTGAACTCAGGGCCACTTGACCACTGGGCCACATCCCCAGCCCTTTTTTGTATTTTATTAGAGACAGGGTCTCACTGAGTTGCTAAGTTTCTCAGCAATGGCTGAGGCTGGCTTTGAACTCACGATCCTCCTGCCTCAGCCTCGCAAGTGCTGGGATTACAGGCGTGTGCCACCATGCCCAGCTGGCAAAGATCTTTTCTAAAGAACTACATAGACACTAAAGAGAGCAAGTACTAGGTATGTTTTTATTTTTTTGTCTTTTTTATATCTACTTATCTATTAAGGTAATTTGTTGGAAATTAATTGAAAATAACAACAATACTTAATAGTAAATAGGTCATTCCATATGTGTATCTCTCACCTTCAAAACAGCAAAGGGAGGGAAAAGTCAACTTTTAATTAACAGGACATGAATTTAGTTGTGCTTGGAACATCAAGTGATTATTGTTAATGTAATTACAGATAAATGAATTTCCTTCATAATTTTTATAAATGTCTTTTAATTTTGTTCATAATTTTTATAAATGTCTTTTAATGTTTTAAATGTTAATTTTGTTATGAAGTTAGTGTATTCAGTTTAGGGAATTAAACTGAATTAATTTCAATGCCCAGGATTCTTAATTGCCAATCATGGTAGAAGTCTCCTCTTGCCCACTTTATAATTAGCCCTAATTATAGGTCTCTAATATGTTTATTTAGTTATTCAAAGCTTCTTGTGCTTTAAGTATAAAAAGTGTAAGGAATATTTAAATTTGTAGGGGAAAAAAAACCTGTGGTCACAAAAGTAACTCTTTGAAGTAAGTAGGATATTACCTACCTACCTAGAGAAATAGGGAGATATTTTAAAAGAGTACTTCAGACTAACTGTATTGTCAGTAAAGATAGATAAATGTTTCAATTCCAATATTATAATGTGGTAAATGAAAGAAAATAAAGAAATAATCCATCAAACTGCTTAACTTCAGTGGCCATGACTATTAACCTATTGAGCGGTTGTGAAATTGTACAACAATTCTCTTATGAGCTCTTCTTGGCATTCCAGTAGTACATGGTCAGAGTCAGGAAAAGAAACGGGAATACTGAGAGATGTGAAACATGCTAAGATAGAAAAATTGATGGAACTAAGTTTCATAAGAGAGGAGAGGAATCCACATCATTTGGAGAACACAAATGGATTATCTCAACAACAAAGAAGGGTATTTTATCTTCTAAAAAATGAATGGTAGGCGATGCAAACCTATTTGTTATGGAAAGAAGGAACCTGGAAAATTCTAAAATGACCTTGTTCTCCTTACTTGAAAATTTCAGTAGACTTAAGTTCATAGAAGCTAACAGGGAGATTGGTGGGGGTAGGAGAGGGCACAAGGTAGTTAGGGGTGAGTTGAAGATTTGATAAGTTATTTTGAGGATCCAGCCAAAGCAGACTTTACTTATACACTGTAAAGGGTCATGATAAACTCATGAAACCATGGTTAGCAATGGGACATCGGCACTAGAGTCATAAAATTGGAGTAATCTCAATTGCTAGGGATAGAAGAATTCAAATTGTGTCTAGTAACCAAAGTAGGGAAGAAAATAAAGATAGGAAGGATTTGTAGAACCTGAAAACAGGGAATGTTAAGACTGGGAAATAAATGAGTTCAGTTTAATACAAGTGACCTGGTAGAACAACCTAGTTTTTGTAAAACAGGTGCATTTCAGAATTTGTAATCATGAAGACAGGAAATCCACATGAGGTTGTTATAATTGCGTTAGTGAAAATCTTAGGATTTATATCCCCCTTCATTGAAAAATATGCCTAGGGGTGTAGTACACAGGATTTATTAGATATCTTATGCATTTCTTTTAGTTTTGGTTTATATCTCATCAGAAATGTATGTTTCCATAGAATAAATATAGTTACACTTATTTTCATAAATTATACCACTGAATCATTCAACATCACGCTAATTATTTTCTGTATATCAGGATAATATGTTTATTGGGATGTTTGTTTTCTTCTTACCTACCAGGATGATATGATGGGATGTTGAATATACCAGAATCATATATTGATAATAGATTATCCTCATATACCACAATAATATGAGGATTATATTATGGTGTGTGAAAAGGGCCACTCCACCCACACACTAACTGCACTTCCTCCCATCTAAATCAAATCTCAGTGATTGTTTCACTGTTTGGGCTCCTTGAGAACAGAATCCCTATTTTATTCGCCATTGTGTACTTGATGTTCTGTAGAATCTTGGACACTTAGGAAACGCTTGATAAATATTTGGTGAATTAAGGCATGAGTTAATGAATCAACTAAGTAGAGCAAGGATGGAATAGAAAAAAATGTAACTCAACTTTGAAGAAAGTGGGTAAATGAATATGAAGTTCAGTGGATGACACAGGATAGGGAAAAGGGTCTAATTAAATGACATTAGCTCAAATGAGGGAGTGCTTTTGAATTATGCCTGTGGAAGTAGCAACGGGAAATGAGAAGAATTCAGGCCTTTCCCTATAACACTGGGGAGGGGGCATGAACAGTAACTAGAAAAGGTGGTGAGGGAGGAGGTGTCATCAGGGAATGTCATAAACGGTGTAGAAGTCCTTCAAGGAGAAATGATTCACAGTAACACTGCACCTATTTAAAGAATGTGACATTTTCCTTGATGCTTGGCAAGGCATATATTTTAAAGTTTGCTTGAGTGTGGCTTTGATCTTTCATGAAGTCTGAAGGAAGATTAACACTTATTTGCTAAATATTTCTTATAGAATTAATTTTTCAATCTTGTTCTTTATATTGCCACAGTCTGCATAACATGATTTAAAATTCTAGTCTCATGTGGCTAGTTCTAAAGTACAGTTTTGATTAATCAGAGAATTGGTTTAATCATTTGTTGCAAGGAATAATAAATTATAGCAGCTGAGGACTCTGTCTGTAGCTGTCTCTTGAGCTAGGTCTATTTGGGCCTGCTTCTAAATATTTTACATACTGTGCCATGTTTTCATGTTCAAATAGGATTGAATTATGTATAAGCCCTGAAATGAAAAATAAAACAATGGTATGGAGATTAGAAGCAAGAAAACATATGAATTGTATTAGGTTGTTATTGTTTTACCTAATGAAGTAAAATACAAGAAGACTGGTTCATGAGTTGGTAGATGTGAAATTAAGAAAATGGGTTGTAGCAAGTTCACATCTTTGGGCTATGACCTTTCACTTCCTGAGTTTTTACTTATGAAGAGCTATGCAAAACAGAGGTCAATCTCCCATTTCTACAATATTCCACCAGTCATGGTAAATTATTGTTTGTTGTAGTCATTAATACCAACCACTATAATTAAATTTAAGGATATTGGGCTGGGGTTGTGGCTCAGCGGTAGAGCACTCGACTGGCACGTGCGCGGCCCGGGTTCGATCCTCAGTACCACGTACAAATAAACCCATTGTGTACAGCTAAAGCAAATAAATAAATATTTTTTAAAAAAATTTAAGGATATTAATGTCATATAGCATCAAATAAGCTAAATAACAGAACTGATGTACTACCTCATTAAACATTCACAAAGTGTCTATTTTTTTAAGTAATGTAGCTTCTATGTGCAGAAAACCCCACGGTGGGTTCCTGATGTCCCTCTCAAATTTCTGGGAACTCAGAAATTCACAACTCCTAGGAAATTGGGATAAGTAATTTTTATTTTCTAAGAGCAGTTTCACCCAAATATTTCAATTGTCAGATCCTGGTACTTGCAGCAAAAATGAATACCAAACTGACATTATATATCATAGACCTTTTTACAAAGAATTTTGTTTCCTGTGATGGGTCAAATTCGTAGAAAGAAAGGACAGGAAATCAATGCTGAGAGTAAGGAATGCAATAAAAGTGGACTTTGCCTTACACACGTTGTTTGCTTCCATTTTGTCTTTTTGCAGCAATAGACTTTTTCACCTTGTGCATGTTGCCCAGAAAAGTCCCAGTCCTGAAAGCCTCTCAAGAACATTCCAGAGGAACCACTTCTCCCTAGTCTAAAGCTGTGGTTCTGAACAGGGTTTTGAGGGTAGCACTGCCCCTAGAGGGCACTTTGGTTCTCCCAGTGAGGTTGGTGCTGGTGGGGGCACTCCTGGCATTTAGGGAGGTTAGAGGTAGCAAGGGAATTGTCTGTTTACATGTTTATTTTCTGCATGAGTCCTAGAAACCAGGGGCCTTATATTATCCATCTTTGTTCTGCCACCACTAAGCTCAACAAATGTTATTTGAATGAAAAAGGCAGCGAATGAATTGAAGTGAATGCATGAGGAAAACAAGAAAAGGGTATATGCTTAAATACAGACAACGTTTGATGAAACAAATGGACTTTGTACAATTTACTTGTTACATAAAAGATCTGAGAGACACTTAGGAATTTAAGGTTTAGAGGAGTTACAGACTTTTGAATGGATAAAACGTCATATTTTCAATAGCCATTCAGATTTATTCACCCAGGGAATCGTTGCATTTTTAAGTTTTTATGGTTGACGAAAATGGCCAAAGAAATAATCGTCCTACAAAAATCAAGAGACTCAAATGCTTTTTTAAAAATTTATTTTCTTAACTGATGAGCATCAGAATGTTCTTCCACGACCGCAGATGGAAACATGTTCAGAATCTTAAAAGCGACTTAAAAAGAAACCCCCTTTGGAATCCTGCTTCTGTCAGAATGTTGTAATTTCCTTTGGAAACTCCAGCTGTTCCACAGCACGCGATTAAATTAAGTGTAAGCACTGTTAAATAGGAGGTAACCATTAAAATATTTTTTAAAAAAATATGACTAGCATCCACTATTTTAATCAAATAATTTGCTAATCACTCACTGAGCACACCTCCCCATCAACCGCTCGGTTACTCCGACCTCCCTGCTGCTGAGACCTGCGCTCCTCCACCCCCTCCTCCCTCCGCAGCGCGCTAGGCCCTTACTTCTCTTTGGAATGTGCCTCAGAGCCCATTAACGAGTGCTTTAATCCAAGAGGATCCTGATGATCAAGAAAAATTAAGCTCCTAATAACAGCAAAATCGTAAGAAATTTGGACAAAATGACTCTCCGCATCACAGATTTTGTTTACTAGTGGGTAATTAATTCTCCACATATGCTGGGAACATCTGTCGCCGTGACCTGCCATCGGATCTGCGAAATGACTGCTGTGCGGTTTCCCCCGCAGGTCATTAGCAGCGCTCTGAAAGGAAGCTCCTTCCTCCTGCCCTCAGCCCGGGCAACTTTCTCTGGAGCTGGGAGTTTCTCCGTGTAAGTGCCTCGGCGTGAGATGCCCTCCGCCACTTCTCCCTCTGTCACCAGCCGGCATCTCTGGCCGCCTCCTGTTCTCTCCGAACCAGGTTCAAAGCAAGAAGAAAAGTCGCTACCTGGTCGTGGGGGGAAAGAAGCTGGTGGGTCAGGCGCTCGCGGAAACCTCGCTGGTGTGGTCGGGCTGTCTTGCGGGATGGGGGTGAAAGTCTTCAAGCACAGCTGAACCGGATCCAGCAGAAACCTGGATGTTTTGTGTTTCTGACTTGTGGCTTCCCAGTCTAATTGGTTTAAAAAAAAAAAAAAAAAAAAATGGCCTCAGATTTCTAGGGGCTCGTTGCCAAGAGACCTTGTCTTGACGGAAACTGAAGATGGCAAAGAAAGTCTGGGAAGGGGGCTTTGGCACATGTTGTGGATGCCATTCAATGATTGGCATTCAGGCGATTCAAGTGCGGAGAGTGGGGGGGCTTATGGAAAAGGGAGAGCATTTGCCCCTCTCCCTGAGGTTCTGATTAGAGGCCAGCTCTCCTCCTGGCAGTTGTAGGGGCCACCAAGTACCCCGGAAAACCAGACATAAAATATTGCAGATGCATAGGAACTTTTAAAGTGGTGACAAAAGAATTCCGCTGATCACCCACTATGGACTATGAGATTTGCACATATTATATGCTCCCCAACACAGCTCCTAACACATCTGGTGGCTGCCATTTCTTAGTTCGCACAGTAGTAGGGAGAATCTGCCTTACTTGATCCTCTTAGTATCTCTTAGCGTTTTACTACATTATGTGTTGCAGAGCAGACGCTCAAAAAATGTGTGACCCATGTGTAGGTGAATGTACAGTTCCTCCCTACCATCCTGCAGGGTAGACATTACAATCTTCATTCTTCTGGTAAGAAAACTGAACAACTCAGCTGTTTCCAGTATCCAGGCTGTTCCCAATTCTAGTGTTTGTGAACCACAGCTGTTTTTCTGGGAAGGCTGGGTGATGTTCTCTCAGAGAAAAGAGAAGGATTTACAATTTTTTAAATTAAAATTTGCAGGAGCCCTGTTTGGGAATTGACTTGAATTGCAGTTGACTATGAGCCGTGGAGATTTGGCCATTGTCACCACCCGTAGTCTCACGGGATTTGTTGCGGGATCTCGAGTGACTTGGCCGAAATTGCTGATCGGGTCAGCGCCATTTTAGTGGTGTGTTTGGCGTGAGTTAGTCGTTGTTAGAACCAGAGAGAAAAGTTATCAGAATAAAAAGCTGTTTGTCTCCAGTTTGCTTCTGAAGTTCTTCCCGCGGCTCTGTTGCTCCAAGCGCTTCAGGCGACTACAAAAATTTTCAGTTAAACTTAATTAAATCTTTTTGTTAAAAGCATTTATTAAGCATTTTCAGTAGAGAAGAGCACAGATCTTGAAGATTCAGATCTCCTGGATTTCATTCCTGGCTCAGCCATCATCGTCATCAAGTACTTGACCTCTTTGAGCCTTAGTTTCCTCATCTGTAAAATTAGAGTTCTAACAGTTTCCACTGACAGGTTTGCCATGAGGATCACATCAGCAGTGTATGAAAAGCACCTAACAGTGCATATGTCACATAGTAAGTGCTCTATTAATTATTTAAAAGAGGAAATCCATTGCTTCCTGTTTTGCTTTTTTAAAAAAATATTATACACATCTTATGCAACTGGCATTTGTCACCTGATTATAATTATGGGTCTTGTTAGTAACTAGACACCCCTCCCCCATTACTAGAATTGCACTTAACACATTATAATTATGTGTGTAGTTATTTTTTGGTATTCATTTAATACGTGATTTCTCTTTTAAAGAATACACTCTTTGGTGTGAGGATAGTTTAGTGTTCCCTATTCCTGGCAGAATTATAAAGTGTTTTATTAGACTTGCAGTTGATTGTGTCAAAAGTGAATATATAAATGAATGAATATTCAGTAAATTCTTAAATTAGAATTTTAAGAATTTTAATTCTTAAACTAGTTGCTTCCTCAAATAACAGTTTCAAATAGCATACTACAGGGACACAGCCACATCAATGTTCATAGCAGCACAATTCACAATAGCTAGATTGTGGAAACAACCCCGATGCCCATCAAAAGATGAATGGATAGGGAAACTTTGGTATATATATACACAGTGGAACACTACTCAGCACTAAAAGAGAATAAAATCATGGCATTTGCAGGTAAATGGACGGAGATGGAGAAAATAATGCTAAGTGAAGTCAGCCAATCCCAGAAAACCAAAGGTTGATTGATTCATTTGCTATGATGATACTGAATTATAGTGGCAAGGGAGGGGGGATGAGAGGAATGAAGGAATGTTAAATAGAAAAAAGGAGGAGGGGAAGGAAAGGGGCAAGGGGATAGAAACAATGGCAGAAAGAGTTGGACATCAATATACTAAGTGCATGTACAAAAACTCAAATGGTATGAAAATACTTTGTGTAAAACCAATGACTTGGAAATCTGTGCTTTTTTTTCATATTATATGTAATATAATATGAAATCTTATATATTATATGTAATATTATATGTAATATGAAAGGAATTATACTCTAAAAGCATGTGTAACAAATTAAATTAAATAAAAAATATTAAAATAAAATGAAACTATATTTTTTAAAAAAAGAATACACCCAAGAGAAGCAGGGTATATTCCACCAAATAAATGTGTTAAAGAAAAAAATAATAACAGTTTCATAGAGACCAACCTAGAAAAGTTCTTCCCAGTACCTTAGTCAACTTTTTCCCCTAGTCAGCTCAAAAGCTAGTTTTTTGTTTCATGATGGTTACTTTTTGAGCCAGGGCAGAATGCGAATATAATTTTACCCTTCTTATATAGAAATTAGGAGAAATTTTGAACAGTAAAAGGATGATAAGTTTTAATAACATAGAAAGATAGTATTTTTTATCTCACTTTTGATGGATAAGTTCTTTTAAATTCTACTGATGTTATTTTTTGCCACACATAATGATTATTCGTTAATAAGAATAATATCCTAAATGCATGATTGAAGATCTGAATGGTACTTATATACTTTGTATACAAACAGTTGTATGTAAAAAGATGCTATATATGTGCATTATGAATTGTAATACATACTACTATTATAAATAAAAAAGAAAAAAAAATAAAATAAATAAAAAAAGACAAACAGGGAGTCATTGCCAGAATGATGTAATTGTAAGTACCAAGTTCAGACAAGGATGAGGATATATTGGAGTCAATTCTACCACATAAGACAGTAAAAGTAGAGATTTTGGAAAAGTGAGAGCAGCGGGAACACTTTTCCAACATAAATATAAAAAAACCATACTGGCAAATTAAAACAGGGTTGGAAGGACTCATAGCTTCACACTGGTCTTTTCCTTCCCACTCCATTTGAGAGGGGTGGGTTATGACTGCTGGTTATGCTCTTCTAGTGAGTACCACAGTCAGGTGACCTTTACTTGTGAAGGTGCCTTGATTTCTCTGCCTAGTAGTTTGTTTAGTTAATGAGTAATTACTTTGGAGAATGCAAACCAATTTTGATTTTTTTAATTTGGTGTTTGTGCTTCTTTTCAACATTGTTTTTGAACATTCACAATCTCTGATAAATCATTTTGATTTATTTAAATTTATCTCAATTCAACAAATAATTATTGAGCCCCTGCTATGAGCCAGGCATTGTACTTAGGGAAAGTGATCTACCAATTTATGACATAATCCCTGCCATTTAGAAGTTTACCACAATATGGATTTAGTGAAGATGAAATGGGTTAAATGATATAATAGGAGTATTTTGAGAATTGTTGGATCACTGAAGAGAGAATGTGTAATTGCAATTTTGATGACACTGAGATGTTTCCTGAAAAAGGTGACATTTAGCCTGCATCTTGAGGGATGAATAGAAGTTAACTGAGTAGCATCATGGTTAGGGACTTTGGAGCTTCCTGGGTTAAAATTGTGGCTCTGCCCCTCCTGGCTATGAGACCTATGCGAGTTGCTTAACTTCTCTGTTCTGCAGTTTCCTTACCTTTAGAAGATGGGGGTTCATAGCACCTGCTTCGTAGTGTTGACATGAGTCTTTGTAAAGTTTGTCTTAGTAAAATGCTTAGAACCCTTCCTAGCACATTGTCATGTTATAAAAGTGTTAGATAAGGACAAAAAACATGTGAAGTGAATCCTGGGTTGGAAAACCACAGTGTGTCTAGGAATCACGGAATAGCTCCATGTGACTGGTGCATAGTTTGTTTCTTGGCTGGTCTTTTCTGTTATGAAAACCTAGAAAAATTACTGAGATTTTCTTTCCTGCAGGATCTTATTTTACTCTCACACCTTGCTGATTGAGCATCCTCATATTTGTACATCAACTGGTCCCAGGTGAGGCTGCTGTTTCCTGTTCAGTTGTACAACTGATACTGGATCTCAGTGTGTATCCTCAAAAGCAGCCCACTCATTTTTGCTGAAATTTCCATTTGCTTATGGTCTTGTAGGTACATTTGTCACCTGTTTTTTTCTCCTGTCTGGTATTTCTGATTGGAGAATGTTGAGGTCATCCATGTTTGTGTAGAGGCAAATGACAGCAAAGGGTTAGGCAGGCTTGGAGCTCTGTGCTCCTGACCTTGGGAATGCCATGTCTGGGGCTCTGTACTCTTCCCTTCATATAGGGATCTTTACATTTGCAACACGTGTTGGCCAATGTATAGGTCTCTGTGCTCTCTACCATCCTTGACTCTAGCATATATTTTATCCGAAACCCTTCCTTCAATCTATGAAAAATTTTGAATGAGAGACTGAGGAGTTTAAACTTAATTCAATGAACTATAAAAAGCTGATAAAAGTCTTTGTGTAAGAGAGTGATATGATAATCCAGCAGAATTCAAGATTAGAAAAACAGGATAAGAAACTAAGAAAGAAAAATTTAAAAGACAGAACAAGAACTGATACATCATGGAAAACAGATAAGGAAGATTTTCAAGACTATGAAAAGCCAGTCTAGTACCAAGACTATTCTGAACAGATTATGCCCAAGATTTTAAATAATGTGATAAAAAGTTCTTTTATGACAACCATTTTCAATATAGCCATAGAAATAGAGGGTAGGCTGAAGGGTTAAGAGATGAGTGGATTTCCAGGCAATGGAGACAACACCTGAGGAGCATATGGAAATGGAAGTGAAGGGAGGGAGATGCATAGCACTGGGTGGTGGCTTGAAGACATCATGGGGTTTAGGGAATGGGCTTCCTATTAGAGAGATATGAGCATACATATAGGCAGAAACGAACACTGCAGCAGAAAAGAATAAAGTTGAAAAGAAGGCAGAGAAGAACTGGATAAGGAAAATGATCCAGGAGAAGAAAGGGTTAGTCTTAGGTGTGCTGTGGTAAAAGCATCTAAAGCAAAAACATACTTTTATAACCAAAATAGGAGGATATTGGGGGGGGGAGATGCCTTGTCAAATTACTCACTGTTCTCAAAATTCTTATAAAACAAGATCAAAGGGATTCTTACTTTTTATATTCTAGCCATTTTCTAGTGCCTATTTTATACTAGCATCTATAGTTAATATGCAGATATGAGAAATGTGCAGGTATTCCTTAGACCACTGCAATAGAGTGAATGTTGCAATAAAGCAAGTCATACCTTTTTTTTTTCCTTCTTGTTATTTCCCAGTGGATTAAAAACATTTGCTTTACATTATCTAGTCTATTAACTGTACAGTAGCATTATGTATAAAAAATAATATACACACCTTAATTTAGAAATATTTTATTGCTAGAAAATGCTAACAGTCATCTGAGCCTTTAGGATGTCCTAATCTTCTTGCTGGTGGAGGGTACTTCCTCAATGTTGGTGGCTGCTGACTGATCAGGGTGCAGGTTGTTGAAGGTTGGGGTGGCTGTGGGTATCTCTTCAAATTGATTGCTGCATCCATTCACTCTTCCTTTCATGGAGGATATCTATGTAGCACACTATGCTTCCTGATGTCACATAGGCACTTAAAATATTACCTGGTGTGTAGCGAATGTTCAAAAAATTTTTTAGTCATTAAGTATGCTTAAGTATGCTGCAGAATTAGAATTTTAAAAATTAGATGTTAACTGAGTTGTTACATCATGAGATACATGATGTAACCTTTGCCCCAATTTGTATGAGGTAGTTCTATTCAGTGGATGAGGAAACTGAGGCTCTGAATATTAAGTAACCTAATTGAGATTACAGAGTTGGGGTTGTGGTGAGGATGTGTTCCTAAGCCTATTTAACTTGAAAGTTTAGTCTTAAGAGTAAGTGCTCCAGAGCCATTTTATGCCCCCAGCCTCTCACCAAGGAGTCTTTTAATAACATGGGACATTCACAGATATTCGTTTGATATTGTCTTTTTCAGATTTTAAAACTAAAGCTGGGTCCTCAAATGTGCAGCAGGGTCTTTCTCACCAGTCTCCTGCCAGTCACCTGACCTGCCAGTCACCTGACTGTGAAATATTAGATCAATGTGGAACTCTATCCTTAAACCTGCCACTTCTCACTCTAGTCTTTTCCCCAGACCCACCAATCTTTACAACTCCAAGTACCAGTGAATGACTCCTACTATGATATCTCCAGTCTGGATCTCTGTTTTAGAATCTAGAGCACACTTCACCATCTAACTGCCTCCTCAACACATCAGCAAAAATATGTCACTGGCTGTTTATAGCCATATTCCTCCCCAAAATGGCATTTACAATTGTCCCCTCTAAATCTACTTCTTTTCTAGAATTCTGTATCTTAGTAAATGGCTCAATTTCACCCCCAGCCCTAAGGTCTCAGGAAGTGGTAAACAAATGTCTACACCAGACAACCAAAGGTCATTTTTTAAAAACCTTTATTTTATTTATTTATTTATTTATTTATTTATTTATTTTTATTTATTTATTTTTTTATGTAGTGCTGAGGATTAAACCCAGTGCCTCACGTGTGCTAGGCAAGTGCTCTGCCACTAAGCCCCAGCCCCAGCACCCTAAGGTCCTTTTGACTCTCCTATCTCCATCTTAGTTACTCATAAAAGTTTAGTCCTCAAATGGCCTACAAATTGTTTCTCTTCTGTGCATCTCCCTCCCATCACATTACCTCAAGTTCTTCAAAATCTCTTTCCTATGTTACTAGGATATCTTTCTATGTGATTTTTTTTTTTTACTCACTAAAGAACACACTTAGCTAAAAATAATAGAACACTCAAATAACATTATCCTAGGGATAAGATCTAATTTTCACAAAAAGTAAGTATGAACATGCTCTAAAAGTAGTTGAAATTTGAAGATGCTAAACACCAATGTCTCAGGCAATACTTTCTCCTCTACCATCTCATGATTGTCACCTCACTATGTCAAAATGGCTACAATACTTTTGGGCATCAAATCAATAAATGAAACAGGAAGAAGGGAGGAGTTTAAAGTATCCCAAAGTGAAACGACAAAATGGATCTCCCATTGCAAGGTTTCGTGCATTTGTTTGTCTGTTTATTTGTTTTAGGGAGCAGATGCCCTTCTCAGTGAGTTCCTTCTATATCTTCTACATCTCATAAGCCAGAACTTTGTTTCCTGGCTTTTCTAGCTAGAAGGAAGTATGAGAGATCAAGTGTTTTTAGTTTTGTGGTTTTTGTTGTTTGCAGAGCTGGAGATGGAGCTAAACACTAATCAAGTGCTCTTCCTCAGAGCTACATCCCCAGCCCAGAGATCAAGTTTGTAACCTCTATGGTCTCTGTGATAAAGGCAGGTAAAGAAGAAGGGGTAGGAGGAAATGGTTGAGTCACTAACTGACAGTATTTTCCAAAGTTCTTCTTTCTGTTCAGTGGGTAACTCATACTGTGTTCTCCGATTTTAACACAAATATCTGCTTAAGAGAGCCCCTTCTCATCCATCATACCATGTTGAATCTGACTGTTAAAACTCTCCTTAGTAATGTTTGCCACACCAAATCTGATCCTCTTTGGTAAATTATGGACTTATTAACTGTCCAGTAGGTCAGATACCACATTTCTAGTATTCCTAGAACATCTATTTCCTTCATAGCCCTGGCAGGCCTGGTAAGTGCCATTGGCCAAGAAATGATGCCATCTGCCTCAGTGACTATGTTGTATCTTGAAATTTCTTTGAGGTACCAGAAAATGGGAATCTAGTGAGATTACCCATAAGGCTCCTTTGCTTGTGAATTAAGTTTGTGTAAGTGACTTAACTCATTGCTGCAATGCTAAAACAGCAGCAGTATTGGTTTCCAGCATGTGGGAAAAGAGTAGTCACATGCATGAAGAACCTCACAGTCTTCAAGGGAACTTTTCTACTGATGAAAATACTCAGGGGCATGACTATACTTATCTGTCATCATTTAGTGGGCAAACTTCTTCACTACATGCAAAGTATATGTATTTCCAGTTCACTTAAAGAGGACTCATGTACTGTAGTCATAGGTCAGTCAATTCTTTTAAATTTCAGAGAAGGCAAAAAGCTTGGGCCACTATCTTGAAGGCTTGGATCTTGCAATTGAATTGAGGATGGCTCATAGTACTGAAGAAGCTTACAGTGCAGTTGAGTTGACTAGAATACTAGCCACTATTCTACATGCATCCCCACCTGCAAAAACTATGAAGCAAATAGACATTCTAGGTTTTATGCTAACATTAAGATTACTAGAGATGTGGTATCTTATTAGTTGGACTAGTTTGCATGCACAGGAAATTTTGATAAGCAAGAATTCTTATTCCTGGGAAATTTGATATGTTAGGGATATATTTACATAGTAAGATGTCAGCAGCTACCATTTTCTGTATTGAAATATCTGAAAAATATCTTTGTCTGAATTTTTCCCACAGATGTCAGATTCAGATGAATAGAACGTTGTTGATAGTAGTGGTGGTAGTGGTGATGGTGGTGTGTGCATGTGTGTGCTTCACTGTTGTACGAAGTTTCAAGGAGTCCCTATTATGTGGAAAGCACTCAATAAATATTTATGGAATAAATTATTATAGATGGTATTATGTTTACACCTGTCACTCTTATCCTATTTATATGATGAAGCACACTGATTGATTTTTTAAATGTAAACCACACTTGTGTATTTGACATAAACCCCACTTGGCAATTGAACTAACACACTGAGCTAACCAACTCCCAAGATCAAGCTTTATTAATACTTCCAAGGATACAAGCAATCAAGAAGGATAAGCCAGGCAGGGAGAGGTCTGTGAAAATCTCATGTTGCCTCCTCAGTTACTGCCTTTGCTACCCTGAACATGTGTTTTCTGGACCAGAATAATAGCTGAGGTCCCCAAGTGATCTCTCTTACACATTGGAGAATCTTTGGGTTATGGAATCTTTGTTTCCATTTTATTTCTCAGCTATTTGTATAGCCTAGACAATTTTCTCCAGGAACCCACACCTCAATTAACACTATATTTTATATAAACATGTAGGTTTATTTGCCATATGAAGTCCTAAATCAGGGACATCTTTATAAAGGGCATTCCATAGATAAGGAATGTACTCCTAAAAAAATATTAGTCTATTTACCAGGAATCTCAGCGATTAGCATGTTTACAGGGAGGTTATAAGAGATCATTTGCCTGGTTTCCCTGGGTATGACTCACCTCCGCCATCTTACTCCAGCAATTCAGAGAAAAATGGATCACAGTTCAGTTGCTTTAACTCATTCTTTCTCAGATATAAGACGTATGTACACACACCCATAGCTGGATTCCAGTAACTAATATTTTGTTAAAAGATTTTGCATCTATGTTCATGGTCTGGTATTTTCCTTCTCTTTGGTGTCACTGAATGAAATTAACACTGAACTCATAAATGAGTTGGGGTTTATTTTCCTCTTCCTCCATATTCTGAGTGTTGTGGTGAACTAGTGTTATATCCTCCATAAATGTTTGTGAGAGTTTGTTGCAAAGTCACCTGGGCATGGCATTTTCTTCATGGGAAAGTTTTTAATTGTCAATTCAATTTCTTTAATTCATATAGGGATAGTCAGGTTTTCTTTTTTTTTTTTTTTTTTCTTGAGTTAGTTTTGTAAATTCTGTCTTTCAAGGAATTTCTCCATTTCATCTAAGTTGTCCAATTTATTGCACTGAACTTGTTTATAATACTCTCTTACTGACTTTTGATGTTTATAGAAAATGTATTTGAGTCACTTGTTTTATTCTCAATATGAGTAACTTCTTTCTCTTATTTTTATTTATTATTTTAACTAGAGGAATATTGATTTTATTTATGTTGAAAAACTGACTTCTTATTCTGTTGTTTGTCCATTCTCTTTCAAAAATGTCCATTTTCATCTTTATTTTGGCTCCTTCTTCTTACTTTGAACTTATTTTGCTATTTGTATTGTAGTTTGCTAAGGTGGAAGCTTACAGCATTGATTTTACATTTGTCTTATTTTCTTATACTGGCATTTTAAACCATGAAGCTCTCTGTTAAATTGATTCCCTGGGGGATAAAAGCAAAAGAAATCCTGATTTGTAGCATTTTCCAATATCCATAGTGTAAATATTTCCACCCTCACTAATTTCAAGTTATCAAGTGATGTCATTGAATATAGAGAGATGCACACCATTGGCTCTCCTGAGCCATATGAAAGAATTCTAGCACATCAGTGGCTATATCCACAAATTTTGATAGGCTGCCTTTTAATTTCTATCTAGTTCAAAATGTTTCTAGTTTATCTTATAAATTTTTCTTTGACCTCTGTGTTATATTGAGGCATGTCATTTCATTTCCAAATACTTGGGGACTCTAATTGTTTTGCTGTCCTTCTGTTATGTACTTCTAATCTAATTCCATTTGGGATAGAGAACATAGACAACATATTTCAGTACTTTCAGATTTATTGAGACTTTTTTTACTGAAACTTTTCATAAACTAGTATACAATCTACTTTAGTAAATGTATTATGCCTACTTTGAAAGAGTATGAATTCTCCTGTTATTGGTTTGAGTGCTTTATCATTACTAATTAGATTAAGCTAGTAATACTATTAAGTTTCCGACATATCCTATCCCAAATTATTTTTATATGGCCTTCAAGCTCAGAATTATTGAACAGTTTTTCATCAATAAATTAATGGATAAATAAACTATGGTATATGTATACAATGGAATATACTCAGCATTAAAAGATAATAAAATTGTGGCATTTGTAGGTAAATGGATGGAGTTGGAGAATATTATGTTAAGCGAAGTAAGCCAATCCCAAAAAACTAAAGGCCAAATGTTTTCTGATTAGTGGATGCTGACCTATGATGCAGCCAGGGTGGAAGGGGCATGGAAAGAATGGAGGATCTTTGGATTGGGCAAAGGGGAGGTGGGAGGAGTTATGAGGGTAGGAAGGATGGTGGAATGAAATGGACATCAGGTATGATTGCACAAATGGTGCATCTCTACACCATGTACAACCAGAGAATTGAAGTGTTGCACACCATCTGTATCCTGATAATGCAATGAATTGAAATGCATTCTGCTGTCATGTACAAATAAGTAGAGCAAATAAAAAATATATATTAAAAAATTGCTGAAGAGCTTTTTTAAAAAAAATGCATAACAAACATTGAATATGATCTGTTAAACCTAAAATATTTACTTCTTGGCCTTTTACAGAAAGTCTTTCAATTCCTGTTATTTCTTATTAATAAATTGCCAAGAGTCAAGTATGGCAATTTTCACCTACAATTGTATAATTCTTTCTTCCTTCAGTTTTTTTTTTTCTCTTTTTCCCTTTCTTTCCTTCATTCTTTGTTCATTCACTTAGGTGCATACTCACTTATGAATGCTAAGTATTCTTACTGACTTAATACTTTGTCATTAAGAAATGTTCTTTTTTAACCCTGATAATATCAATTTCTTGAAGGTTTCCTTGTTTGATATCCATATGGCCACTCCAGCTACATTAATACTGTTTCCATTCTTTTAATTTTATCTTGTACTTAAAAAAGCTTTGTACTTAAAGAAGCTTTCTTATACACACCATAGAGTCAGGTCTTGCTTTTTCAATGCCATTGAGAATGTCTATCTTTTATTTAGCATTTTTAGATCATTTGTATTTAATATAATTTTCAATAAAAGTGGGTTTAAGACTAATTTATTTTCTATTTTTCCCATATTTTATTTCTTCCCTATATTATTTTCTTCCTGACTTCTCTTGGATTAATGAAGGATTGCATTTTGTTCACCATTAATGTCTCCTTAACTGTACATCTATTTAGTGGTTGCCTAGGATTTATAGTATGCATCTTTAACTTATCAGACTAACTTCCAATATACCACATAGTATTTAATGTGAGAAACTTGACAATAATATATTTCAATGTTTCCTTCTGTCATTCAGCTATTATCATACATTATACTTCTATATGTTATGAACTCCACAATTTATTGTTATATTTATTATTTTAAAACAATTATCTTTAAAAGAAATTGACAAATGAGAGAATTTTATTTTCTAATTATCCATATATATATGTGTGTGTGTGTGTATATATATATATATATATATATATATGCCTTTTCTGGATATCTTCATTGTTTTAGTTGATATGGGATTCCATCTGCTAATATTTTATTCCTTCTGATGAACTGCTTTAACATTTTTGTAGTACAGGTCTGTTAACAATACATTTCTCAGCCTGTTTTATCCTAAATCCTATAATGTATTTATTTTATCTTAATATTAGAAGAATATTTTCACCAGATATAGATTCCAATGTTAAGTTTTTATTGGCTGCTTTAATGTTCTAGTGTTGAAAAGTATTACTTGTTTTTAGGTCTTGGAGACAAGTCTTGGAGATAAGTTTGGCTGGATATAAAATTCTTGGCTTCCATGTTTTGCTTTGAGTGTATTTAATATATGCCATATGCTTTGCTGTGGAGAAGCATGTTGATAAAATATATCCCCTTCCTTATAGTCATTTTACTTATTATAGCTTATTATAGGTTTATTTATATTTTTCTTGCTTAAAGTGTATCAAGTTTGAATGTGATTTGCTATTTTTCACCATGTTATGGCTATTACTTTGAAAAAATAGCTTTTCCTTTTTAAAAAATCATCTTTAAACAAAAATAAACTTGGCACTTAAAATGTCACTTAGGTTAGAATGGATAAATATTGTTGTAAAAACACAAATGCTTATTTTTATTTTTTTCTCCCTTTGTTTTAGTTTGGGTAGTTTTTATTAATATGCCTTTAACTTAACTGATTTTGTTTTTCCTGCAATGTGTAACCTATTAATCTCATCTGGTGAATTTTTAATTTCAGACTTTTTAACCTATAAAAATTTGTATTTTATCTTTAATTTTACTCTTTGTTATGTTAATTTTCCCTTTAACTCTTTGAACATAATTATAATAGCTAATTAAATATCTTGTCTGCTAGTTTCATCATCTTTATCTCTGAGTATGTTTCTGTTGACCAATTTTTTCCTTATTATGGGCCACACATTACTGTATTTTCATTAACATTTTTTTATTGGCTTGCTAAGTGCTGGAATTTTGGGGGTGTGCTGTTAAAAAGTAATGATGAACTTTATTTTGGCAGGCAGAAAAGTTACTTGTGGATTAGTTTGCTCCTTTTAAGGTTTAATTTTAAGTCATAACAGGAATAGTTTTAAATATCTTTTGATATACAACTAATGTGGCCATATAGCCAGGGTATTAGTTTACTTTGATCTTTTCTGGATAAAATAAGTTTAAGGAGAAGTCTGTCTGTGAATTTGAGCCACTGTAACCTCCCTAAATTCAGGCTTATTTTTATTAAGTGAAATGAGCCCACTCTCTTCTATTTAGATTCTCCTCTGAACTGCTGCTCCAGGCAGGAAGCTGGGCAATCATAGGGTTCACTTGGCTAATTTCCTTTCTCTTAAATATCATACATTTTTTCAGTGACTGTTGTCCAATGTTTAAAAATATTTGCTTTATTTATTTTATCCACTTGCATCATTACAGTTATTTACAGTATCTATAATGGGGAGAAAAAGTTCAGTCTTAATCACTTCATTATGTCCAAAAACAGTAGTAAGCCCTGCCCATATTTTAATAACTATGCAGTACCTGCAATGTTAGAACATAAATCTTTACATTTTTATCTCTGTTAAAAACATTATTTTAACTTAATTCTGTAGATAACTAAATATTTCATATTTGCCACCAATCTTTCTTGATGTCTAACACCATTTTGGTTATCTGAGGCTTACTCGACATTAGATTTTTCATAAAATCTTGAAACATTTCCTGAAATAATAATATTTCCTAAAGACTTGCATATGCAACTTTTTTTTTCTGACTTTTAGTCTTGGAGGCAAATTTGGCTGGATATAAAATTCTTGGCTTCCATGTTTTCCTTTAGGTATATTTAATTTTATACTATATGCTTTGCTGTGGAGAAGCATGTTGATAAAATATATCTCCTTCCTTATAGTCATTTTACTTGCATAGAAACAAAAGTCTTGTTCTTATTTTTAAAAATTTTCTGTCTGATGATTTTGCTAGAATACTTTCAATGTTGGCCATTTTCAATTCAATTTTTTGAATTGTATTCCCTTTCACCATACAATTTTAAGTCACCTTTTACTTTTAGAAAGATTCCTTGAAATAACATTTTTAATATTTATCCTGTTTCATTAATATATTTTTTCATTTTTCTGGGATTCTTACAATATTTATTTTAAAGCACTATTACTAGTTTTATAGCTATCACTCTCTTTTCAAATTCTTTTTTCTTCAATATTTTTTAGGTATTAGAATTTTACTACTTTCCCATTTCTGTTTCTTTTAAAGCATTGTCTGTAGGATCTTTCACTCTTATATTCTTCTAATTTTTATTTCTGAAATAATTCTCACATTTTAAAATATTTTCTGTGTTTTCATCTTCTTTTCTGAATTTAAATTTTCTATAATCATTTTATTTTGACCTTTTAATACTCTAAGAAGAATATTAATAGACTCTACCACTTAAAATTTCTTTTGGTTTAGTATCATAAGTCTGTGAGCTTGAGTTTCTGGCATACTATTATGGTCTGTAAGGATGTGTTCTTGCTCTTTTCTTTCTTTCTTTCTTTCTTTTTTTTTTTTTTTTTTTTTTTTTTTTGGTGGTACCGCGGATTGAACTCAGGGGCCAACTTGGCCACTGGGCCATATCCCCAGTCCTTTTTTTGTGTGTGTGTATTTTTTTAGAGACAGGGTCTCAATGAGTTGCTAAGTGCCTCAGCATTGCTGAGGCTGGCTTTGAACCTGCGATCCTCCTGCCTCAGCCTCCCAAAGTGCTGGGATTACAGGCGTGCGCCACTGCGCCCGGCTTCTTTCTTGATTTTATAAAATCTCTTGATGGTATTTGACTATGATCCTTTTATATACCTCAGAAAATCAGCTTCCCATAATTTTAAGAAACAAGGAAATGTCTTTTCTAGCTTGTTGGCTTTAAATTTCATTTTCTGTTGTTTTCCCTCAAATGTGCTCTCTCACTTTTAGAAATCTGTCTCCAGCGTCTCCTTTTTCACTTTGTCTGGATCTCCTCCTTCCAATACCCTGATTACCTCTGTTTAGGTTTTATGTATCCTCTTTGTTCAATTTGTATAGATTGTATGAGTCTAGAAATTTGTCAATATCTTCTAGCTTTTCTACTTTATTGTAATATGACTTTGCAAAATAGTCCCTAACATTCCTCTGGATATCAGAAATGTCTATAGCAATATATCTCCTTTTATAGCTCTAATTTTGTTGATTTGGGTCTTCTCTCATTCTTATATATCTTGTTTACCTTTTCAAACAACAAATTCTTAGTTGCATTGACCCTTTGTATTGTTCTTATTCTCTATGTCATTAATTTCAGCTCTGATATTAATTATTTCCTGTCTTCTACTGGTTTTAGAATTAGTTTATTCTTCTTTTCCATGAGCCTAAAGATATAGCATTAGATTGTTTATTTGGGATCTTTCTTTTTTTAATGTGGGCACTTAATGCTATAATTCTTTTTTCTTATAATCACCTTCATAATGTCCTGGATATTTTGTTATGTTGTATCACTGTTTTTTGACTCCAGGAATTTTATTTTATTTTTTTTCTCTCATTTTTTTCCTCTGATCAGTTCTTCACTTAAAAGAGTATTGTTCAATTTTCATGTGTTTATGTGGTTTCCGTAAGTTTTCTTGCTATTAATTTTGAAATTCAATGTAGAATCTGATAAGATGCATGGGATAATATTGAATTGTGTGTGTGTGTGTGTGTGTGTGTGTGTGTGTGTGTGTTTGCTAAGACTTGCTTTGTGTCCTAAAATTTGGTTTATTTTGGAAAAGATTCTATGAGTTGCAAGAAGAAAGCTATTGTTGGGTGAAATATACTATAGCTGTCTATTAGCTATCTATAGTTCATAATTATAAAAAATTATTATTATTATCAACAATAGATACTTATAGTATCTCATTAATTATAAGAAGTACCTTTTTCACATGTTAACAACTCTGAAAATTAAGAAGTAACCTATGATAACATTTTATATTATGAAATCTAATAATATTTGGAGATTTTCATTACAAATGAAATACCATTCTAATTGCTTTAATACTCCTATTAGCCCTACACGGAGTGATACCATTAACCCCATTTTGCAGGTAGAAAGGCTAAGGCATAGAAAGATTAAACAATATGCTCAAGGGACTAGGGGTATGCCTCAGTGTAGATGACTTGCCTAGCAGACATGAGACCTTGGGTTCAATTCCCAGCACCTCAAAATAAATATAAACAAATGACATGCTCAGGGTCACACACTAATACATGGAACAAATGAGATTTGAGTCTTGTGAGTCTGGCTCCAGAGCTTGTGTTCTTAAGCAGAGAAGACCCATAGCTACTCATTGCTCCCAGAAAATAAGTTTGATAGGCCTAATTATGGCTGGAAAGAAGCTGAACTTAAAAGTTCAATAAGAGCTGACTGCATTATGTAGGTATAACTTCCTTCTCTTGCTTTAATATCTTCCTTCCAAATCTTCAAAGCAGTGCTTTTTCATCAGGATGTTAGGTCAGTTTCCACAGAGTCAAGCATTAAGTGAAATGGCAAAAGAGAGACAGATGACAGAAGAATGTGATCCTGGAAAAGTTATGACTGAGTGCTTTACTCCCTGAAAGCAACCTGGCAATAAACCAATCTACACTGAGGATGTGCTACAAGCCTGACATCTACTATTCTTTTCCCTCTCATATTTGTGGGTCCTGAATTCAGTGGAAATTTTGTGTTTCATTTTGTGCAGAAACCAGGGAAGTAGAACTGAATTAGAGAAGGAGAGCATTCCTCTATTACTCCAATCATCCTGTTCTGCTTTCCACGCTCTGTTTAACATGAATGTTTAAAAAAAAAAAGAAAGAAAGAAAGAAAATAAACCAACACCTCTACAGATGTAGTTCTCATGATAAATCACTTTTTAATCAGTCATAATTTTGCATTAAGTGCTGAATAAATGCCCTTTGTTTCATACTTAAACTGTCAGTGGCTAACATCGGGAGGGCAGACTAGTGCCTATCATTAGCACAGAGAAAAATCAATACCATTTTTAATTAAAGGCAGGCAAAGCAGAGCTTTGAGACAAGCAAATCTCCTTGTCAGATCACCTCCCCTTTAAACTCTTTCCAAAGTGCAGTTCAGAAGTTGAGAGATAGCCAGATGCAGGAACAGAGTGACAAAAATGCTTTGCAGGAAGGAGGCAGGCAAACAAATGAAGATAACAGAAGAAAAATGAATGTATGCATGCTTTTTACTCAGCCTGCTCCTGAGAGCCAATCTTAAGGTATGGTAGGATATAGACACCTGCTTATGTTGTGGAGATGATCTTTTCATTTGCAGACTAAAAGATAATCGAAGGGCAGTCAAAAAAGACATTCTTGTCAGTTATGTTTTATTATGGTTTAGAAGCCAGCACGTGGCATATTTTTTTAATGATTCCTTTCATGTTATATTTTACAATGAGGGATTTTCTCACTTTCTGGAGCAGTAGTCCAGCCAGCCAGAACTCACAGTCTTTTGTAACTTAATGACAGAAGTGACATTCTATCACTTATACCACATTCTGTTTGTTAGAAGCAAGCCACTAGGCCAGCCACATTCAGGAGGGTTTTACAGAATGTGAGTGTCAGGAGATGGAATCACAGGGGACCCTTCTTCAAATCTACCTAGCAGGAAGCTTATCATCTGTTTGGAGAAAGAATACAAATAAATTTGGAGCAATATGAGAAAAAGAAGAGGTGACATTTCATGAAATTCCAAATATGAGATAGTCACTGAGTCCAAGAAAGAGTCAGAAAGGACAGAAATAAAAGACTTCAATTAATGAAGGCTGGTGGCACTTTGGTAAAGTCACAAAGACATTCAGGATAAAATTGATCACTTCCTTCCTTCTGGTTATGTCAGAGACCCTAAGGGACCTCTCCCCGGTTTTCAGAGTTATTTTTATAGATGGTTTCACTTTATAGGTACTTTCTTCATAGGATGAAAATTTCATCAAGCCTGGTTTAGTTGTCAGTGCTCATATCAATTAGGATCTCTGTAGTTCTAAATATTTTTTTTTTAAAAATCCATCTCAAAATGACGTAAAGATAAAGTGGAACCCAGTAGCTCATGTTATTCAATGGTCCAGAGTTAAGTTAAACCTCAGTCTCAAAAAGCCAGATCTTTTGTCTGGATTTTCTGAGCTCTGCCTTCCAAGGTGTGCTGGCTTCCTGGATTCCATACTAGGGTAAAGGATGTTGATCACAGCCAGATCAACATAAATCCCCATCACAACCATGAATGTCTGTATGCCCTTTTCCTCAAACTCAATAAATTATTTTCACATTAGCCACTAATTTCTGCCTAAATTCCAAAGCATCCATGACATCCAACAAAAATGGGCCCTATTTTAAATTAACACCTTTATACAGGACAGAAGCAGGATGCACAAAATCCATTATGGAATCAATAAATCAATACTGAGCTTTTCTTTAAAAAAATGCTGCACATTTCAAGCAGAACATCCCTCAGATCCAGGAAGGGGGACTCTTGCCCAGACTCAGCATCTGTGACACTCCCACACACCTCCTCAAATTATCCAAGCTCTTGTGGGCTCCCCCATCCTCCATCCTCCTGGCTGAAACCAGGTAGGGTGCAGCAGCCCAGGGGTGGGGCACTTTTTGACTTTCCACTCTGCCCAGAGGACTGCCTAGATGCAGCAGAGACTAGGCAGCAAAATTGGTGCACGGATTGGGGTGATGCCCACTCAGGACACAAGGAAGAATTAAATAAGGGCTCTGGACTACCGAGGGCCACTGCCCCACCTTTCTGCTGGAGATTTTGCTCTGTCTTACCCATGATGATGCCTCCTGTGGTAGCTGGCTTCCTCCTTCTCTTCTCTGTGCACCTGGGCACTGGTACCCAGGATGGTCACCCGTCCACCGTGCCCCGTGCCAGGCAATCCTGGAGTAGCCACTTCTCCACCAGATCAACAGCCTCTCCCGAGAGTCAACACACTGTTCCCATGCAGTTCTCCACGAGACCTGTTTCTTAAGAAGAGGGGCTATAAGGTATGCAGGGGTGTGTGGTCAACAAAGAAGAATCTCATTTTAAAGACTGCAGATGTTACGGCTCAGGGATCCCAGCGTAGTCATGGTTAGAAGATCTGTTTACATATTCAGTTCTGATTGGTAAATTTAATATGACCAGGAAATGGAAAATTTGGTTGGTTACATGGTTGGTTACACTTTCCTGTGTACTCTGGTTAAGTCTTTCCTTAGTGGTGATCCTCAATGAAGCATGATGACAACATTTGAGGGAGTCACTGGAAGCCAGCATTAATGGATAGAACCACAGATGATGTATAAGGGCATAGAATAAATGGCATTAGGGAACCACAGAAGCAAAGATCTATATTTCTTTAATACAAGCAGATTCTTAAGAGCCATGGAAATAGTAAGTAATAAGAGCATGGCTACTTTTTTCTCATGGTGGAAGATAAGAAATAAGCCAGGAATGGAGCATTTGACAATAAAAAAAAAGGAATGACTCCTTGACTTGAAAATGCATTGATGGTACCTGTACACTAAGAAAATTTCCATGTGTATTGATGGAGCAATAAACAAATATGTAAGTGCCATTCTCTACCTATTTTTTTCTTCAATCTCACATGAGATCATAAAATTTTTTCATCAAATTGTTTCTATAGACAGGAGCCCCACAAAAATATTTGCCCCAGGCCCTGAACACCCTAGAAGCACCCTGCATATCACATAGCTAACTGTGGGATGGCTAATAAGATGCCATGGAAAAGATAGATCATTGATGAAGCTGAATCACCCAGATTATGTAGCTTACCTAAGTCCAAACACCCAATTCCCCCCACACACACACCTTAGACTCAGATAAATAGATAGACTGTACATTCATTTGTGAAACGATTTTTCCTGTGAGAAACAAATTTGTCACAATACATTCTGTTTATGCATGGCCCAACCAAAGAATTGTTAATAGTATAGTGTCAATGTTTGATAAATCTGCATATTATAATTGCCTATAAAATCAACAAAACTTCCTGGCAACCTCTGTAGTCTTCCTTCAACTGCAGCCCTAGCTGCCCACTCTTGCACAGGAACCTCCACACTCTCCAATCATACTAGTCACTGTTTCTTTCTTTTTCAAAAAAAATATTTATTTATTTGCTTCAGTTGTACACAATGCCTTCACTTTTATGTGGTGCTGAGGATCGAACCCGGGCCGTGCATGTGCGAGGCAAGCGCTCTACTGTGATGGAGCCCTAATTAAGGAGATAGCTAAGATTGCAGTTAGCTGAGAGCCATAAAAGATGTTCAAGTTCCACCTGATATTCATACATTTATCAAAGAATCTTTGTATGCCCGTGAACACTGTGTGACGCACCTGTAAGCTCGAGCTGTAAGCACTTGTCCTTGTTAAGGCAAAATGTATATAACCGGGTGAGGTTAGTTAGAGTGTGTGGGGTGATTGTTGTTGGTGGTTGAAGTTGGTGGTTGGAGTTAGAGCGGTTGGAGTTGGAGAGGTTGCTGAAGCCAGAGAGAGAAGAAGAATAAAAGACCTTTTTTTTCATTTTCATCCTGCCTCCGAATTTTCTCCCTCAGCGTCGTAGCTGCAAGCAATAGCATCAGGCAGCTACACTACTGCTGAGCCACAACCCCAGCCCTAGTCACTGTTTCTTATGTTTTCCATTTTTCATACCTCTGTGCTGTGCATTTCCCCAGTTCCACTTTTTTACCCTATTCCAATATTACCCTCTTTCAAGGCCTGGCTCAAGTTCATTTCTTCCCCCATGAAACTAACTTAAGAATTTTTAGCTCCCTTGAACAGTCATTAGAAATGATTGCATTCCCTGTTTGTATCACTTATTTGGAGATCAACTACACAACTGTTGCAATATCTGTTTAGTCTTACCTGTTTATTTAGTTATTTTATGGTTTGTTCTATTCTCTTTTGCATTGCTCTTAGCAACTACACAAAGTTGCCTGTCAGTATGTGTATATTGATTTGTAGATGAGTGGATTACATGGAACTCCAGATAGGTCTGTGTCCCCAGATGCAACTGGTTCACTTACAATTATGTTGATCACGTTGGATGAAGGAGTTGGGGATAAATTATTACATGGGTAGAAGAGGAAATGAGAGAGGGGGGACAGGTGACTACAGAATAGTATTGTATGCCATTTCTTGATTTGTGTTAAGAGTATTTAATGCATGATCACACAGTGAAATAAGACCTATCTTTAGGTTAAAAAATTACCTTAGTGGATTTCTTACCTTTTCTTCAGCAATTATAGCTAAATAATACACTAGTAGTTTCAGATGATGTCAATAATGATCCCATTTTTTTAAATTTTAAAATTAAGTTTAGTTTGTCAACGCTCTAGTGATTGCTTTTCTGATAAGCTCGGAAGGAATTTATTATAGAAATCTCTGCATTATTTCCCACTTAATTGGAAGTTCCTTGGTAGCCAGGTTATTCATTTATTTTAATATGCTTTATTGCTATGACAGTTTTTGATTTACAAAATAGTTGAGAAGATGGTACAGAATATTCCCATACACTCAAGCACCCAGTTTCCCCTACTATTTATTTATTTATTTATTTATATTTTTTATGTGGTGCTGAGGATTGAACCCAGTGTCTCACACATGCTGGGCAATTGCTCTTCCACCGAGCCACAACCCCAGCCCTTTCTCTGTTATTAATATCTTTCGTTAGCATGATTTATTTGCTACATTTAATGAGCCACAATTCATACATTAGTATTGGCTAGGCCTAACATTTCATTCAGATCTCCTTGGTTTTACCTCATATCCTCTTTCTCTTCCAGAACCATCTAGGATACACATTACATTTATTCATCATCTCCTTGAGTTCCTCTTGGCCATGACAGTTTCTCAGACTTTCCTCATTTCGCTGACCTTGACAGTTTTGAAGAACACTGGTCAGGTATTTTGTAGGATGTCCACGAATTAGAAATTATCTCTTCTTTTTTTTCTTGTGATCATACTAGGGCTGTGGGTTTTTAGGAGGATCACCACAGAGATGAAGTGTCATTTTCATACATCATACACAGGGATGTTCTATCAACGTGACTTATCACAGTCGATGTGGACCTCGATGGACTGGTTGCGGTAATGTTTGTCAGGTTTCTCCTCTGTGTTAATTGGTCTCCCCTCTCTCCCAGCACTTTTTCATTTTGTACTGTTTGGAAGAACATCGCTGTGCACGGCCAGCACTTCAGAGTGGGGAGTTTATCCTCCTCTTCCTTAAAAGAATATCTACATAAATTAAGTGAAACTCTGTTGTACATAGCATTTATCTCTTTTCTCCCATTTATCAATTTATTTATTAGTATGGACACATGGATTTTATATATTTCTTTTGTACTTTGGATTATAATACTTTATCTTATTGTTCAATTGTTCCAGGTTGGCCACTGGGAGCTCTTTCCATTGGCTCCTGTGACCCTTTGATACGCCCATATTACCGTGGGACTTGAGTGGGGGTGGTATGAGCATTTCCTTATTTCCTGGTATATGTCACTCCAACTCTAACTAACTCAGCTGTTAAATAAATCCATTGTGTATTGAATCACAGCACAGCTTATTTTGCTATCATGCTTATTCACAGCTTAATTTTCAAAACAATTACACCTCTGTTAGTAGCCTCTGTCTTGCAAAAACACACCACTTATTTTATATTTATATTTTCTCTTCCAAATATGTTTATGTTTCTCCTTCTATGTTTCAGCTATTGGCACAAAGAAGTTTGGAGACATTTCAGCAACATTTTTTGTGTATTTATTAACAATTCTAAGGGCTTTTGGAAATTTAGAGAGTATAAAAGCAAAACTCCGGAAGTTCTGTCAGTCTCCATTGCCAAACTGGAATTAAGAGTTTTGTTTTCCCTCTTCTTGATTTTGGTCTCCTGAACCACCTCCTATGACCGACATAAAACAAAACATTGACCTGGAGGTTGGAAAAGCCAACAAAAGGACCTAGCATGAGTATGGGTAGATGTCATAAATTTATGTCCTGGGTCAACGCAATTTACTCCTGCCTCCTCCTCCAGGGCTCCCCCACCTCCTAGACTGGCTTCAGACAATGAATTTCCAGGGAGTTTTTGCCTTTTGATCTCCTCGCTGATCTAATGCAATTGTCCACTGGCAGAAGCGCTGTGAGGTGCAGAATAAAGTAATGAAGTTAATTTGATTTGCACTCTGCGCCCACCCTTAAGATCTACATGTCTTTATTGTATTAGATTCCTAATGAGATTCTCTGCGTTCCAGCAAGAGACTGGGAGTGTAGTGGCCAAGGGAGGGGTTGTCTCAGGAGATTTTCCCCCATTTACATCCCATCTTTAATGGATATGGACCTGCCTGCCCTTGAGTCATAAGGTGATCATATTTCCCTTCCTGGACTCTTCTGGACAAGAAGTGGGAAACAGCCACTGCTGCAGAAGGACTGGGGGCTTTGTCACTCCCAGAGGAAGGAAAAATAGGACTAAAGGTCAGTGCTGGGCTGAACAGTTCATTGAAAGCACTACAAGCAAATTTTCAGGCCCAAAATCATGTTTCAAAGAGATTTGCTCCTTGCTGTAGAAATGTTCTCATTTCTCTTTTGCCCCCAGCCCTATACATAGTGAGCAATAAAAAAGAACATTTCACAAAGCCCTTCCACAGGACACCAAATTCCCTGATTCATTTCAATGGCATTGAGGCAATTCCATGGATTTTAGATGGAATCCCTTCCAAAGTTTGGACAGTCAGGAGCCATTTAAGCAGAACATAAATATGAAGCTTTTTCTGGAGAAGCAGAATCCTTACAAAGCAATTCTCATTCACTGCTTCTACCTTCCCACCACCCACACTGAGAGATTTAAACCATTTCATAAATGTCAGCCCTCTATGTATCTAGTCCCTTTATATCCAGCAGGATTTTTGCAGTACTACTGACATTACCTGTTACCTGTTTTCCAGACCCCAAATATTTGATTTACCTCCTTCAAATTACTGCATGCACTGGGAGTAGAGTGTGATACAATGGGCAGGGAGGGGGCGGGTGTATTTTAGTCTGAAAGCTGCTTGTGAACTGGTTGACAAGTTTGCTGAAAACTCTGACTTCATATAATGCACTTATTTATAAATTTAGTGAATTATTTAAAGACCTACTGTGGGGGAAGGAAGCACAAACATTGGTAATTTGAAATTCACAAGTTTATTTTTAAAACTTAAAAGGGTTTGGGACTATTTTAGATAAATGGAAAGAAAATGAAACTGGCATGCTACCCTAAGACTCATTTTATAAAAGCAAACATTGCTCAGTTTGTTTTGGGTGTCTCTCAAATCCCTGAAATCAAGGGAGAAAAGGAAAGTGAGGTGATTGGCATCATGACGACTTTTCTAGGGGGAAAAAGGTAGTTTATATCTAATCTAAGGTCTTTAAGAGGAATCTATCAGTTTTGGTTTGGCTCTCAGTGGACAGGTGTCTATATCATAGAAGCACCATACATAATTCACCACCAGAGAGCCCCAGAACTTAGCAAGAAGGCTAAATTACCTGTCACTTCCAGAAAAGGTGTTCCCTGCAGGTCAAGGTTGAAAGCTCTGGTAAACCCGTGTGAGGAAGAGCACATCACTTCATATTTAAAGTCATCACTGCTTCTCGGCCTTGGGGAATGTGGCCTGGCTATTTACCCCTTGAATTTGCCTATATCTTTTGCAGGGCCAATTAACATGTTCCTGTTGTGAAGTCAGACTCACTGAAGGGATTGAGATTGCTTGCTTTAATGATCAGAGACCACTTTGTTTATGTCAAATCAATGGCGGCTGGGAGAACCTGCTCTCTTCATGGAGGGGATGGGTGGGGGGTCCTGTCAGAGGGGTGAGCTATCATATCTTACACTGAATACAAAAACATCTCATTATTACCCAGGGATGGAACATTGAGTCTAGTCCCAGGCAGACTCCGACTTAGGAACACAGTTCATGAAAACCAGGTGCCATCTGGCTGTCATTAAGCTGCTGATTGTGCCCCTGTCTTTGATTGGTGATTGATTGGCAGGTGAGTAGTGGAGGTAGCTATAGCCTGAGATGGGAGGGCTTGTATTTTACCTCTGGAGTTTTCGAGGGCCTATTTGAGGTACCATGCATGGGTTTCCCTTCAGATTTTATGAACTATATTTCCCTTCAGATTTTTTAACCTTTGTTTCTTTTCAAGGCAGTATAATACAAAACAAAAACAGAAGACACACGAGAAAGAGAGAAGTTGCTTATTCCCTTTAAAGAAGATTTTCTAGGTTTGTTTGTGAAATCAGTGAGAAAAGGTTCTATGCTATGTTTAGCACTTTTTCTGCTTTATAACATCCTTCTACTTTAAGTAAATTTTTGTTTTAATTACATTGGGTTTTATGAGTTAGATATTACTAATAAAATGAAAAGGATAACTGCTTAAGATTTTTGAGGATGTTTGACTATAGGATATTTTGTTACATGAAAACACTTTTAATCAAATGAATAAAATCAAAATTAGAGATCAACTGTACTATGTGAAAATTTTATTGTACTTGTTAATGCAGAGGAGGAGGTGTTAGAAAATGCTGAACAATGTTAACTTAGCCGGGAATACCATGTTAGTGAAATAAAAGGGTTTATTGGGGTGCCACGTGGGGAAGGGAAGGGAAGGGGAGAGAAGTAGGGAAGGGAGAACAGGAAGGAAGAAGAAGGGGAAAAAAAGGCCGGTTTCAGTCTGGGGCAAGCTTAAATAGCGGACTGGTGGTCAGGGAGACCCTTGGGGGCAAGTGTCTCCATAGGCTGCTGGAGGTCAGGAGGCAGTGGCGAGGGCACCTGCTGGCCAGTCTGAGGTTCCTGGGAAATGTAGTCTTTTACCTGGGGAGGTGTGGCCTTCTACCTCCCTGCCCTGGATCCAACAGGAGGAAAGAGAAAAATCATAGCCACAAAAATTTCTAAACTCAAAAAGCAAAATGCAAAGCAACTAGGTGTCAGGATTAGCAGATGTTGCCTGATAAATATTTGATTGATTAATTAATTGAGAGCTATTTGCTCCAGGTTGAAAAAATTCTCAGTGTTTAAATTCAGATGATATTTTAGCTGAGAAAAAGTTATTGGATACATTTCAATAAAATACAGTGCTTTTAAACCATGTAAAAATATATCATTTTTAATTTGATAACTGCGGAAGAGACATAAATAAAGATAACTAATTCAACAAAGAGCATTTTCTATATCTTTCATGATAGAAATTGATATTTTTTCAAAGTATTATTTTAGGATGATATGGATAGATACAGTTTAAAAACTAACTTTTGTAAACTAATTTATAAAAGTGAGTGGAATATGAACATTAGCTCATGTTTTCAGAGGCTTCAGTTCATGATCCCTTGGCTCCATCATTTCTGGCCCTGGGGTGAGGCAGGTAGGAATTGCATGGTACAAATAAAGCTGCTCATTTCATGGTGGCCAGGAAGCAAAGAGAGAAAAAAGGGGCCAGGGTCCCCATATACCCTTCAAGGGAGCACTCACAGTCACCTACTTCCTCTAACTAGGCCCCACTTCCTAAAGCTCCTACCACCTCCTAATAGCCCATAAGCTATGAATCCATAAATGGATAAATCCATTGATGAGATCAGAGCCTTCATGATCTAATCACCTCCCAAATTCCCCACCTCCAAACACTGCTTCCTTGGGGACCACACCTTCAACACATGAGCTTTGTGGAGATATTTTGGATACAAACCATAACTTCTTCAAAAAGTAAGCCCCGTGCGGTGACACATGCCTATAATCCCAGCTGCTTGGGAGGCTGAGGCAGGAGGATCACAAGTTCAAAGCCAGCCTCAGCAAAATTGAGGTACTAAGCAATTTAAAGAGACACTGTCTCTAAATAAAATACAAAATAAGGCTGAGTTCAATCCTTGGTACAAAAAATAAAAATAAAAAAAACAAAACAAACAAAAAAAAGTATATGTAGCAAGTACAATAGAGGAAGTGGGAGGTAGGAGCAGAGGGAAAGGGAAGGTAATGAGGGAAAAATTGACCAAATTATATTGTTATACTCTGTGCATATATGAATATGTAACAATGAATCCCACTATTATGTATAATTATAAAGCACCATTAAAATTTAAAAAAATAAAATTAAAGTTAAAAATAATTTTTAAAATGTTTACATAGCAAAGCTTAGAGCTATTTTCCCTTTGTAAGTGAGGGGCCATTTGTATATACTTATGGGGCCTGCAGCTCCCTGGTTCAGAAGACTGTTTGAATGAGTTTAATGACTTTAAATACCATCTATATATTGCCAGATCCTAAATTTGTATCTCCATCTTGTGTGCCTCCCTGAATTCCAAACTGTGTACCAACAGTTCCACTTGGAAGCACACATTTCAAACATAACAAATTAAAAAATGAACTCACAATCTCCAACTCATAATTTTCACTTCCAAACCTGTTCTTCTGTGATCCCTTTTCCATTATAGTTAACAGCAAATTTGTTTTACCAGATGATCAAGCCTCCTTGACTTTTCCATCTCTCTTACACTCTACATCCATTTCTGTGATAAAAATCATGTTAACTTTACTTCCAGATATGACTGCAATCCAAATGTGCTTCACCAGCTCCACCACTTCCACCCTGGTCCCAGCTACCCTCATCTCGTCCTGATTGTTCCAGCCTTCTGATTTGCTTTGCTTTTATTCTCTGCCCCCACCCCCCCCCACAAACCGCACACTATGTGCACACGGTAGATCATCTGATCCTTTTTAGACGTAGGTAACATCATTCCTTCCCTCTCATTGAAACCTCTAAAAGTGCTCCTCACACAGTCCAGTCCTTACATTTGTCTAGGAACCTGATAAGAGACCCACCTCCCTAGCCCTCATGACTTCACCTCTCAAATCCCTCCCTCCAATACCTCCATGCCTGTGGGCCTCTTCACCTAGGACTGTGTCAAGCACACTTCCCCCTCAGGGCCTTGCATTGTCTTCCCCCAGATGACCAGTGTCACCTTTGATCTCCCCCTCCAGACTGCTCAGATGGTACCTTCTCTGAGAGGCCCTCTCCTCTATTCTTCTTTTTTGCCTCTATTTTCTCCTTTGCACTTACTTATTTATTTTGTTTACTATCTTCCCCCCCTGTGGAATGGGGGAAACTCCATGAATGCAGGTGTTTTTGTCTATTCACTGCTCCATCCCCAGGGCCTGCCAGTGAAGCAATATTCAATAAATAGTTGTTGAATGAACAAATGTATTTTCTTAAGAAAATGGAAAACTGAAACCTGATAACTTCTATGGTCCAAACTCCTGAATAACATTTTTAAAATTTCTTTTTAAATGTACAACTTCTGTTGGTGTGATTGCAATATTCAATAAATATTTGTCAAATGTATTTTCAAACTCCTTTTAATAACATTTTTAAAATTTCTTTTTAAATGTACATAGAAAAAAATTCATTCCTGTTGGTGTACAGTTTTATACATTTCTTAAATTCATAGTCATGAAACCCTACCCCAACTAAGATAAAGAATAATTCCAAGCCGGGCGCGGTGGTGCACGCCTGTAATCCCAGTACTTGGGAGGCTGAGGCAGGAGGATCGCGAGTTCAAAGCCAGCCTCAGCAATGGCAAGGCACTTAGCAACTCAGTGAGACCCTGTCTCTAATAAAATACAAAAAAGGGCTGGGGATGTGGCCCAGTGGTCAAGTGCCCCTGAGTTCAATCCCCGGTACAAAAAAAAAAGAAGAAGAATTCCACTACCTTAAAAAAAAAATCATCATATTATCTCCTTCCAGTCTAACCCTTTGCCTAGCTCTAACCTGTAGACATTACTGATCTTGTCTGTATTCCTATAGTTCTGCTTTTTCCAGAAGGTCATATAAATGTAACCATAGAGCAGCAGCTTTTTAGGTCTGGTTTCTTTTGCTCAGCATAATGCATTTGAGTTCCACCCATATTGTTGTGTATATTAATAAGTTGTTCTGTTTATTATTGGGTTGTACTCCAAGACATGACTATGTCGGTTTCAATTTTTGGTATTTCCAGGAGACTATGAATAAATACAATCAATTTGTATACCACGAAAAGAAGTCTTTAAGAGAATACACATACTTTTGTAAGGATCATAGAACTTCGTTTAGTTTTGTTTTGTTTTTTAACTCAGTATACAAAAAGAAAATAAATAAAAGTATTAATAGTGGCTGGTTTTAATAAGTAACTTCTTTTATTTTTCTATTCTTATTTGTCTAGCTTTTTTAAAAATAGTGGTAAATATACTTCTTTAATAGAAAAATGTTATTTTGGAAAAGATATATTTATATGGAGGTTAAAGCATCCAGAGAATATGATTTAGGAAATGAAAAATCAATTGTTTTCTTTACATTTAAATTATATCAATTATCTTAGCTACACTTTTGTAGGGGAATGAGAAAACAATTGGCTTCAACAAAAACGTTTATTTAACCCAAAAGGAGGAAAAGACATGCTAATATTAAGATTGCGGTGTATAGATTTTCAGTAACAATTTTATACTTACAATTAAGAAGGCCGCTGCTTCTTTAAGAAATGAGGGTCTCCAAACAGTTTATGAAGTAATAGATCATATATAAATAGGTTGTTTGCTCTCAGTACAGATGCCATCATTACTAACTACTTTCAGGCTCTTTGAGAGCTAAATAATTCTGTAATGCATCATTGAACATTTAGTTGCTTCATAGCAGATGGTTTCAGGGGTCCATCTGCTCACAGCAATGTTTTCAACAAGCCCCCTTCACCTTCACCAAAAGGTTCGGAAGCATTAGAATATTCGTTCTCCACTACAGGTGCATTTCCTTGGCTCCCCTGCATTAGAAAGAGGGGCCACTATCTTTCTCTGTCCCCCACCCTAGCAAAGAGATACTGGCCTAGATAAGTTTAAGAAGCCTTACTGTGTTAGCAAAGCTGGTGAAAGATTTCTTGGATTTCAAGTATGTATACTTACCAGAGTTAGTGTGTGTGTGTGTGTGGTGTGTGTGAGCGTGTGCACTGAGCACATGCACGGGCCGGTGATTGCTTTCCCGGAATATGTTAAAAATGAGATAATAGGCAGTCAACTTTCCTTTGTTAACTCTGCCCCTAATATGTGCAGAAGCATTGTCAGCTTCTTGCAGATTTGCTAGGATAAAGAATACATTCTCCTGGCCTTTGAGGACAAGGGGGAGTCCCTCAGGCAAGGTCAGGATGAACACATGAAATACATGAAGGTGCTCCAGCTAAAACCATATGGATAAGAGCAAACGGAAAACAATATCTGAATGCTGAGGGGATCCTGGGTAAGTGTTATGGGGACACAGCTAGTTTTATTCCAGAAATCCCAAATGCCCCATTACCTATGTGATCACTGAAATTTGCAGTCAGACTGCTGGAGAAACAGAATGGTAGCATGCAATGAATAAGACATGTGCAGCAGCTGCTCTCTAAATATGTAGGATTTTCTATTCCAAATTGGAAAATAATAAGGAAAGACGAAGTTGGTGAGGAGGAAATGTGGAACATCAAGAAGAGGACATTTTTTTAAAGATCATAAGAAATCAACAATTTATTTGGATTGAGTCAATGGACAGCCCCAACCCAAACACATGGAACTTATGGATTCAACACTATGAATGACACAAATGCCTTTCAGGTTCTGAATTAGGGAGATGTCACCTTTTCACCAGTTTGTCAGTAAAAGGAATAGTGAAGAGACTGGTTTTTCAGACAGCAGCATAAATGCCATCTATTGCTCCTCTCTGTGGCTGTAAAATGTTCAGAGAAGAGTATACTGTTTTATGTTCAAGTGGCTATGTTTTAATTTCTTTCTACATGAAACACATGAATACAGATTAAGACATTGAAGACAATTGCAGTATCTCTTAGCATCATATTTTAGAGAGTTGTTTCAAGGCAATTTAAGTATCTATTATTTTCTTTTTATCTGAATACAAAAATATTAGGAAAAAATGAGAATATTTGGCTTACTGAAATATCACATGCTGTAGGTAATTGTCATTGGTGGTGACTCTAGTCTTAAATTTGTTTATTTGTTTTTAACAGGCTTATATTAAATACCTGCATATTGCCTATAATTGAACAAAGTTTGTGACAAGGCCCTGATTCCAACCTTAAAGATCTTCCTAGCTTCTAGGTTGAAACTCTTCTGCTAAATGGTTTGTGTCAAAGGTGAATGATTTATTACCAACCACCAGGCTGAAGGAGTGGCCTGAATGAGAAGCTTGAGAGCCCATACATTCGTGATACTGCCATCAATGTCATCTTGATTATCCTGTCAAGAATATCCACTGAAATCGACTTTACCATCACGCCTACTTCTACGGTCAAAGCAGAAATACTAGTATAGGTGTGTTTGTGAATGCTTTAGAATTCAGTTAATTTAATCCAAGTTTCTTTTCTCCACATTAATTGCATACATAAATATGATCAGCAATATTAACTCTCTCAAGAAACCAAATGAAGTAAATGGCTTGTTTCATTCCTTCAAGTGGTCTATAATAATTGAGGGAAAGAAGATAGATGTACCTGAAATTGTGAGAAACAACCAAGAAACTGTAAGACATCAAGGAGTACACCATTTGCCACTGAGGGCATTATAACTGGGGATAAAGGAGCAGAGAGTGAGATCAGCCATCATGGACTCGGCCATTTTGGTTTCTTTAGAGAAGAAAAGGGAGAGAAAGAAGCTTGAGTTGACTTTGAGGAATTTGGTGTTGTTTTTTAAAAGGTGAAAGTGGTTGTCGTCTATCTTCAGACAAGGCTCAGCCTGAGTGAACACACAAAAATAGGAATAATGGGAGTGGAATGGAGTGGTAGTGGGCATGGGGTGAGGCATATGCACTTGAGGCTAATGGGCCATGTTTTGAGGTGGTAAGAAAGGAGGGTGCAAGGTAAATTGGAATCTGAGAGGAGCTGACCTTAAAAGGGAAGGTATACACATGGAAACTGAACTGTATTTGCCCTGTATTATATGCAACTCAACATAGCACAGCACAGTTGTTGGTATGTCCAAGACTGGCCAGGAGCCAGACCTACTCAAGTAGTGGCTACAGCACCAGAGGCCCTAGTTATAATGTGTGTTCATTACATGGTCTTACAGCTTAAATGAAGATAACCTACCAGTCAGAATTGGCATTACACATCAGAAAATAGGCTTGGCTTTAGAAGATACAAATATTGCTTCAAAACTGGAAAAGGGAAAAAAGGATCACCAGAAAGAGCAGAAGGAGCCAGGCATGGTGGTGTACACCTGTATTCCCAGTAGCTTAGGAAGCTGAGACAGAAGGATCGCAAGTTCAAGGCCAGCCTCAGCAATTTAGTGAGGCTGTAAGCAACTTAGTGAGACCTTGTCTCAAAACAAAAAATAAGAAAGGGCTGAATGTAACTCAGTGGGTAAGCATTTTTCAGTTCAATCCCCTATACAAAAAAAAAAAAAAAAAAAAAAAAAAAGTTTCTCAATGCAGGGGAGTCCTGGCATTTTTCAAATCAGAGAATTAAGATACTAGCAAATATTATTTTGAAAGGTTTGAATACAGGAAAACAAGTTATGATCAGAAGAATCACTGATTCCTAAGTGTGGATTTAGAAATACACAGACATTCATCTACTAATTTTGAAGGATACTGTAAAATCACACAATTCTAAAAAAAATACTAACTGAACGGATTTATCTATCTACTTATTTATATGTTGCTTATTGCACTCTGGATACACAGATGTGAAAGATCATGTCAGGACTCAACATCAAAGCAATTGATTTCTTTTAAGCAGCATGATGTTGTTTTCAAATGAAATTTTGCACAGGAGCCCACTGTATGAAACCATTAAAAAAGGAGTGGCTTTTGCCGCACAGAGGGGAGAGCTCAGTCTCCACATGGTCCTCACGTCTGCTCAGCAAACTTTCTTTCTTTCTTTTTTTTTTTTTTTTTTCAATTATATGCTTTTCTTTTTCTCCTTCAGTATCACTTTCTTTTTAATTTTTTAATTGATAAATAAAAGTTTGTATATTTATCATATACAATGATGTTTCAAAATATGCATACATTATCCAATGGCTAAATTAAGCTAATTAACACACATGACCTCCAATACTTATTTTTTTGTGGTGAGTACATTTAAGATCTACTGTCTTCATGGTTTTCAAGAGAGCCCACTTTAATGATATCATTTTAACTTGACTACATCCACAGGACTCTGTGTCCAAATTAGGACACATGAATAGGTACTGGGGATCATATCTTCCACATATTTTGGGAAGACAAAATGTTACACATAAGAGCAAGTATTTCTTATTTGCTGCTCTCTGTGTAGGTTACTATATGTATGTGTGCCTGTTTGGGTGCTAATTGCCTCAACCCTCTCATCTCTCCAAGCTGTGGCCATTAATTAAAGAGATACCAGTTGCACAAGGGTGATGGGGGGTAAAGAAAAGACAAACAGACACATATAGGGAGAAAAAGTTGGAGCCAGGTGGGTAGCCAAGCCCCACTAGAGCTAGCTCAGCAAGTTTATTATATGTTTCATCATCAAAAGGTTAATTGTGGGAAAGTTTCAGTAAAGCAAACAATCTGAAGGACAAAGGACTCGCAAGAGATTTAGGGTCCTCATGTTTTGCTCAGAACTCTCTATCCCTTGGAGAAGGCACTGAACTCAAGGCCTTGACAGATAGAGCCCCATGCCTTCCCATGTAGCCCCTGTGGCCAGCGTTACCGTAGCAACTGGGGCATCTTGACCTGCACCTTTGCACAGGCAGCTCCCAGAGCAAACACAGCCATGAGAGTCAGACAGGCCATGATTTAGATCACCACTCTCCACATCTGTGTACTCTGAGGTGCCATAAAGAGGAATCATTTATGGTGCTGGAATTGATGTGTGGACGTATGAGGTAGAAGTAAACATGGGATATGAAAGCCAAAAACCTGGACTTTAAATCTGGATCTCATCATTGAATAGTTAGATCACCAAAGTCAGGTTAGTGAACATCTCTGTATCTCATTTCCTTCATTTGTGAAAAAAGTACTGTCTTGCTTTCCTCATTGGGAGGATGACATGGCAAAGCCCAGTGCCCACCCAGGACCCTATTAGATTGCATATATACAAAAGTGTTTGAGATAAGTCTATACTGAAAGATAATGACTAGAAGAAAGTAGTGTACAATTGAATAAGAAAGTGAGTGATCTTCATTTGCTATAGACTCAAAGGATAAAGGATCCCTTGGGCTTTCCTGAAAAGTGGTGGACTCCCCGGAGAATCTGGATAGATAGCTAGCAGGGGACAACAGTGCTTTGTTTGTCTTGAACACTCAAAACAAGGACATCCCATAGCACTTACTAGCTTGGCTAAACAACCACAAGTTATGAAACACATGTAAAAATGAGTCCTAGAATTTGAAATTTTAAAATTCTTACCAGAAAGAGAGGCTATGTAGGTATTACCATATAAAATTTTGGAAATTTGCCACAAAATGAAGAAAGAAAGAAAAAAAAAAAACCCTGGAAACAAAGATGAACTTATAGTCCTGGCAAACTACCTTTTAATTAACCCAAACTACAAGGATCTGTGAATTAATTATGATTTCAAAACCATCTATTTTCAGCTCTGTTAAACATAAAATTTACTCAAACTAATAACCATAAAAACTTTGTATTTCAAAATCTATGACACATTTAGAATGCAAATTATAATATAACAATTTTAAGTGACTCAAAAGCAAGATTGAGTTAGTTAGCCTGCAATTCGACTACTCATAGAACTTCAACTCCTCTCTGGCCCCTGGGGTATGCTATTTGAAAGGTATAATCACCTCCAGTCCCCAAAAGGAAAGGAGTCATTCATTGTCTTTGAAAATCTTTGTGTTGCACGTCAAGAGCTGGTGATCTGGTTGGAAATATTTGTACTCCTAAAATGTGGGAAAAGGAAGCCTGACCAAAGGAATGAGTCCTATACGTGTTTCTGTTATAACTTCTGTCTGCATTCTGAGTCCCTGTGTGCCCTCTGGCTTTGATCCCCTTACGAAAACAAAGGCAAATTAAAATTATGTTTTTAAATAACCAGATAATTAACCCAACATACACTATTCAAACCTCTCAGATAATTATCATATTCCACATTTTTATTGCAGTAGTAGTGGCAGAGATCACTTTTATGATATGATCTGCCATTCACATAGGAAAAGGAAAATTATGGAATGAAGATAACAGGTTCTTCACAGTTGCTACAAACACCTAAGTAATTTCTGTTAAAAATCACCACTTTGGCCTCAATTACTAATGCAGTCACAAATGATGAGGACTTGATCTTAAAATCAAGCTCAGACAACTCTTTGTATATAGTTTTACTTGTGCTTTATATAAGGAGATCTAATTATATTTATGCTTCATTGATAATTTTATACTTCCTTGGAATAAATTGACTGCAAATTTGAAGGTTATTAGTGAAAAAATATGCCCTTTGAATAAAAAGCATCACTACCAACAAATGGCTGACCTACATTCACAAAATGACTAAATTACAGTGATTAAATCAGAGGCAATTTAAGCATTTTGTTACAATGGGAAATTGAGCTTCTTCCCCATGTTTATTTAGTGGTACTAGCTGCTCATTTTAGCATTTGGCTCAGTCTTTCCTCTCTAAAATTAGCAGTGTTTTGTTGTCTTAGGATAAAAACAAGAAGGATGAGCACAGCTGAATTAAAACAACATTTTCCTCCCTCAAAACAAAGTCTGATTCGGTCCCATGTATACATTCCAAACTATGAAAGCAGATTGTCTCACAAACCAACATTGACATAAGGCAGTGTTGTTTCCAGGTTTAGAATATTTTATTTGGGGATGTAGCGTCACTTGGTTTCTACAATTAAGCTTTGGGTCACTCTATCACTGCTTTCAGAGGCACAGTAAAATGAACCTACCTCTGGATGCTAAAGCAGGATTTCTCTCACAAAACCTTCTCCCTCGTCCCTGTTCCATTTCATTTATATATAGGGAACGTCCAATAAGCACTGACTGATGCCGCTTTCCTTCTTAACATTTCCAGTCTCCCAACATTACTTCAGATGGAATCAGAGTCATTTACTTTTCAGTCTACAGTGCCCCTAGTACCAGACCAGCTGGAGAGGGTGACACGGCTGAGGAGCCTGCTAATCTCAATGGCCCTTGGGTCTTTTCTATAAAAGACACAGCAAGCAAACATGCCAAGTGCTATATATAAAAAGGTGGGATGTCATTGCTGTGTAAAAGCACTCATGGTGTTTCTTGTCCACCACCACGATTTCTGAGATCATGTACAACTTGAAAAAGCACCGGTGGCAAGAACAGTTGCCATGCTAAATCACAGTTCTGTTTTTACAATACTGCAAGGAGAAAGGCTAATCAAGCTTTTAATTCTTTTCTGCAAATGCATGCAGACAAGGTTTAACGTGGAACAATACATGACACATCATCTTATTTTTTATTGTCTAACTGTAGAGACAAGACAGGCAAGTTCAGGAACAGGGAAAAGTCACTTTGGAGACAACTGAGGACCAGCACTCTTTCTAAACACTGTGACAAAAATGTCTTCTTGATGATGAATACAATCCTTAATTAGATGAGGTAAATGGAAATCCTGTAGTTGACATGATACAACTGAATATGCTCTGAAAGTCTCTGGAAATGATTAATCTTTAAAAATGTCACTTTTTGTTTTTCAAGTGATTGTTTTTACGAAATTAGGCAGTTTTCATTTTTAAAAGCATGTAAAAGAACAATTGCATTCTTAAATACTAAATAGCTATTGTAGTAACTGAATTACTCTAGGAGCAAATCTAATATCAAATAAAACAAGAAACAGAAAACAAATGAACTCTAACTTGTTCACCAAATGAAATGTATAAATAATATTGCCACTCTCTTTTATAACAATCACTCATAATAAAATTAAAAGATTTTCATCCGTTGTACCAAAAAAAGTATGTTTCTCTATTCATGCCTTCCAAGTATATTCATAAATTATCAAAAATAAAACATTTTAAAAGAATTTGAAATTTTAAAAATCATGCTTAAGAAGGATCATAAATTAAGTGTGGTTTGAGATTATAAACTTTAAAGGACCAGTATTAACTTTTATAATATTTGTTTAAATTTTTTTTCATGAAAAATATCAACAAAAAATTTAATTACTCAAAATGTTTTCTAAATGAATAAAAAAGTTCCTTTCTTGGAAAATTACATGATCACACTACTTTGACAAGAGAAGCATGTTAAATTGTATCGTTACTAGAACCAGTTGCAATTTTTATTATTTTGTGATCATTATTATTTTATATTAATGAAATGTGATATTACAGCACATAAGGACAAAGCTCATCAAACCATTTTGTTTCAACAGGAAATAACATAATTTTGATTTTAAATTTTGAAAAATGTTTTTTCTATTTTTTTACTGTGCCTGTGTGTTTATTTATTAGAATTTCTAAAGAGGCATAATCATAATTAAATACTATTCCAGTTGCTTAAAATATTCAATGTGGCCACTTTATAAAAGAAAAGATATGATTATCAAGGATTCAAAACACTAAAATGATTAAAGTATTCTTTTCTCTCAAATTAATATATTTTAAGGTTTCGAGTCTTCATAGAAGTAAAGATGTGTTTCATTATGGAAATGCCAATGCGGGGGCCAATGTGGGGGCAGTAGAGGGAGAGATTGAGAATTGAGGGAGCTCTGCTTTCATTTCTTTTTATTACTTGTGAAATGCTGTTCACCTTTAGTAGCCATCCCTCTAGGTCTTAAATAGTTTGGCCCAACAGCATTTGAAACCCTATAACCTCAATTTTTAAATGGTGTGCTTCTCGGGCCTAGGTGGGCTGTGACATTATTTCCTCTGCCTTCCAAGTTAAGAAAATTACTTTTAGCAGGTCATAGTAAAGGCAGGATTATTACATAATTGGAAGAAGCATGTTCCATTTTTCAGGAAGCAGACAGCATTATCGGGGTTTGCGTGTGTGTGTTTTTTCTTTCCTCTTCCACCATTTACACAAGTGCCCTGTGTTCCTTTTGGATAAAGACAAGACTTCTCGGCACCCATTTCGCCTCCAATTTAATGAAGTTGTTAAAGTAGCAAGACTGACAGGTTAATTATCCTTTATAAAAGGGGGACAAATTGAACTGTGTCTTTCCATCATTTTTTGATATATCAGGAAGCTCCGGAGGTGCCCAGATGCGGCTCTGGTGAATAGAACAACTAATCCACTCTGCAATTCTTCGCTGACCCCGCTCTCCCCACTGGGGCCGCACTATATTGCAGTTGGTTTTTGTTTCACATTCAACAGATTCCACTTTATTATAAATTCAGAAGGATTTTTTTTCTCCCTCTCTCCATATGTTGGCTGACAGCTCCCCTGAAATAACTGATGGCTAAATTTAAACTCTGATGAAAATTAACCCAAGTGTTAAATGCAAACAGGAGCTGCTTGGAAGAGAAAAGAGTTATCATGGTAGATGCCAAACAGTGGAAAATGTGTGTAAATTAATGGAGCCTCACTGGTGACAAGCCGTCAGGCAGTTTGATGGCTCTTGCTAGCGCTTTAGTCCCACTGAAGTTGGCCAGAGGGCAGAATGGACAAGTCCTGCTTTTCAAAAAGACCGCGGGAAGCTTGACAGTAACGCTAACTAGATCATCGAAAGTTCATGGTCAAATAAGAGATTTTTTTTTTTTTTTTTTTTTTTTTTTTTTTTTTTTGCAAAGCTTTGCACTAAACAGAGTTTGCAGACAGGAGAGCCATGAAGCCATGAATGAGATATCAAATTGCAAGTGCAGCAAAATGAGCAAAAGAAGGGAAGGAAGCCAGTGAGAAACGATTTCAAAAACAAACTGACTGATTTTAAAGTTAGTATTGAGAAATTCATTTTGTTAACAATAATAACACTTTCCACTTAAAGAGTAATGCTTCATTCATGCTGGGCATTATTTAACAAAATTATATTTTGTGTTCCTCAATTTTTCAGACTAAAGTATGTAATTTTAGTGGAGCGCACTGTAAAGAAATAGAAATCTATAGCTCAGTTTCCTGTTGTACTGTATATGTGACATTCATAAGAATCGAAGGAAAAAAGTTAAACCATTCATCCCTGTGTTTCCCACGAAAAAGACCATATTTTGCTTCTCTAAAAATGTAACGTTTAATAATGTACTATTATGACACAGAAAAACTGCTTTCAATCGGGACTCAATATCCTAACAGTACCATGATCCTGAACAAGAATTCCTCAGTTTATGCATTTGTTAATTAGGAGTAATAGTAATAAGCTCAAATGGAATTCTGAAGGTGAAAGTCAACCTTTTACCAAATTAACTACAGAAACTTTGCAACAGCCAAAGGCAAACTTCTGCACACCAAAAGAGGATCCTGAGTGTGGGACAGTAGAAAGAATGTGAGATTTAGAGTCACGAAAGTTGTGCCAAGTCTAGGCTTCTGCTGCTGATCAGCTGTGTGTGGTCAAATAAAAATACAGGAAGTCTATGCCCCTCCCAGATTGTCGTGAACACTGAGTGGAACGCTGTACGTGGAAATGCCTTCTTTATAAGCTGAAGCATCCTGAGTAGTTATTAATTCTTATTTTGTTGCCTTTCCTTTTTCTCCTGTCTAAATGCTGCCAATCAGTGGAAAAGAGACATGAAACCCCGCCTTTCCCGCCTCCCAGCACTCCAGTCTCCTCCAATTGGTGTGATTTCTTCAGCAGGTCTCAGTAGCTTGGGAAGTAGACTGGAAAGTAGAGAATTTGGAAGATTAAGGTGTTGAAGGGTCAGTGCATCAGAAAAACAATGAAGTATGGGAAGTACAAATTTAACTCCCCAGAGCCTGTCTATGACTAGGTATGTGGGTTTCTATTTGTTTTGTTTTGTTTCAATTACATGCAGTAGGCAGTTTGAATCCCCTGTTTCTTTTTCAGGGCAAACAACTTAGTCAACTTAGTCTGATAATTATAGGTTAACTGATTCAACTCCACATGTTAATCAGCCATGCCTGTTCCAAATTCATGATTTTCTGATGCTCTCTCTACTGTGGGTTCATGGTGTCATGTCAGCCCTCCAGTTGAGGTATTTGGGCAAAATTGTGATCATCAGATCAAGGTTGTTTTTCTACTCATGTATAACTTTCCCCATTTGTTCTTCAGATATGTCATCACCATGTGACTTCTTTTGAGGACTAATGCCTGATCTCCACTGACTGGTCCAGGCTATTTCTTCTTTTGCAACTTCTCTTCATTCTGGGAGCAAATATCTGTACAGATCTACCAGCTAACTTGGCTAACTTTCACAACTTTTTATGGGGCTGGTGGGAATATAGGGAATAGTAAATGCTATTTTGCTATTCTAGGGCTGCAGGAGTCCACCCTCTCTCTCCCTAGGTACCCTTTGGCTGTCACTATTCTTTGCATCTAGGCCATTCTGGTTGCAGGACACATCAGCAAGGCTTGCTCTGTCCTAGGATTCTAGACAGAAATTGAGCACTTACCCTGTGCCTTAGATCCCCAAATATCTGATGCAAGGAGTTATTAACACTACTCTCCACAACACACTTATATCTCATTTTCCTCCATTCCTACTCTCGTCCCTGTTTCTAGCTGCAGTTTTTTATCTTAGGAGGAGTCATTGAGATTAAAAAAAATTTTTTTTAATGAAAAAGTTAAGAAATTGGTGTATTCATTTATGGCAGCTTTCTACTGCAATGGTTGACCACTTATCTGGCTGAGGAAGGGTACAGGAAGCATATCAATTAAATATTTTATGGATTGAAGTTTTCTGAACATGCAATACACAGAGTGGCAAGGCCAAAGGTGAGATAGTGATTGAATGAAAGAAAATAAGAACTTGGCTAGAGAGAGTAGGAAGTGAAAACAGGTTGGGAAGAGATAGTTATTGAGCCATGGGAACCTCTGCAAGAGTAGCATGGATTAAGCAGAGTGAAGGAGGAAGACAACTACAGGGAGTGTAGGTTGTGTTATGAAAGTAGTCAATTTCAATTAATATTTCTAAGGTGGAATAGTTCTGAGTATTTCTAGCCAAAACGGTTCCTGAAATGGAGACCATGGAATTGAGAAAACCAACAAATATAGTGCTAGAAAATGAGCAAATTGATAATCTTCTGGATTCTGAGCTTACGCTGTTCATCACTAAACTCTAATAGCACCAATTATACTTACCACAAACTTTCAAAACTAGTCCTTTTTATGTAGATAGTATCATTTCAAGTGAGTTAAGGAGTTAGGGAAAGTCCTGTTCATTGGGGTCAGAAATTATGCCTTGTTATATTCCAGAGGACAGAACCATATCTATCTATCACCTATCTGTCTATCTTGAAGTGAGTGACAAAGCCATAAATATTGCAACATGCAACATTATTGCAGGGTGACTAGATATTAATATTAGACATAAAAAGAAATTAGATATAAAAAGCAGAGTGCCCGATGGGTCTTCCATTCCTGATAGGAGCTGGAACTGAACAACTGAAAAATGGCCCTGATTCTTTATTTAAGGAGGAGTACATCAAAGGCAGGTATGAGGTTTCAGCAGAAGGAATCTTGCTCCTTGGTGTGGCAGGGGTCTTTCAGTAAACAGGTTGATTGGCATTTTGGCAAGCCACACCCATCTCTGAGAGGGTGTTTGGTTCCAGAGGGTCAGGTCACTTCCGATACTGTGCTGAACTTGTGATGGAGCTGGGGAGGAAGCCACATGAATCAGTCGTTCTCAAACCAGCAGAGTTGCTGCTGGGAGTTCCCGACACCAGGCTTTCCTGCCTAATGGCTTCAACATGGTTTTAGTTCATGCACAGTTCACAGATGGCTCCTGGCACAACATAATATTTAAATCCACCGCTTTTTTCCCCCTCCTATATAAAAAGAAGACTTGTTCCATTACCATCCTGATTTTGGTTCCTTGTGCTTTAAAAAATGCCTCACATCCCAATAAAGCTGAAATGGATTCATAAGTTCGTTGTTGGTTTCATAAAAATAACTGGGAAGGGAGTTTGTTGCTTATTGAATTATATGACATATTCTCCAACTTGATGAGACTATTTTGAATTAATGGATTTGTGGGATTGTATGTCCATTTCTCAGTTCAAATGGAATTAACAAATTAAAAGTTTCTTAAAGAAAATAAAACATTGGTCATTGAGCTACTTGATTTTCTACCTATCAGGAAATACTGATAGGTATTTCAGAGAAAATCAGTGCAAAAATAGATCTCCTTAAAACAATTTTATTAATATTTTCCATGTCCTCTTTTACTCCATATTTCCAAGCAATTTTGCAGGATTTGATCACCCACCCACATGGGGAGAGCTATATGGCAATTTCTTTTTTCAGACACACAAGGAATGGGTTATTAGCAAGCCTCAAACGTGCACTTTTTTCATTCAAATGCTTTCAAAACAAGATGCTTCTGATTATATCAAAGTCATTTTTTCTTATTCTGCAAAATTCCATGCTTTATTTTCTCAAATTCTTCCCTTAAAATTCTGCTTTGGGTTTAAAAAACAAAGTGGACCGATACCCAACGTGTTCTACACCCAGTAAAGAATTGGAAAGCCTGTGGGACAGGAAGATGATGGGAACTGTGGTGAGCAATTGTTGCAGCCAGGTGGAGTCTGGGCCTGATGCTGGAGAAGCCCCCTGGAGCCAAGCAGGAGTGATGGACAGCTGTTGACATCTGATGGCCCTGCCAGTGGCCTCTGCCAAGAAAACAGGGAGGGGTTTTCCTCAGCGGACCCATCTCCATATCACAGCTTGCACTAATTGGTCCTTTCGCTGGCTCTCACAGCAGGGAGCCTGGAGACTGGCACTGCGTCTGGGCCGCCTGCAGGGTCAGAGAGCAACCGGGGCCTCCGGGTCCCCCAGCCGGGAGTGCTCAGAGGGGTCTTGTGCACAGCAGACCCGCAGCTGACTCAGCGTGCTCTTCCAAGCTCCTGTGTACAAAACGACCAGGAGAACGGGGACCCTTCTGTGAAGCTGGCACTAGGGTCTATCTAGCAGACAGCCTTCTGTTTTTAAAAACAGCAGTGATTCATTGGGAAATAGGGAAAAGCAACCTTTAAAAAGGAAAATAAATCTATCACATTGTTTTTTGTAAAGATTCTCCTTTTTTGTTGTCATTTTTTAAACAAGCATTGTCTCTTTGTCTCAAACTTCAAACTTGGTGGTTCCCTCCTTTACTCAGGAACCCTTCAAATCCCCTAACCACTTATTGCATGCAGTGTAAATTTCTAGTCTTACATGCATTTCAGTTCATATGGCCTCTATATACTGGGTGGTTTGAAAATACAAGCTCTTGAAGTGAGGTCTCTTGTCCATCTTATCTGAAATTTGGTATGTGATATGGGTTCTGAGCACCTCCTGATGAGCACTAAGTTTAAGTCATAGGTTTTAAATGTTCACCAGGCCCTGATAAAAATGATTTTAAGGCTACTAAGGGACTATGAATTTCAGTCCTTTCTGTCTCGTATAGAAATTTTCTGATGTTCTTGGATCATGTAAGCACCCTTGTGTCTATCTCCTCATGTACTTGGATGCATGCATTTGCATGCACATCCATGGCCACAATAACTAAGAGCAGAAACATACTTACTTCTAATCAGTCACAATATATTGCCCTTTCCTAGAAGGTCCAGCTTGTTCATGTAATTAATAAAAGGATAGTTGTTTTAGTCAGTTTTTGTTGTTGTTGTTGCTGCTGTTATGACTAAAAGATCTGACAAGAACAACTAGTGGAGGAAAAGTTTATTTGGGGACTCACAGTTTCAGAGATTTCATTCCAAAGACAGCTGGCTCCATTCGGTGGGACTTGAGGTGAGGCAGCACATTATGGTAGAAAAGTGTGGCAGAGAGAAGCAGCTCACATAATGATCAGGAAGCAAAGATTCTACTCACCAGATACAAAATATCTACCTGAAAGGTACACCCCCAGTGCCCACCTCCTCCAGCCACACCCTACTAGCCTTCAGTTACCACCCAGTTAATCCCCATCAGAGGATTAATTCACTGATTGGGTTTGGGCTGTCATAACCCAATCATTTCACCTCTAAAAGTTATTGCATCATCTACATAGGAGGTTTTGGGGGACATCTAAGATCCAAACCAAAACAATATATAAATAAAATTTGATGAAATCATGCAGTGGGATACTGTGCAACCATTTTTTAGGAGTTATTAGTGTTACATTCTATTAAAGTAAATAAAAATTCCATGATATATGTATATCACTTTTATGTGTGTTTTTAAAAATGGTATGCAGGTTGGCCAGGCATGGTGGTGCACACCTGTAATCCCAGCAGCTTGGGAGGCAGAGGCAGGAAGATCATGAGTTCAAAGCCAGCCTCAGCAATTTAGCGAGGTGCTAAGCAACTCAGTGAGACTCAGTCGCTAATAAAATAAAAAAATCGGGCTAGGGATGTGGCTCAGTGGTTGAGTGCCCCTGAGTTCAAACCCTGGTACCCCCCCCCCAAAAAAAATGGTATGCAGGATAGTCTATTTTTGTAGCAAAACATTTTCAAAAGGCCATATATGAGTATTTTTTCTTTAGAAGAAGAAATATGGAAGAAAAGTTCCATAGGTATGGGTTACTCTCTTTGGCTACATTTAACTGTTCAATTTGCCAGTAATGGATGTCCCCTTTCCTCAGGTCACTTTGGGTTGACTGGCCTCCTGATCCCTAGTCAGGGAAACATACATATGTCCTCCACCTTGCCAGGCAGAGTACTGAGACAAGTTGGGAGTTTAACACAAGACCCAAGATGGGTAGTTCAAATTTTATCAGTATTTTTGGAGCTATTAAGAAAGCAGCTCAATTTCCAGTGGGATTGTTCCTCTAGTGACATGGCCCTCTGAAGCCCTTGGTAGCTATTGTGTTCCTTGCAAAGAGATAGCTGGTCAGGGGTGCAGAAAGCAGAGCCCAGATGGCAAGCCCAGTTTTGTCTGGGTGCAGCCATGCCTGAAACAAAGATCTAACTCCTGACCATTTCAGTTACGTGAGTTGAAATATTCCCTTTTCACTTAAACCAGATTATGCAGAATCCTTAATGAGTAAAATTGTATTCTATTCTGTATACCTCTTTGTTTTCTAAATTTTTCACATTTAGCAAAATGTACTCATTTGTAACCACTGCAAACATACATATTTTCATAAACTATTAAAAAGATGTATAAATATTATTTTCTGCAGGTTTACTATGTTCCAAACAATAGACATATCTAGTCCTCATTTTTTTGAAGTGAATGTTATTATTCTCATTTTATAAATAAGGACACTGAGACTCAGAAAAATTAAATAATCTAGCTAAGATCGCCTTATTAACAGGTGGTAAAATCCATATGCAAATTTATAATCTAAGGCCTTTAACTATTATTCTTTACTGTCTTCAATCAACTGAAAGAAAAAGAGAGAATGAATCTTGTATGAAAAAGCAAGCATTTGGTTTTTGTGTGGCAGTCATAATTGTGTTCATCTATTTTCATGTATATCATTGCTGTTTGTAAATGAACATATATATGCATATATGTAGATGATGATTTCCCCAAACCCTGCTGTATGGTCTCAGAAAATTTACTGCCAATCATACCTTAATAAGTGCTCCTCAAATCTTCCTATTACATTGGTTTACCCCTTGTAAATATTTAATCCGATCTATTTGTTTTTTTGTGGATTGACCCTACATTCCATTTTCCAAGGCTGTCCTGCTTATGCTTGTTGTCCTAGTGTGTTTATATTATCATTACATATATATATATATGTGTGTGTGTGTGTGTGTGTGTGTGTGTGTATACACACACACAAAGGATTTCTATATGTCCTTTAACTCTCAGAAGTATCCCAGGTAGAACAATATACTATGTAGCCACTGCAATTACCTGTTCATATGTAGAAAGCCTGGCTATGTATGCATCTGATGTGCATGTGCATCACTGACCACCCCCCCTGCCCCCCAGGAACATGGTTAGTTCATTTTGGAGCATGCCCAGTGTGTATGACCATGTTCATTAATATACAATCTGACTCATCTGGCTCCAAAGCCTAGCTTAACAGTCACACCCACCTTGATATCATGTGATCTCCCACACTCAGTTTTGCCAAGGTGTTCCCTTTGCCTGGATGCCCACTGTCCTTCACTCCATGAGTCCAAATCAATCCCATCTTTCTCAGATTTTGCACCTCTCCTTGAAGCATGTCTGAATGCTGCTAAACTAACTCTAGCACTTTATCTGAGCTACTGTGTCATGCTAGCTTTTAACATGGGCCCTACAAGATCTGCCCCTGAGTCCATCCTCCAGTACCTTTATTTTCCCTTTCTGTCTTCATTTCCTGCTGCCCTCTCATAGCCTTTGTCACTGCAATTCCCAAGTCTTGCTGTGCTCTGGAGAGCAAATGCCAATGTCTTCCTGAACAAGCCCCCCTTACCTGCTCCTGAGAAGAACTTATTCCCTGTTTTAGACAGCTATTTTGCTGCTATGACTAAAGGACCCAAACAGAGCAATTGTAAAAGAGGGAAAGTTTACTTAAGAGCTCAGGGTTTCAGAGGTCTCAATCCATAAACAGCCAGCTCCATCTTGGCGGAAGAGTACGTCAGAGGGAACCAGCTCACTTTATGATCAGAAAGCAGAGAGAGACTCCACAGCCAGATACAAAATATATACCTCAAAGCCATGCTCCCTAATGCTCACCTCCTCTAGCTACACCCTACCAGCCTTCAGTTAGCACTCAATTAATCCCTATTAGGTGATTAATTCATTGATTGGGTTAAGACTATTACAACCTAATCATTTCTCCTTTGAACCTCTTACCTTGTCTCACAAGTGAGGTTTTACAGGACACCTCACATTCAAACCATAACATTCCCTTATTCTCCATCTGGTTAAGACCCGTTTTTCTTCACATTTAGTTCCTCCAGGAAGCTATTTCTAGTCCTTTATTTTGAGGTGTCCCTTCCCTGAACCCCACAGCACCCCATGTACTTCCCTCCAGGTATTTATAGTCCTGTGATCAATCCATTCTGTTTCATTTCCAGGCTTCAGATCCAGTGAAGACCAGGACTCCAGGTTCAAACTTTTGATTTTGTTTAACGTTTGCCTCTTAGGCCTAGCACTGTGCCTCAAACATAAATGTAGGGTTGTGAATCCACAGTCAGTTCTTTGGGATATAATCTGTTTGATTCATCATTTTACTTCAGGGCCTGACAGGGTCTCTGCGGATTGCAGGTTCTTAATCGATATCTATTGAATATGTTACTAAAAGAAGAGATTTTAAAAATTAAATCAACAAGTAGTTTTCATGATCATACCTTTATATTCTCCATTACTGTAAGTGTTTTGAGGAAGAACTTGATTTCTGTGTCTGAATCTACTTTGTTGATCTCCCAGTGACCAGCATAGATATTCTTTAGCTAAAATCATGGACTTCTAAGACCCTTCTCCCTAGAGCTCCACAGGGGAACTCTGGGATTTTCTCTCTTTTAAGAGTCTTCAGCAGCCGGGCGTGGGGGCGCACGCCTGTAATCCCAGCACTTTGGGAGGCTGAGGCAGGGGGATCAGGAGTTCAAAGCCAGCCTCAGCAATGGCGAGGCACTTAGTAACTCAGTGAGACCCTGCTTCTAATAAAATACAAAAAAGGGCTGGGGATGTGGCCCAGTGGTCAAGTGCCCCTGAGTTCCATCCCGGTACCAAAAAAAAAAAAAAAAAAAGGAGTCTTTAGCAAAGCTCATATTTTGTGGCCATCCCTGGATCCCAGAGTTTTAGGGCTTTTCTAGCTGTTTGATCTCTCTTGGAGGTTTCTTTGGGTGGGAAGAATGAGGGAAACATGAATTAAATCATAATTAGCTAGGGCTCTCATAATGAACTACCACAGACTAAGTCACTCAAACCACTGGAAGTTATTAGGTCTCAGTTCTGGAGTCTGAAAGTCTAAGGTCAAGGTGTAGGCAAGGACATACTCCTCAGAAGACTCTAAGGAGAGAGCTTCTTCCAGCTTTTTAGCGTCCCTTAGTTTGCGGCAGCATAACTCCAATCTTGACACGGCATTCACTTGTGCATGTGTCTGTGTCCAATTTCCTATTTTTATGAGGACATCAGTCATATTGGAGTAAGGGCACATCCTACTCCAGAATGACTTCATCTTAAAATTACATCTGCAATGACTCTATTTTCCAATAAGGGCATACTCTGAGATAGTAGAAATTGGGATTTTAGCATGGATTTTGAAGCCTCACAATTCTTTCCGTAATAGTATCAGATAAAGCAAGCTGAGAGCTGGCAGCTCAGCCCCTATTTCTAGCTCCGTCTGGGCACAGCCATAGACAAAGGGGACCAGGGACCCGTCAGCAATAGGCAGGAGTGGGGCCAGCCCTTACTATGGTGGCCTGAGCATGCAGGTTTCACTGCGCCTTAAACCAATTGTTGCACTCTCCCTGGGCTAGCAGCGTGAGAGAAAGCATAGCAATAACTAAACTTCAAAAACCACCCAGGGAGGCAGCAGGGGAGAAGTGAAGAAATAAATGGCCCAGCTGCCGAGTCATTCACTGAACATGGAGGTCCTTGCAGGCATCCCTGTAACTTCAGTATGGGAAAAGTGAATTAAATGAGAATGAGAACTCGCTAACGTGTTGTTAGCTCACTGTTACAATGCAGTGTGACATTTACTTTAAAAATCATGTGGAAGTGGTTAACAAATGCTATTACAGCTTTATAGAACTTCGCTGCAGCTGCTGTTCCTTGAAAGGGAGGTGCCAAGCCATCGAGCAGAGCTCAGCAACAGTGTCCAGAATGTGTGGTTCCAGCTGCGGGGTACAGGGAAAAGCCCCTGCAGCTTCCCTGTCTATACCTAAAAAAATAGGATAATGACAATGCAGTAGCTTGTCACGCACCTCACAACCTATAGGGCAAAAAGGTATGTATAAAAGTAAAAAAAATGCTTAAAGGTAAAAAGATGTATAAAATAAACTAACAGAACTTGAAAGCTCTGGATTTTTTTCTGTGTGGACTTAAATGGCTATAGGCCAAGGCATCCATTGTGCCTCAGTTTCCCCTTCCTCTTGATTATCAGTGTCTTTGATGTTCTGAAGGGAGATAATTTGGGAAATACTGCAATATGTATATAAAGAGGGTCAGTGAGCACTTAGACTTTGCATATGCACCAGAGGAATGACAGTAGTGAGATAATCTGTGCATTGTTTCCATAAAAGACAGAATAGTAATGCCTAGTAGTCCAGACAGTGCTTCAAAGGCCAGCATCTCTCAAAGCACATCCTGTAGATGGCAAGAACTAAGGTCAGCTCAGGACTTAACACAGTTACAGTAGTATTTGAGTTTCATGGACCAGGTATTCAGAACCCATAAGAATTTTCTCACTTGGTTACTTGTAGTATGGGCTGAGATCATCCCCCAAAGATTAGCTACAGACAAACTTAGAAGACAAAGCTTTCTGGGCCTCCCGGTATAGAGAGGAAGAGAGATAGTCAGAAGGAAAGGTGTAGGGGAATGGGGAGACCCATCTGAGCCAGTGAGAACACTGATCCTTACTTTCATTATTTCCTAGTTCCTTGCTTTAAAACAAGCCTATTTCACAGAGGTATTCGTGAGTACAAGGTAAGATAATCAAAGCAAAATTGTTATAAAATGTAAAAGGCCTAGTGCAAATGAAAGGATGATTACAAGTCTCTAGCAGCCCTCTCCAGGCTTTCTGTAATCAGTGTGATGATTTGACCCCACTGTGATTTAATCTATGTGACTAGCACCTCCTCTCTTCCCTGCCCCCACTTTCTCAACAATGTTGTCCCCTGAGGTTTAGGCAGAATTCAATATTTCTAGGATTTTAAGTCTCCATTCTGGTGTGAACTAGTCCTACTTTTGCTCCTCAAGCCATAATGTCACTTAAATCCCCCAGGAGGCCTGAGGGACTCTGGGACACCTCAAAGTCCAGCTCATGGGTGGACAGGATGACCTTGGCCAACCCAAACTCCCTATCAGCTAACAAAATATCTCAAGAAGATCCAAACCCCAGATCCACCCCACCTAGATTTGGCTGGAGACCCCCATTTTCCATGTCCTGATCTCCTCTTCTGTATGGTAAGTAAATGTCTTTGATTTTCTCCTTTTCTGTAAGATAAGTAAACATCGGCTTTTGTTTGCTTGTTTTACTTCTTTTTCCTTGGACACAGGTTTGGGCTGAGATCTTTGGAGGATGCAGAATGAGCGAAGACAAGGTAACTACCCCAAAGTAGAGGAAGATCCCCTAAGGTGATGTAACGGAGTAGTGAAGAATGCCCTTGAGGAGGGCGGCTGGAATAGGATAATCCCCATGAACCTGAGTGTCAAAAGACTGAGTGAAGTCTGAGGCATTTCACAAAGTTTCTCCAGCCTGGCACAGCCTAGGGAACTAGGCTGAGCTATGTGTACGAGAGGGACAAGAAGTAAAGAGTACATGATAGTGCAGATAGTGCAGCCCTCAGCAGCAATCCACACAGACCAACAACAAAGGGCCAAAGGGGATGGTAGATGATTCCCTGGAGAGGGCAATGTGGACAGCTCACCCAAGGACTTAATACCCCTTCCTTGGACTTTCTGAGTTTCCTGGTATCCCAATGAATTCCAGATGGAGGGAGGATACTGAATGGGATAAAGTGTCCATCACTTCATGATGGACCAGAAAATAAAATTAAGTTCAATCATAGAAAAACAAAGTTAGATGTCTTGCACACTTGAGTTTAGGGACTGAGATTCATTCAGGGTGAAAGCAGAGCTCCTTTTCCTTTATTATCTCTCTCTCTCTCTCTCTCTCTCTCTCTCTCTCTCTCTCTCTCTCCCCACTAGCCATTTCTCCTTTTTTTGGAGAAATGGAGATGTTGAATATAAAGAAATGGAAAATGAAATTCAGGCCTGGCCACGTGGGCCAGAGCAGAGGAATTACCAATGGCTGGTGGCAGACAATGGCATGAAATGGATGCCAGGGCTTCCACTGCCCTGAAGGGAGTGACAGGGCTTAAGGATTGTGCGTGCCCATCCCTGTCCTGCATGCCGCATCTGAATGCCCAGCAGCTGACACTCCACCTTTCCCCAGCCTCTCCCATGAGTTGGGCTCCTCCATCTTTTTCTCCTCCTAGCCATCTGTTCCTGCTGCTCCAGCAGCCTCCCTGCTCTCTACCCGCCAGGGCCTGTCTGAGCAGGAGGGTGAGGAGGGTGTGAGGGCCTCTGATGAGGTGGGCCTCGGCCCCTCCATCACTCTCAGCCTCGAGGAGAGCACCAGCTGTCTGGCTTCATTTGCATTTTTCTCTCCCAAATAATGAAATTAGCCATGAGTTTCCTGAGGTGATGCAAGACGCAAATTTAGGCTAGATGTGTCAGTGTGTGATGGAGAGGGAAGGGGAAGGTCAGGGAAGCATTTTGATAACCAATTTGCGGCACTAAAACAGAAGGAGAAAATGCTACAGATTTTACTAGAGACGTGCCTTTTAGCTCAGAGGAAAGTTAGACTTTTAAAATGTAATTTTTGCCCCCTTTGGGATGAAGGCAAAAAACATTTTATGAACAAACAGAAAAAGACACCTGCCAAGGCTGAAGCAATTCTCAATTACTGAACACTTCTTGGGCCATGTAGACAATTGTCCTAAAATGCTGACAGTTGCTGAGGTGCACAGGCCAGGAAGCCAGACATTCCTGCTAAATGTCAGTGAGGGGCAGAAGCTAACTGTCCTTTTCTATCAACTATCACTGGAATTGTAGGTAACAGAAAAAGTAATACTCTTTTTATATGTTATGGGAATTTGGTTCTGGTTTCATTAGTGTTTCTTCAATTTGTCATATATTTTTCATATTTTAAAGCTTATTAGTTATCATCTCTGAGGTAAACATAGGAAGACTTGGTCCTTCTCTGAGGCAAGTTCATGCATGAGGTGTTTTTTTTTTTTTTTTTTTTTTTTTTTTTTTAAGACACTGATATTGTCAACATGTTCACAGAGTTCTTCAAATGGCTTTCTTCATAGACAGAGGAAATTGGACCCTCAGGTAGATAAAGAAGTAAATACTTCACAGGAGTTAGTATTTAGCTAAATATTAACTTACTAACTAAATACTTTTTAAACTAAAATTTAAAATTCTTTCCCAGAATTCAAAAGTCCCTATATAATCTGTCCCCTGATACCTCTCTGATCTCTCTGCTACTTCTCATCTTCTTTCGTTCACTCTTCCACTTACTGTGTATTTTTAATTGTTTTCTATGTTCTGAGCAGCCTACTAAACACAAACAATATATCAGTGATGAAAATAAGGTCTTCACTATGGAATTTATATTATACTGTATAAGTGCAGTGCAGATAATGGTCACTATACACAGTAAGTATTTCAATTTTCTAGGACATTAGAAGATAATGACTGACGTGGAAAACAAGCAAAGCAGAATAAGAGAGAGTAAGTGTGAAATGTGTGCAGGGGGAGGGGAGAGTTAGTTATAACAGGATGCTCAAGCAAGCTCATTGAGAAGGTGACCTCGAAGGAAGTGAAGGAGTGAGCCAGAGGGTTTCAGGAGATACTGCCGTCCAGGCAAAGGGAGCAGCCAGTGCGGAGGCTGGAAGGCATGGTCAAGCCTAACATGTTAGAGAAAGAGCACTGAGCACTTGGTTTGCTTACAGAGCCAAAAAGGGGAAATGCACCGGGAGAAGAAACCAAAGGGAGTGGGCAGATGGCAGAATGCCCCTTCCACCATGGTAAGGACTTTGGCTTTTATTCTGTGGAGACTGGGGAATCTGTGTAGTGTTTTGATCAGAAAAATCATGTGATATAACTTATATTTTTGAAGATTGATTCTGTTCGATCAGATGAGAATAAATGTAGAGCAGGAAGACCCATTAGGAGGCTACTTCAATAATCCAGGAACATGGTATCTCTTAGGGGCAAAGAGGTGGAGGTCACAACTGGTAGCTGGGACAATGTGTTAGTATCCCAGGACTACCCTGAACCATTATCACAGACTTCATGGATTAAAATAAATCTATTCTCTCACGGTTCAGGAGGTTAGAGGTACCAAATCAAGGTGTCAACAGGAATAGTTCCTTTTGGAAACTCTGTGAAACTTCCCCAAGTCCTGTGCACCTCTCTTAACTGTCAATGGCTGCTGTCTATTCTTGGCATTCCTGGACTTGTGGCCATGCGACTCCGATCTCTGCCTCAATCTGCATGTGGGTCTGTTTCCTCTCCCCTTCTCATGGGGATTTAGAGTACACCCTAATCCAGTATGATCTTGTCTCCATCTTAATTTTACTCACAAAGACCCTTTTCCAAATAAGGTCACATTCTGAGGGTCTGGGTGGACATGAGTTTTGGAGAGGACACTATCTAATCCACAATAGAGACCAACAGTGTTTCCAGACAAGATGAATGAGAAATGTCAGAGAAAGAGAAGGATAAAAGATGATAAGAGATTTTTAGCTTTAAGCAACTGGAAAGAGAGGGCTGCCATCGACTGAAAGGGAATGACTGCAGGGGGAGCAAGTTTACAGAGTAGGTGGGATAAAGAGTTTCTTTGGGGGCATATTCAGCATGTGACGCCCTTAGACATCCAAGTGGAGATGTCCCATAAGCATATGCAAGTCTCCCTGGGACAGCTCAGTTTGGTGTCTTCATGGACTTATGTGGAAGAGAACATTTTAACACCTTATGTTTTGAGAAACCAAAAGCAAAAGATGCCTTTAGAATGTCATGTCTGCCTCTGCCACCTTCACCAACTGCCAGGTTTAGCCAGAAAACAAAGCACCATTGCCACCGGCCACTTTCAAGTTCTGCAGTTTACTGTGGGGCCTCAGGCAAGCTACTAAACTTGGCTCAGATTCCTTGTTCATAACACGGGGATGAAAATAAAGCTGATTGCTCTGGCTTTGATATGTTTTGAGTGTTTCTTCCAAAGATTCATGTGCTGAAAGTTTGGTCCCCAGTTGGTGGTATTGAGGTGGTAGATTAGTTCCCATGAAAGCTAGTTGTTACAAAGAGTGGGCTTGGCTCCTACTAGTTCTCTTGCCTCCTGTCTTGCTATGTGATCTCCTTTGCCTGCACTCTTGCCACTGTGATGCCATCTGCCAGGAGGCCCTCACCAGAGCCCAGAAGATGGCTGTACCATACTCATGAATCTCCAGAACTGTGACTTAATTTGTTTTCACATTACCCAGCATCAGGTATTCTGGTATAACAATACAAAATGACTAAGACATTTAGGATAGTGTTGTGAAAATTACATTAGATAATATATGTAAAGTACCAATGGGCAATAAATAAGGATTATGCTATGCACTCTCCTGTGGACAGTAGGGGCATGTGGACTTTGGCTGACTGCTGCTTTAATAAAGTGATGTACTTGACTCTTCTTGCCTCCAGACCCACTCTGTATTGTAGACCTGTCTAGTTTCCAAGTAGATATAGATTTCTTGGGTATATAGGGATCAGATATATGTATCAGAACCTTGTACAATCAGGGTCCCAACAGGTAGTATATCCAAATAACCATGGGGGTACTCTCAGCTGTAGCAGAACAATCACTACTCTTAGGCTCAAATGAATGAAGGGAAGGAGAAATTACTAGAATCTTGCCATATCTCTATCTCCTCCTTGAGAAGAGCCATGACCTTCTGTAGAGATGACTCATGGGGAACCAGGAAGATTCCTACTGTAGCCTCATTGTCCTCCTTCCTCCATTTGTGTTAGGACACAAGCACCATGGTTAAAGAAAACTAGTTGGATGCCAGAGACACTGGAGCCTACTGCTGTAGTTCCTACAGGTCTGAAATAAAAAATACTAATAACAATTTTAAAAAAACTATAGGGGAGAGAGCATGGTGAGGTGGAGAAGGAACAATGGAAGGTGTTCTTCCAGTCACCTAAGCCTGGGGTGGGAACTCCACAAACTCCTGGCCTCTTCAAGCCTGGAAACTGTCAAGCCTAGTCTTTGTGCTTCTGCATCGTGTGATTTCAGTCTTTCTTTCCTAGAATGTTAATTTTAGAAAAGGATAAAAAAGGGCTGAGGATATGCATGTGTAGAAAGAAGCAGGATCCCACCACCCTGTCCTCCTCTCTCTGGCCCTGTCTCAAGGTTCATCTGTGCTGCTGTTCACAGGATGATGTGGGGACATTAGGTCTCTTGGAGACAGCATTAATCTTGTTCTTTTATATGTATTATTTAACATTTTATATTAAAAAGCAAGCATACTAGTATCCTTAAACTGCTTACTTAACCTCTCTGAGCCTCACTTTCCTTATCTATCAAATAATGGTGACAATAGCAACCTCGTGAGGTTGTGGTGAGGAGTAGAAGTCAGTGTCAAAGTCGGTTAAAACAGTGTCTGGCTGGGGAGGAGGCATCTCTGTGGAGCAATGGTAGCAGCCACTAAGCAATAGACAATATTGGATTTGGGTGGCATCATGATTTAACAATTGAATCCTGCTGTTTATCAGAATACATCATCACAATAAGCTGCGATTTTTTATTTCAGATTTTCATTTCTAAGTTGTGAAATGAAAGACAAACCTTAGCTTTTTTTCCAAACCATACTCATGGAATTCTCATATTTAATCACACTCCTCTCATCCTTTATCCAGCACAGGTGCTGAACATCATTATCAAATTTGCAGTTGCCTGGGGTGTGTCTGAGAGGACACAACTGTGTCCACCAGGGATTGAGATCCTTCCCTGGATTTCTCTTTCCTCTCTCTCCTGTCCTCCTGCCTCACTGTCATCACTGGAAAAGAAGATTTCTTTCTGACAGCTCTTCATGTCAGTCAAAAGTCTAGGTCAGACACTTATCAATTGACCCAGTGTTAAAGGTAGACACTCATTTCAGCATCTGTCAATAGCTTCTTTTGATCCATTTAGACCAGAGCCTGCATCCTTGCAGTGATTTATATGTAAGCGTGCATAGACTTTTAAAACAGGAAAACATTTCTGAAACTCTAGAAATCAGCTGGAAGGTATTCTGCTGTTTCTGTGGCTCCCAAACAAAGAACCCAAGAAAGAAGACTATGTCTGGGGAATAGTCCCTGAGACTTTCAAAGATCCAGACTCCAGTGTCTGACCACGAAGCCTGGCACTCTCTGAGGCCCAGGTATGGAAAGTCAGAGTTCACCCTGCGTGTGGATCCTATGGCCTCACACTCTCAGCAACCTGGGAAGGCTGTTTCTAAGCTAGCTGAGCAAATTCCTGAGTTACCAGGCTATGGAGCTGAATAACCAAGGAAATGGAAGCCACAACCAAGCTATATAGTTCCTTGGAAAAAGTGCAAAAATTATAGGAGACAGGGCCAGTGTGTGATGCCCCTCTAGACTAGTGTAGCCTCTTCTCTCCAATCTGGCAAAATATCAGGAGAGACTTCCTACTTGAGCTCAGGTGTCTTTCACCTCAACACCCCCCTGGTTCCTAACAGGGATAATGCACATTTTTCTTTCCCAGGTGTTTGTCACAAAGCTGCCAATCCCTCCCCACTTGTGAGACAGGAAAAGAAATGTGAACATGTAAGAAATTCAGAGGGGCCGAGGAAATTTTCCTGACATGCTCCTGCTGTGACACCACGGCAGTTGAAGAAGGCCTGTCATTGGGCTGTCAACCTTTAACCTCCCCCAGACGTATTTTGAAGTGATGTGAAAAGAATTGCTGTGCTGTACCACTGGCTCCTTCCAGCTCTGCATGTCTGTCCTTGATGTCAGTCAAAAGTAGTTAACTGGCACCCATGGAGTCTTAAAAAAAAAAGCCTCCACAAAATATCAGTAATGACTTTAGTTAGGAAGACTAGCTCTTGTCAAGTAATGACTTTTTGACATAAGGTATTGTTTACCTAGGCAACGTTCTCTTACTTGCATTTTAATGAGCCTAATTAATAATAAGTTAGGAGTCCTCAGCTATTTCTTCACAGCTGGACCATATGCACTAATTACACTGAATGTGCAAACCTAAAATAATCCATTTAGTCAGAAGAAATACTTAAAATATAGAAAAAAGCATGATTGATGTATATTTCTTCCTCATCATCCTTTTCATGATGTCAACTGTGATATCACAGCAATTTTCAAATAAGGGAGATATCACCTTTAAAATTTAGATGTTCTTCATGGTTTTGGCTGAAGCTTTTTACTTGCAAAAGTTTCAGGAGTTTGCATGAGGAATTGACTAATGGATGTGTTTAGTACATCCTGTGGATCAAAAATCAGAATAGCTCTCAGGTTGAAGGATAAATATCAGTGGTAATGAAAGGGAATCTCTGAATAGAACCATTTCACTTATAATAAAAAAAAGAGTAATCTGCAAAGGACCATTTTGGAGCTTGTGAAATTCTTTGTATATCTTATAAAGCTTGTTTTATGAGCTTCCCTTTATATTAAGTTCCTAGTTCACTTTTATGCTGTCATCAATACGATGTTAGAAACAAAAGCAAGTATTTGGAATTGGGGCATGACAATGTCAAAGAAAACAAAATGCCATGTCACTAGATAGTTTCTAAAGGTGACAGGGCATCTCATCGTCCCCCTCCACCAGGCTTGCCAAAGTGCTGGGTACTCCTATGGAAGCCTTCCTTGGAAAAGTGCAAGGAATCCTATTTTCCTGGACAGAGTTCAGCCTTATCAGCAACTGGACACAGAACTGTTTAAACTTTAGCATGATTATTTGACTCCAGGGTACAGATATTGGGACTGTACAGGATACCACAAACTGAAGTGCAGCTGTTAAAGGAAAGATAATCTGTGATATAATATACCATTGATCTCTTAAGCAGGTTTCCTTTTTTTTTTTTTTTTTCTCAGAAGAAACTGCAGTTTAGCTTTTAGGTTGTGGAAAGATCCTGGAGGAAATATCATGAGGAATGCTTCAGTGAAGGCATTGTTCAGAATCTCTAGTGGGATTCTTCTAGAAGTCACACTGTAAGCTTAAGCACTAAGACTGCTAAATACATTAAACACAAGAGAGAGGAGATACTGGCATCAGAGTGTATTAGGAGGCTTTGTTCTTAGAGTGACTTTTGGACTTCACCAGGTCCTCATCCACCCATGTTTTAACAAGACATAGTTCAAAGCAGCCAGAGATGATTTGAGCTAATTGGTTGATTCAGCAAGAAACCTGGGAAAAGGTGGTGCTGAGGTTGGAGGCATCAGGCTGGCAGGGTTAGCAGATGCTCTCCAGAAAGGGCCTTGGAGTAGAGGCGCACCCTGCCAGGCACCATATGTGTGACGGACATGACAGAGAGCACAGGCTGCCTGAGCGAAGGTGACAGCCTGGCTTTCATTCTCAGAGAAAGAAACTTCCCTTGGAGTCGACACAAGTGAAATAATGTCCACAAAGTGGACACATTTTCAGGTTGCTGGTCATTTGGCAGAATTTTCCTGGCAACAAGCTTCTCCTCAATGGGAGAAAACCTACTCTATTTTCCATGACAGCATGCCTGTCCCAGTCACCCTCCAAGGCTCTCCAAGACAGCAGCAATCAAAATGAGGAAACACAGTCCCCAGGAATATTTGTGCGCACATTGCAAGCATGTTCCAGATATTGTCTCCTTGAATCCTCACATGTCCCAGTTGAGGTAGATAAGCAGTTTGTTGACAAGGAAATCAGAACTCAAACCCATGTCTCCTGACTTCGCGGCCGGTGCTGGTTTTACTGCCTTCTTGAGTTTCAGGCAGAAAAAAAGAAAAAAATCAGGAGAACACCATTACAAGGTGTTATGTTGAAAGCTGTCAATCTTTTCTAACTGGACAGATGTCATTCTCTGAGGACATTTGCTGGTCCCCAAATATGCTCTAAGCTTCCCGCTCTCTGCCTCTGTTGAGAAGTTCTTTCCATCCCCACCCCCATCACCCAAATTTAGGACTGTGAGGTCAACTGAGAAAAGTTCCCAGGGGTTAATTTGACCCAGTCATAAAACCTAATGGGAGAGAAAAGTTACTCTGATAATGAGTTCAAATTGGAATTTATCTTCCTCAATCTCAATTGGAGGTCTCAGGATGAGACTTAAGATTGACACTCAAGTTAGAATTTCCACTCTTGGATCCTGTCCCTTCAGAGGATGATCCTGGACCAGAATGATCCTCCAAAAAGATAGGAGGAGAACACGACCTCGAGTATGTTCAGATCATTTTCTAGTCCCCAAATAGATCTCGAGCTCTCCATACCCTGCCTTTATTCCATAGGTCTCTTCTTTCCCAGCTCCCCATGTGCCTAATTTTAAATTAGAAACCTACCCTTTGAAACCCAAATTTAATTCTATCTCCATTCCAGAAGCCATCCTGGTCCCCTAATAGAACATGTAAGCAAATTGCTTTTGTGAACGGCATCTGTTTCTCTCTCTTTTATGACCCACTTCTTATTGTATTAGTTCTTATTTCTGCTCTAACAAATGACCACAATTGAACAGCTTAAACTAACACACTTATTAAAGTCAAGGTCTCACCTGGGGCCCATGTCCTTTTCCAAGCTCACTAGTTGCTGGTAGAATTCATTTTCCTCTCATAGCATCCACATGTCCTCATTCATTTTCAAGCCAACAAGAGTGTTGGATCATTCTTGAGCTTCAAATCTCTCTCTCTCTAACATCTCTTTCTGATTCATCTCTATGCTTTCCTCTGCTGCTTTCAAAGGGAAAAAAACCCTGCTTCTAAGGGCTGACATAATTACACTGGACTGCCGGGGTAATCCAGGATAATCTCCCAATTGTAAGGTCCCTGATTAGGGTTCTCATTACAACTGCAAAGTTCCTATTGCCATACAACCTAGCATGCTCGTGAACTTAACTGCAGAGGATGGAGGTCAGGGGGGCCAAAACTCTGCCTATCACACCTATCAAACAGCTTCTACTGTGCTGCCAGCTCAAAGATATGGACAGTGAACTACTATGCAAAAGCTTGGATTCCCACTGTCCCTCTTACTTGGCTGTCCTGAGAAAGGTCATTCAAATTCTGTAAGGAAGTCCCTCAGAGGTCCCAAATGTCTGGTGCAGGTCCAGAAGCTTTTAGAATTCTCTAAAAATAAACTAAAGTAATCATTTTATAAACACAAGTAAGGCCTATTCTTGAGTCCTGATGAACTTCTAAGAAGCCACAAGCTCTTAGGCATAAGGCCTCTTACCGTCAGTCTCTGTCTTATTCAGAGATTATAAAGCTTTCCCATGGTCACTCAGATGAAAGCATCTAAAGACATTAAAAATACCACATAAATATAGGAATACTTTCCTATCACTACTATAACAAATTACTACAAACATAGTGGCTTAACACATTTATAATCTTACAGTTCTTAAAGTTAGAAGCCCAAAATAGTTCTCAATGGACTAAAATGAAGGCCTCAGCAAAGCTATGTTCCTTCTGGAGCCTCTAGGAGATACTATTTCCTTGCCTTTACCAGCTTCTAGATGCTGCCTATGGTCCTTGGATAGTGACCATTTCCCTTTTTCAAAGCCAGCAATTGACAGTGGAGTCTTTCTCACATCACAGTACTTAACACTGACACTTCTGCTTTCAGCTTCCATTGATAAGGACCCTTGTGATGGCCTTGGGCTAGTCAGGACAATCCAAGATAATCTCCCAATTTTAAGGTCAGCCGATAGGCAAACTGAATTTTATCAGCAACTTCAATTGCCCTTTGCCATGTAATATGACATAGTCGTGGGTTCTGGGGATTAGGATATGGACATCTTTCAGGGGCCATTATTTTACCAACCACAATGATTACAAAAAAAAAGAAAAAAACGGCATTTATCTTCTTTATAGTCGGTGTGCTCCTCTGACCCTATGTCAGGGCTGGAGAGCTCCTACAATGTTTTAGGAGGTATTGCTAGTAACTGTCTATTCTGTGGCTCCACTCACATCCCTTTCTCCTGTGGCAAGGCCAAAGCTGCATTGCCAGTTTTCCATCCTGAGAGTTGAAGGTCTGTTGTCCTGAGGCTCTTCATGGCTGTAGGTCTCCAAGTCTCTCTAATACTGCTGGAATGACACCAGATGGGTACTTATTCTGAAACTGCCTTCTCTGGAAGTTAGTTTCAGACTGTTTCCTGCTACCATGGCCCTATATCCATTTTTTTCCTATGTAGTTTGTATATATAACCAGTTAGCATGGGTTCCATTTAATGTCCTTACCAAGTTGTAGAGAGAAAATCCTTTGGCTTCATTCATTCACTAAAACATCTATTGAATGTCTACTATATGCCGTGTTAGCATGCACAGTCACCATCTAGACCCTCATTGGACTAACACAAACTATTCAGTTAATTCTTATTATTCGTGATAAATATGTTCTATAAGGTAGTTATGAAAACTAAATTAGCAATTATTGAACACTTGCTCCCAAGGAAAATGAAGGGTTAGTTTCCTGTGAGCCTCTGGTCATAACATTTTTGTCAATTGATTAATACATAACCCTGAGTAATATGTATTTCTGTATTAAGACACCTTTTCATATATATATATATATATATATATATATATATATACACACACACATATATATGTATACATGTATGTATATATATTATATGTTATATATAATATATACATACATATATGTATGAATATATAATATATGTCATATATAATATATATACATAATATATGTATGTATATATTATATATATACATAATATATGTATACATATATATGTATTCATAAAATTGAACTCTTAGCTAAACAGCACTGTAATTAATATTTGAACAAAGCCTATTTTAATATGTTTTCTCTGTAAGACAGCCTTCTTGGGTTTACAAACACTAGAGAGCACTTCAATACCACACTTGGGATTCATTTCAAACAGTGAAATTACCAACAAAACTGAAATTCATTTCAAGCAGTGAAATTACCAACAAAAAGCATGAAAATGTGAAAAAGGTGACACTAAATAAGCTGCAAAAAGAACACTTGTTTGTAGCCTAGAAAAACTGAAACAAGAGGGCAGAGCATCACATTGTTTGATCTCAGCTGGGCACACTGGGTGACGCAAATTCTTCAACACTTTATGTATGTTCTCAAATGACCATGAAATCACCATGAGTATTGACTCGAAGTTTATCAATAAATTTTGGTGAGCAGAAAAATTCACAAATATTAAAATTCTTGAATAGTGAGCATTGATTGATAGTACTTTATTTGTTTTTTTTGTTTGTTTGTTTGTTTGTTTTTTGGTGCTGGGGATTGAACCCAGGGTTTTGTGCATGCAAGGCAAGCACTCTACCAACAGAGCTATATCCCCAGCCTGACAGTACTTTATTTAAAAGGTATGCTTGAAAAACTTAATCAAGAGGCATAGTAATTGCAGGTTCCCCAAATGTAACACTGTATTTATTTCAAAAACAATAATTACAAATATCATTAGCATTTATAATTTAAAAAAGGAACCTTTTCAGAGACAGAATTAAACATGCTGGAGATTTGGGTTCAGTTGTATCCAGTTGGATATTTCAAGGCCATTGATTATTCATCTAACTTCTATCATTTCTTTTGGGTTCCTTAGACATATTGAGCTGTTTTCCCCTCAGTTATGCATTTACATCCCCTTTCCCAAAACACACAGGTCCCTGAGTTGACTCCAATCTGCTCCTGTTTTCTGGAGGTGGACCTGGTGGAGAAGCTGTGTCTGCCTCCTGCCTTCACACCTGTGGTCCAGGACTGCCTGTTTACCCAGTGGATAAGCCATGGCAAGGTGATGTCCAGAGGGTGATGAGCTGCAGGAGGAGGGTGAGTAAGCGCAATCTGTCTTGGAGGGTTTAAATGTAATGCTCAATTATTCTGTTTCTGCATGTATGAGACAGATTATGGTAACTGCCTTGATCTTCCATGAGCTGCTCTTAATCTACCAAAAAAAGGACAGAACATATTGGAGAAACTTATAAACTCTAAATAAATATTAAGATTATTCCAACTTATTCTAACTCATTGCTTTTTTCCCCTTTTCTCATCTCCATCAGTCTTTTCACCCTTAGCAAAATAACTAAAACTTTTAATAACTCCATGACATTATTTGAGAATGGTTGTAGAAAAATCAAAGGGAATATGAAGCTTTTTCTTTTCCTTTTATTGTGCCCATAAGTAATGAAGATTTTCTAGGTCTTATTTCCCCTTATCTATCAAAAACCAAGCTCTTAGGTCTTGTAAGTTAAAAGTGGTGCTTTTGGGGCAGCAAAATGTCATAAACAATAATTCAAATGAAACGTTTGTCACCAGTGAACACTTATTAAACGCTCACAGTATGGAAGACTCCGTGCCTTCCACTTAAATAGGTAGATAGGAAATACTGAGTCTTGGCCCTTAATGTTGAAGACATCATGTAAATAGAATCACTTGAGAATAGGTGCAAAAGCTTCCTAATTGCCCACTAATTTTATTTTTTGCAAATGGATTTAGGCAAAGGCAAGTAAGTTAAGCAGAGTCTTCGGTTACTACAGAACCTTTGGTAACTTTTCATAGTGCATTTTTATCATATAGGGACCCTAAAAAGCACACCTATCCCTCAGGTATTTTCTAATAACAGCATAGGGCCATGAAAAAAAAGCTTAAGTATTGGAGTCAGACAGATATAGATTTGAATCTCAAGTCTCCCACTTACTTAAGATCGGAGTTTAAGATTAGTTACTTAACCTCTTTGAGCTTTAGCTTCTTCACATATCAAATGGAAATCATTGGCTCTCATTCAATAGGTTTTGTGAGGATCAAATACAATTTTGTGTGTGAGAACTCTGAGCCTTGCGACCAGCAGCACATAGGAGATGACCACATCAATGGTAAGCTTTCTCCCTCCGTAAGCCACCACTGGAGAAATCTAGTCTGAATATTTTTTTCACATGACCACATTCATATATATATATGTGTGTGTGTGTGTGTGTGTGTGTGTGTGTGTGTGTGTGTGTGTATATATATATATATATATATTTTTTTTTTTGGTACCGGGAATTGAACTCAGGGGCACTCAACCACTGGGCCACAGGGCCACATCCCCAGTCCTTTATTTGTATGTTTATTAGAGACAGGGTCTCACTGAGTTGCTAAGTGCCTCGCCATTGCTGAGGCTGGCTTTGAACTCACGATCCTCCTGCCTCAGCTTCCCAAGTGCTGGGATTACAGGCATGCACCACCACTCCTGGTTCACTATACTTTTTTATGTAATAGGCCTCTATTGATCTTTGGAGATAAACATAGAATAATAAATACTTTCTACCCTAAAGGAGCTTGCAACCTAGTGAATTTAATCAAAGAACGTGTCACAGTCATTGAAAATTGAATAAAAACTTTGCTCAGAGATGAATATTCTGCATGAAGTCAGTTTCAAAATCTCTTATTTCAATCTTTTCTCTGTTGAGACTCTATTATGATGGCAGAAGATGTGCAGTATATTTATTTGTTTTCCCACTGAGATCTTTTTTTGAAAAATCTACTGAGTTCTGCCAGAAGAAACTCATGACATGTTGTAAGTTTAATTATGTTCAATTCATTAACACAATTAGAGCTGTGAACAAATTTATTGACACAGCCAGAATCACTTAGTAACAGGCAGTAAGTCATAGATTAAAAAACTCATTCTTGCAGGCCTCTAAACTCTGGGAATAAGAAATGGGGAATTCATCTTTGGTTCCTTGGAACACTTCTAAGAGACCTGACCAGAGGTTGCCACTAATAATTCATTGCAAGAATCGTTCATATTTTAAGAATGGTTCTTATGTCTCTTGCAACGTAAATTGAATCACCTTGAAATACTACTTTTCATTTTAACATAATAAGTGACCCAAACAGGGAGATTTGATGAATATGGATTTGATTTTAGCTTGGACAAGCTGGCCTCTCAGAAACCGAGGACAGAAACTTACTCTTGCTTTTCTAGTGAAGGCCAAAGGGACACTGTAGGTTAAGAAGAATCTAAGATCAATTGCCTTTCCTTCTGGAATATTCCTTTCCAGGTAAATTTCTGTCCTTCCTCAGGGTTGATTTGCACAAACAGTAAGGAATCTTGATGTAACGTATATGAAGCAATGTTCTCAAAGAAAGATGAGTATAAGATAATTTTATATATATTCCTTTGGATGAGAGTTAATTTGTCTTTCTCCAGACAAAGAACTTTTAAAGAGGCCTCAATACAGCACCAAGTTGTTTTTGTGTTTTTTTCTTTCTTCCTTTCTTTCTTTTCTTTTCTTTTTTCTTTTTGGTTACTAATAAGTTAATCAATGAAAAAGCTTTTATTTAAATCACTTACAACTAGCTAGCATTTCCATCCAGAATTGTCTCATTTCCTGAACAATCCCAAACTGATATAATACAGTTGAAAACTCATTGATTCCCAAAGGCAGTTTCAGGCTGAATTTACCTCTTTTCCAAATGAGGATTATTTCTGACACTAAAAATTGTTAAGGTTTCCAGGTTCTTAAGCAGTCTGTGTGGGTTTGAATCTCATACTCTGTCAACTTACTAACTAGACTGATCTTGAGGGGTTTTTGTTGGTGGTGTTGTTGTTTTAATGTTTCACTGCTTTAGTTTCTGCATTTATAAAAGTGACCAAAATCATTGTGTGTCTCACAGATATTTTAAGTTTAAATGAGATATGTAAAAAACCTTAGAATGGCAACTGGTACTTATAAGAAGTTAGTAATTATCATCATCTACAACCTATTATCTATCCTACTCCCCGCCTTTATAATTTAAGTTGTCCCTTATCTAAGCTTAATAATGAACCTGGTTTTCTTGTGTTACTGACTGAGCTTCCTTCATGGCTTATCAGATAAATTTTTGCCCATACTTTCCACCTTTGCAAAGTAAGATATTTTTCGATGGAAAAAACATCTGTATTTTATTTCCCTTCTAATACAGTCTTAACAATTTTCAGCTGATGTGCAATACAGTTTAGTAAGTAGAGTTGCAGATGGTAAGTTAGATACATGGCCTTAGAAATTTAGAGATGTGACCTGGAAAATGCATCTGACACTCTGCCACATTCACAACAGAATCTGATATAAAACATAACAAAATAAAGCACAGGAGACACCAAAAATGGGTAAGAAGCAAGTTGTTAGGTTTCCTTTAGCATGTACTTTTGAGTCTCACAAAATGGTGGAGGTGGATGTTTAATGAGACAATAATCAGCTGCAGGCTCCACACTAAATACTGTGTGGAACCCAGCTGAAGCTGAGTGGCGAATGGTGAAGACAGGTAAAGCAGAAACTGCCTGTACTTCAGGAGCAGATAGGTGCCATCATATTAGAGAAAATTCAAGGGAGATCAATAAAAATGATTAAGGGACTCACAGAATTGATTTTTGAGAAAAGATGAAGAAAAATAAATGTGCAGCTTGACACATATCTAAAGAGGACTATGATAACTGGGTGGTCAAACTGGAGATGTAAGACAGTACTGAGAGGGCACTGGGAATGCAGAGACAAGTTCCCTAACAAGGGGCCCACCCATCCAGCTCCCCCAAGAAGTGGTGGATATCTCTGTTTTGACGACTCGAGTGGATACGTGCTTCTTGAACTTGGGTGGCAGGCTGTAAAAGTTGATAAGAGTGCCACATATGTCTTTTTTTTTTAATGTGATTTTATTAATTCCTGGAATACGAAGATGGATGATGGTAGAGTTACAACTTTAACCAAGCTCCTATTTTCTAATTTGTGATGTTACAGGAGTGGATTAACCTATTTCAGACCACATAATTAACACTAAAGAATTAGGAATAATGGTAGCATCTAATTTGTTTACCTCTCTGTCCTTAAATAAATACATAACACTATATATGTATGTATAAATACATCTGTATTATAAATATCAACATAAAAAACATATATGCAACACACATATATGTATATATTTGTATATACATATATGTGTGTATGTTTGTGTGTGTGTGTATTGCAATGTTTGTATTTAATGATGTATCACCATTTCCAAATTGGATTGGATGATGATGGAGCTCGTTAGTGAATCACCTCTGTCCTTTGTTCTGGCAGTTTCCAGAAATGGCTCATAAGCCAAGTATGAATCATCTTTTTCTGGCACAGGAAAAGCCATTTTCAGCAGAGCCACACTGCAGGGTCATTATTCTTAAGGCTGCATTATAGGGCATCAGAGGAAATGACATAATCCAACTCAATTCACAGAGTGGCAAGTGGAGGAAGCTTAAGGCTACATCATACCATCTATACATTCTCTTCCCAAAGTCACAAAACTTCTTAATATAGTCCCTTAGGGAGGAAATCTCTCTAAGGATAAATGAGGGGAAATGGTCAGAGACATGCCCTTCTGGTGTGAAGCTTCCTTCATATATTTATTGGTATAATGAATGGATATAGTAATATACATATAATACTATAGCATACCTTTATTTATATTACAAAAAATAAACTCAATGTCTAGCTGCCATTTCTTATACTTTCCACACAGTGTATGAGACCCTTTAATAGCCATCATAATAATAAAGTGTGTAGAGGATAAAATGACTGTGAAAAAATGTCAGGGAAAAATGTTGACCTATGTATTTTTGACGATGTGGCCTCACATTCATTGTACGGCATTACTTAGATTTACTTCCCACATTATTGAAAGGATGTAGGGGGTTAATGTGCCACCTTTTCTCTGCTCGAGGACTGAAAGAAAATTTGATTTTCCTCTCAAGTGAACTGTGTGTTGGACTCCACTGAACAGTTTTCCCAACAGGCCTCTTACTGTTATCCCTTGAAGAGGGCTTAGCTCCACTCAGCATGGAAGAAGATTGGAGTAAGTGGCCATGTTATTATTGGTGCATGTGCCACACATAAAAAAGCCCAAATTTAGCCCTGAACATGCTTGTGTCTACGAAGATTTTCTATCACATTTTTTGCTATTCCTTCAAGTGACGTTATCATTGACTTACTCTGCTATGAAAATTCCTGCCTGCAATAGCAAAAACAAAACCTTATAATTGAAGGTATCTCACACTCTAGGAGATAAGCACACTAATTATTCTGTAAATAAACAATGTGGAGCACAGGTCAGAGGCAACCAAAATAATAAATAAATAAGTAAATAAATTTTAAAAGCATTTCTACATACTTACCTGACGAGGGAAAAAAAGAATATCTATATCTGTGTGTGTGTGTGTGTGTGTGTGTGTGTGTGTGTGTGTATGGCTTTAATATACAGACCATTATTTCAAAATCAGTTTTGAACTCTCTTTTTCTGACTCTTAAAAATTAAAGCACCATGATCATGAAGGTGGTTTTCCCAGTGCAAGGCTTATCCTCTGCACTTCGGATTTATTTATCCTCTGCACTGTGATTTCCTCAAATGTGGGAAACTCAACTGCATAATTTGTGGTAGTAGGGGACTGAGTTTGCCCTAATTAAAAAAAAAAAAAAAAAGCATTTATATGTTAACAGGACAATTAAATGGAAATGTGACTGAGGTTTTAGACAAAGATGAAAACTTTTTATGGCAGGTGGCTAAGAACCTGCCTTATAACTCTTCTAAATCTCTTCACTCACATTAAGTGTATAAAAGGATGGGGTATAGTAGATCACAGGAGGATCTGGGGGGAAGATTGCAGGGAAGAGTTATTGGTGTGCTGTGTGTACCACCCCATCACAGAGAAAGAGGATTCCTCTTTCACCTCAAGCTAAGAAAGAAGGACTCTAAAAGAAATTTGTTGAAATTACTCCATAACCTCCACAGTGTTGGGTCACAGCAGGATATCTTGTGAGTCATTCCTGAAAAACAGTGACAGGCTAAGAAGGCTTATATTGGCAAAGTAGAGGGCTGAGGTTTTGCAGTCAATGTACTCCCAGAAATTTTCAGTGCAAACAACATGTGAGTATTTTCTGTGAATCAGATAAGGATCACTTACAATAGGAAGGGGATTTTATTAAGTCTTACACTAGAAAACCATCTGACAGGACAAGAAGACCTCAAGAGTATAAACTAGAGGTAACCCCTCAAATGGCTACAGGCTGCAAGAGTCACAGAAGATTGGCTAGAATAGGAATGAATTCAAGGGCACTGCTGGGATATATCTGTGATATACAGTCACTAAAGAAAAATCCATGGAAGATCCTAAGAGAGAGAGAGCCACTAGAATCATCTTCCCAGTCCAAGAGCACTAAACTACATCACCCAACAGTTCCACTCAGGTGGGAACTTCCTGTTCTCTTTCCTTTCTTTCTCTTTAAAAACAGAGATTGGATATTGGAGCTAGCAAGACACAGGAAGAAGAGAAAAAGAGCCAGGGGAAGGGAGGAAGAAAAAATCTAGAGAAGATCCAATACTGAGAAAGGGAGGGATCTCAATTCTTAGTTTTAATTGTTACATACAATAAAATACTTTATTGAAATGAAAGTATGTTTTGTGGGCTAAAAGTGATTAAAAGAATTTTCAGTATCTATGCATGACTACAGAGATCCTGAGGCCTAAATACATTCTCACTCAAGGACAGAAAATCTAAATCAATGGAAAACACTTTCAAGGAGAGAATGGATACATCTTTCCCAAGTTGTCGTGGAAAAGTCTTGCCATTGGAAGTACTATTGACTTTTTCCCCATTCCATTACATCTGTCAATATAAGATGTTCTAGAGTTATCTTGTATTTTTCTGGCACAGGCCTAGAATCAGCTATCTCTCCAAAGAACTCTGAGTCCTTTTATTTGAAAATGATACTTAGAAACCAAGATCTGACACTGGGCCTGCTAATTGGCACTAAGGTATCAGTGCTTCTAGGTCATCTCAGGAGATAGGCTTAGATTATGTATATGCTAACCTATATGTAAACACATAGCTGTATTTGTTTATGTATTTATCAATTTTTACATATGTTAAAATAGATCAGACTGATATTTTCAAGTTTAAACCACCACCAGAAGAGAATTATCACAGTCTGCTCCCTCCACCTACATATTTATAACTTGTTTCTCTAACATAAAAAAAGTTGGCTTCCATTGTCTACATTTTTTTTTTACTTATCTGTTTGATGCGGGTCTACATGCAAATTTGTATCAGAATTGCCATCTCTGGACAACCACATATATATCTTTCATCCCTATAATTTTTCCCCTTCCATAATAAATGCAAATGAAATTAATTATACACTATATAGCTTTTTAGTTTTGCCTTTCGCTTAGCAAAATACATTTAAAATTTTTTTTTTTTTTTATTTCACGAACCAATTAGTTCATCCTTTTAAAATGTGTTTTTTCTTTTTTTCTAAATAGTATTCCGTTATATGGATAGACCATATATTCAACTCTGGAAAGATATCTTGGTTGTTTTTAGTAATTATGAATGGATACATTTTTGTGAAGACATTTGTTTTTAGTTTATTTGGGTGAATATCTAAGAGTAGGATTGTTGGATTGTATGTCAAGTGTATGCTTAACTGGGTAAGACAATGTTAAACTATCTTTCAAAGTTCCTGTGTCATTTGCATCTCCAACAACAGTGAATAAGAGAGTTTCTGTTGCTTTGCATCCTTGTCAGCATCTGTCAGGTTTTATGATTTTAATGATCCTAAACCATATTCAAACCTGGTTCAATCAACCCCAGAGTGATTGTTTCTCACACTACCCTCTATTGTCTCTGATCTCTGGTCAACTCTACATGAGATTCAAGAAGGTGGGGCTTCACATAGCTCAACTTCAGCAAGAAGTTGAGTTCATGAAGCAGCTCAGATTTTTCATAACTCTGCACATGTCTATGAATGAGGTAAAAGTGGCAGGGGCATTGACTTTGGGGTTGCAAATAATTTTTAGTGAATTATGAGGATAGATTGCACTTTGAAAATTTTGGAAACCAACTCAATCAAAAGATGCTAATAAGTAGCAGTTCTTAGAGTTTTTCCTTGAATAAGGAAGATAAAGGGGTGCAGGTTTGATCATTGAGTCTGCTTAAATAAAATGACAGAAGAAAAGGCATACAAGTTTATATGCACAAAATCACAAAATATGAAACATAAGGAAGAGGCACGTGGTTGAAGTTCAAATAGCTTTCTGAGGTAAAGAAAGGAATAGGGGCTTGAGATTCTGAGGAGAAGTGGTAACAGGCTTTGGAAGATTGAGAGAAGGAAATGCATGACAAACAAAGGCTGTCTTGCTACCTGAAAAAAAAAAAAAAAATCCTTTCAGGTAACATTTCTCAGAAGAATAGATGTTTACTTGTGGCAAAGTCTTTCTGGATAAGGTAAAAGTATCAGACCTTGGATCTCCTTTTCCTGTGAACTATTATTTTCTGTTTAATGAGATACAGGGAGACACTATGACAACTACACTCCTACTGGAGGAATATCCCTTAGTCAGATAAGGAAACTTAAAAAAAAAAAAATCCCCTTTCTGAGCTTTAGGAGGGGAAGACAAGAAACGGTGTGGGAGGAGATGGTCTGAGACCCTGGTTCTGATTGCTTATTTTAAGTTCTCAGCTTGTCAAAGTACCATACTTTGGGGTATCTCTTCCTAAGCCCTAATAGAGTCAAAAGTGTCTACACACACACACACACACACACACACACACACACACACACACACACATCTTGCTGTCCATGGCACTTTGCCTCCTGTTATTCCATATGTATTATAATATGTACTTTCTAAATAATGAGAAAGTATAGTTCACTATATTGCATTCAATTTGATACCTAATATTAATCTGTTGGGGCAGCCTCTATCTGATGGGTGTCTGGTCCAATGAAACAAGCTCCTATCTTGGAAGGCTCTCCTGGAAGAGTATTTCAAGTACCCCCTACTGCTTGCCTCTGTAGTCAGTCAGTCTCATGGTTGAAGGAGTTGCCACAGCAGTGTTCCAGCTGTCAGATGTCACCCCCTTGACTTTTAGAGCTAGTATGTCCCAGATCTGTTATTTTTCTTAAAGCACAAGAACTACATCCATTAGTAGTGGAGGGACTGGGGATGACTCGGATGCACAGAAGCTGATTGATGGAGCATGGTGCATCCCTTAATTAAGGAGAAGCTACTAATAAAAATGAACTTACTGGATGATTTGTGGGGTCTAAGTCACAGCCATATGTGTCTCAAAGCAATAGAAAACAGGAGTTAACACTTGGCTGGTACCAGCCAATACTAGAGATCAGCATTTCTGTGTAAAGCGGGGAGAACTTTGGCCTCTTTTGGTTTTGCAGAATGAAAATTGACAGCACAAACAAGTTGTTTGTCTTATTTATTCTTCTCTGGCTTAGCTGCTCTGGCATTTGTCCCTGATTTGTCCTCCCTCACCAAGACCCATTGATCTAAGTAGAGATTTCCGTAGTTCCCCCAGGCTCTCCAGTAGGGCTGGTAGAAGGAGTCAGAGGGCTAGGGAGAAGAGGGAGTGGGCTGGGAGGGTAGAAAGAACTGTGTTGTCTGTTTTTTTTTTTTTTTAATTCTCAACTAATATATTTCATGGAAAGGACACTCTATTTGTCCTGAGAAAATTATCATTCTGGAGAAATAATACTACAGTGTGGTCAGATTACATTAGCCTTCTCAAGGAACATCTCCAATCTCACTTCCTCTGTGACAACACCATAATGGGATGCAAACTCAACAGAGACACTTGTTCTTTGGCTAACACCCTGGCTGATGCTAGCACACAGTGCCAATGTCTACTGTATGCCTTCTGAGTTGAAGTACTCTTATTTTCTCTGTTGTTGTATTTGTGGACCTAGTACACACTATTCTCCCCTTTCCTGCACCAGTTATTTACAGGGAGAGCTTAGACACTAGGGCCATCTACATTCCCAGAGAGCCTTTCCTGACCCCCTAAATCATATTACAACCCTTCCCTAATACCGCTCCCTTCTATTTTAGCACTGATAAGCACTTTTTATATGCATTTACTTATTATTTGTTACTTACTCTCCATATACCTTTAAATTCTTCTTTATGAACCTAAAATGTAGGCTCTGTGAGATCAGGAAGTTGGGTTTGCTTTCGTCTCTACTATGTCCACAGCTTTGTAAAACAGTGCCCAGCACAGAAGGGACTCAATAAATATTTACTGAAAGTAATAAATAGATAATCTTTCCTAGAGTAATTTTCCAAAGGCAGGAGATATGTCTATTTAGCTCACATTATACAAGCCCTAGCAATAAATGGACATCTATTTAAAAATATCTCAATGCTAAATAAAAAGATGTGACTTTCATTTGCAGTAGATGCCAAATATTTAGAATAGCATGACTGCTTCTATTTCTAGTGTCAGAAAGGATAGCCATCATGTTTTGTTTTTTCTATCCCAATCCTTTCTTCACAGTGAAATCTTCTGCAGAGCTCTGTAGTGACTCTCAGACAAAAGGGTACATGGAAATCAAAGTCCGTCACTTTTCTTTTCTTTTTTTTTTTAACCTGAAGATCAGGTTGCCATCTGGCCACCCAGAACATTTAGTGTCTAGATCAAGTGTTGAGCTTGAATTAATGTCAACATTGTTTAGTATAAACTTTTTAAAATATATTGTTGGCTAACAAATAATACATATTCATAAATGTTGATGAGGTGGTAGACCTGACATGCTCTCCAAAGGGCAAGAAGACAAATGTTTGTGCAAAATGGGTGGATGGCCATGAGTGAATGTGCTGTGTACCTCCATTATGGAAAAGTCCTGTTCTATAAGCCATTTTCTATTTGAAGGCCACCTTTCCTACAATGCATTTCCAGTGCCATTTGGGGCCTTTTTTTTTTAAATTTCTGTTGGATTTTGTGTTACTTATTATTGCAAAGGAATCATACAAAAAAAACCATTTCTTCAGTGTTCATTATGCAAAGGGTACTGTATTACAGGATAGAAATACAGAGCTAAACAAGGTCCTGTCCTCTCAACCAAGAATCACATATTGAATTGTATTTGGGGCCCAGCAAGCACTACCAAATGATGCTCAAAGAATGTTAGTAAAATACCTTTGAAGGGCTTGTAATCCTGGTAAGAAGTCAGAGTTAATTCAGGGAATTATAAGAGAACAATGTAAGAACAATACAAACTGACACACTGCGCTGGTTAGCTCTATTATTCAAATCCCAGGGGTTGGAGAAGGGAATCAGACTATACACGACATTATGCAATGTAGGGCACTCCAGGATATTTTTTAAAAAGTGTAAACTGTGATCTCTCCAATAGCTTACATTCTAATCTAAAAAATAAGATGACCTAAATAGATTATCTTACATGGTTTATAATTCAAATTTTTTTCACACTATTTTTAATCCCTTTTCTTCCACTTATCTTGAGATCTTAAAATAAGAGAATCAATAAAGGAGAGTGTAGTGTTTGTAGGATAAAACATATGAAGAGACTTGCTTCTTCAATATGTTATTATGGAAAACAAAGGGAAGTTTCTTTCCTGTCTTAACCAAGGTGGTATTGTGCTTTGGATCTGGAATGTCCCAAAGGCTCATGTGTTGAAGGTGTGGTCCCCAGTGCAGCAGTGTTCAAAGGTGAGGCCCTCAGGAAGAGATTGGAGATTGAGGTTTTTGATCTGATCAGTGGATTAATTGATTCATGGATTAAAAATTTGATGGAACTCTTGGAAGGTTGTGAAAACTATAGAAGGTCGGAACTAGTTGGAGGAACTAGGTCACTGTTTCTTCTTTACTCTTTCTCTGTTCCGTGGCTGCCATGGGGTGAGTAGTTTTGTTCCACCATACCCTTCCACCCTGACGTTTCTGCCATGGTGCCAACCAACCATGTACAGAAACCTTTGAAATCATGAGCCAAAATAAATCTTTCCTCCTAAGTTGTTGCTTTCAGGTATTTTGTCCCAGCAACAAAAAGTTGACTAACAGTAGGAAATAATATCCTACTTCATAGGGGTCAGCAATTTTTTTTTTCTGTAAAAGTTCAGGTGGTAAATATTTTAGGCTTTGTGGGTCATACAATCTCAAGGAAATTATTTTTCCTGCTATTGTCGTACAAAAGATCCAATAGACAACAAATAGGTAAATGCAAAATGCTTGACTCATAAAACTTCATTTAGAAAAACAGGCAGCTGGTCAGATTTGCAAGCAGTGCTTCTCAAACTTGAATGACCATGAGTCCCTCAATGATTTTCTGAACATGCCGATTTGGATTCTGTACATCTGCACTGGGACCTGATTTTGCATCTCTAACAACCTTCTAAGTGCAATGCTGTTGCTGTTGCTAATTGGACCCAAGAGAGCATACACAAAAGGACAACCTGGAAAACTGTTCTGGTACTCAAACTACTACACTTATTTCATCTGACTGATCAGGTAGAGGGCCAACTTCTCCAATATATTTACCATTTCTTCTTCCATGCTTCTTTAATGATCTGTTTGTGTTCTGAACATCATTATTTTGCTTAGACCAAAAACAATTCTTCTCTGGTGAGATTTTGTCCTCGCTTTCTCTTTCTTTGGTAATGAATGAACTCTTAAATTAATGAGATTGTTCTATAATTACACAAACTGTGAGCTGGCCATCATACCTCTCTTTCAATGATGATTTAAAATTATATACCTCCACACAGAGACAAACACACATAAATACATTTATCTCATATTAGACAAAGGTGCCAAAAACATATATTGAAGAAAGGATAGCCTCTTTAACAAATGGTGCTGGAAAAACTGGAAATCCACATGCAACAAAATCAAATTAAGCCCCTATCTCTCACCATGCACAAAACTCAACTCAAACTGGATCATGGACTTAGGAATTAAACCAGAGACCCTGTGCCTAATAGAAGAAAAAGTAAGCCCAAATCTTCATCATGTCGGATTAGGCCCCGTCTTCCTTAATAAGACTCCTATAGCACAAGAATTAAAATAAAGATTCAATAAATGTATGGATTCAAGCTAAAAATCTTCTTCTCAGCAAAAGAAACAGTGAGGTGAAGAGAAAGCCTATAGAATGGGAGCAAATTTTTACCACACACACATCAGATAGAATATTAATCTCTAAGATATATAAAGAACTCAAAAATCTTAACACCAAAAAAACAAATAACCCAATCAATAAATGGATCAAGGAACTGAACAGACACTTCTCAGAAGATGATATACAATCAGTCAACAAATATATGAAAAAATGTTCAACATCTCTAGAAATTAGAGAAATACAAATCAAAACTACTCTATGATTTCATCTCATTCCAGTCAGAATATCAGTTATTAAGAATACAAACAACAATAAGTGTTAGTGAGGATGTGGGAAGAAAGGTACACTCATACATTGCTGGTGGGACTGCAAATTGGTGCAACCATTATGGAAAGCAGTATGGAGATTCCTTGGAAAACTTGGAATGGAACCACCATTTGACACAGCTATCCCACTCCTCGTTTATACCCAAAGGACTTTAACACACAGCATACTACAGTGACACAGCCACATCAATGTTTATAGCAGCACAATTCACAACAGCTAAATTGTAGAACTAACCTAGATGTCCTTCAGTAGATGAATGGATAAAGAAACTGTGGTATATATACACAATGAAATATTACTCAGCATTAAAAGAGAATAAAATCATGGCATTTTCAAGTAAATGGATGGAGTTGGAGAATATTATGCTAACTGAAGTCAGCCAATCCCCACAAAACAAATGCCTAATGTGTTCTCTGATATGAAAACGCTGATCCATAATGGAGATGGGGGGAGCATGGGAGGAATGGAGTAACTTTAGATCGGGCAAAGGGGAGGGAGGGGAAGGGGGTCAGGTGGGTAGGACAGATGGTGGAATGAGATGGACATGTATGAAGACACAAATGGTGTGACTCTACTTTGTGTATAACTAGAGACACGAAAAATTGTGCTCTACATGTGTACTATGAATCGAAATGTATTCTTCTGTCATATATAACAAATTAGAATAAATAAATAAATTTTAAAAAATAAAAATAAAAATTATATACCTCCTTGTCGTACCACGGGGATAATGGTTTCCTATGATAGCTTCTTAGGCCATTTGTGCCAATTCCATTCTATAAAACCAGTGAAGGAATTGCCAGTCAGTAGGACGCAGGTGGCACAAGAGGATATTTTTGGGCTCAGAAAACAATACTTCAAAGTATGGTACCTTGGTATGCTGAATAGTTTGAAAGAATGAGGTTCAGAAGCAAGACCTTTCTGATCTTCTCATGTCCTTCTTTCTCCTGGTCCTCTTTCTCCCCCAAGGCAGGCCATAGAAAATAAAACACCCCTCCCCCCAAAGCAGCCATAAAATCTAGAAATATTATTCTAACTTCCTCCTCCTTTCTGGGTAGGAACTAGCCATGTGGAAATTCTTTATGGCCTCAGAGAGGCCAAGAAGTATCCAAACAGACAATCATTGTTGAGTCTTTCCTACTCAGTCTATTACCATTATATCCTTTTTGTCCAATTACATCTCTACGTGGCTGTGCATTCTTCATGAAATCTAGGCCTAAAAATATACAGATTTCCCTAAGTCTTTGGATCTTCATTTCCGAAGGCTTTGGAGTCACATAAAACTTTGATTAAATACTTACGTTATGCTTTTCTCTTGATAAGCTGTCTTTTGTTATGGGAGTGTTGGTTATGATCCTACAATGGACAAAGATTGGTGCCATACCCTGCCCAAGTCTTAGTCAAGTTTACCTGTTCAACTAGGTACTGATGGCTTTGTTCTTTGAGTATAAACTGTCTTTCTCTGAAGGCATGGTAATTGTAACTTTCAAGTTAATTTTAGCTTCCTATGAGCCAAGATCTCCTCCTACAGAGAACTACAATGTTAGCTCAAAACATAACTCTATGTTCTAACATTTCTCATCCCAAATAACCCCATGCAATACTCCAAAAGTAATCCAGCTTGAATTTGAAGCTTAAACTGAAATGGGAAATGCCATAAATATGCTCTGTCTACTAAAACATTCTAGTGTGCTTTTGGAGCCTGAGCTGCTGAGTTTATTTTGGATATAGTGTAACTTATGAGCTAGGGGTATTACAACAAAAAATGACATCGTTGTAAGGTCAGACCTAAACTTAAACTATCTAGTTAAAGGAATACCATTTTTTCAATTTTTCTTTAGATAAGAAGACTCCATAGACCTTGCAAACTATTTTATTTTGTTGTTGTTGTTCTTCTTCTTCTGAGTTAGCAAATTGTCCTTAAATTGAACCTAAATTCTTCTTGCTGCAATATAAACCAATCTTCCTTTTTTCTCCCTTTTTTTCTTATTTTAAACAGCTGCTAAACCCTACTTATCCAGTAGCAATTAGCCTGAACTAATTTTCAACATTTCCTGAGAGGCACTCATTTTCCAGAGATTTGGGTGGGATTCTAGGCAGAGTAAAAGGGCCAGAAGGGGTGGGAGTGTGGCCCACCATTTATCTTTACAAGCTGAATGTAGAGATAAAGAGAACTATTACCTAATTGTAAGAAATATAAAAAAAAGAGCCCTTCCTTTACACTCTGCTATTTCTTAAACTATTTGTTGAATTGCATTGGCTTTATAGCTTACTAGACATCCTGTTGCTTAATTAAAAATTTAAATCACTGAAGCATTTAAAACTAGATATTGTCTTGGTCCATCTTAATTTCACTTCAGTTTATATGTGAAGACAGCCAGGCAAAGACAGAGATTAAATGATGAATAGTAAAGGGTTAATTCAGGGTTGTCTGCACTCTGCCTATGTAAAAGAAATGTTTGGGCCTTGCTTGTCTCCAGGGAAGTGATCTATATGCCCTTGGAATTCTTGACTGTTAGGAGTATCTTTGTTTACCCGTGGACTTTGGGCCACCATTGGATAGTCTATACTAACAACTTGATCTATGGCAGGAGCCTTGGTCTATGTATTGTCAACTTGACCTCTGATGGGGCTGGAGACTAAGGTCAGCCAACTGGGTAGTCAGCAATAAAACTTGGAGTTGGAGGCTCAGGTGAGGTTCCCTGGTTGGCAGTACTCCCTGAGTATTGTCATATCTCCTTGCTGGGAGAAATACATGGTGCTCACATGAGTAGAAAGGTTCAGAGGACAACTATTATACTCTGTGCTCCTTGTTTTTCTAGCTGATTTTTAATAAGCACAAATAGGAGTGTAACAGCTTAGCTGAGTGCTGTGAGTTCTCCTAGTGAATCTCTGAAGTTGTGGGTGGACTTAGGGATCCCAAAACCCAAGTGATTTTTTTCCAACTTCAGTTATTTAGTGGCAGAATCAGAAAAAAATCAACCTTCTCATTCATTTTTGCAACTCCACATAGCTACTCAATTGCTCCCTAATTTATATGTGCATAAGGGCAACAACCAAATTATATATAGAGTCTGCTGTGATCAGGAGCTAAAAAAGTGAGGACAAACACAATGAGCACTCCTACTTAAAAGCAAACATTCAGGCCACTGTGATCATCTTCTTACATGATTTTGATCCTGAAATTCTACTTTCAGCTAATTTTTCTCAGATTATAAAATATATCTATTTTTAGCTTGCCATTGTGAAGCCCCCTGCATTATGGCAATTGTACTTGCTATCTTCCCCCTGATTTAATGTGTTGTCCAGAAGGGAAGTCTGTCATGCACTTACACAATCACCCCTCTCCCAACAACCACCTCCAGAGAATTATATGTTCAATATACATTTATGTATTAAATGAATCAGTGCACGAACTAATGAGTAACTGGTAAGTGAATAAATGTTTGGTAGCATAGAACATCCTTCAAGTTATAATCAAATGTTTTCCAAAGTCTCTAAGGACCAAATAAAAGGCACACATCATTAAATAAATGAAATAAATGTCTCCAGGGACTTAGCATTGTAGATTAAAAAAAAAAAAACACCTTGTATATTCAAAGCATTTTCATTAATAAAATATATTTTTATATCATGCTTTCCAAAATATAGTAAATGCAATGCTTTTTAAAAATTCTAAAATGCATCTTTCAAAGTGAAGATATCTCAATTATCCTCAGCTGATTCTCTGTACAAAACCATAATTGATATTTTAACTATTCACTGATTCTCTGTGTAAAACCACATGAATAACAATGGCCACCCTTGCAGGCAAAGGAAGTAAAAGTACCAGGGAATTTGTGTTAGTTGGTTTTTCATTGTTGGACAACATATCTGAGAAAAACAACTTAAGGGAAGAAAGATTTGTTTTGAGTCATGGTTTCAAAGGTTTCAGTCCATGGTCACAGGCTCCATTGTGCCTGTGGTATGACAGAGCAAAGTTTTTCACTTGGGAGCAGAGAGAGGGAGAGAGGAAAGCACAGAGGACAAGATGTACCCTTGCAGGGCACACTCCCAGTGACCTGCTTCTTCCAACTAGGCCCTACCTCCTACATTTTACATCACTTCTCAACAGTGCCACAAGATTATGAATTCGTGAATAGATTAATCCATTGATGAGTTTAGAGTCCTCATGATCCAATCCCTTCCCAGGACCCCACCCAATAGCCCTGCCTCTAAACACTGCTGAACTGGGGATCAAGCTTTTGAAGGACATACCAGATCCAAACTGTAACAATATCCATTCCTGAGACTTGTGATCACTCTAGGAATTCAATCAGGACAAGAGAAATACACTGTCTATCCTGCTTTCTCTAATTCCAGAGCACTTGGAGTTATATGCCAAGAAGAAGAAAGCTCAGTGTCATAGAGACAAAGGCTCACTGGGGACAATTTCAAAAGAAGGAGAGAATGGGGGGAAAGTCTGTGTGGAGATAAGAATGAAAAGTGTTGGGTGGATTCACCAGCATGTTAAAAATACAGATATTATCTTATCTATGGATCATCAAAATGTAAATATTCCGAAGGACTGGAGATGGTGATATGGGATGAAATTTCCAAGCAGTCAGTCCAGTGTAAGTATCAGAGAGAAATTCACAAATTAAAAAGCACTATACCAAATACAGATACTGCATTACAGAATATTCTTATATATTAATTCATTGCTTCTCAGTCCAGTTCCACCTTAGTGCCTAATCTGTGAAAACAGATCTGGGTCCTTTAGACATTTCCCATGTCAGGTGGCATGATGTTAAATTTTGTCAGCAGAGGGCACTGGAGAGACATTTCAGGAAGGAGTCCCTCTGGGTCAAGTGTGTTTATCAGCAGGTTCTTGCAGTATGTGCTGTTGCTCCAGCATGGGTCCCTTTTCTAGCTTGCCTCTTGTGAATCCAATGCCAGATGCCAGACTCCTGGAATGTAGGCAGCTTCTCTAGTATCTGGTTCTTCCAGTATGAGCAGCTTCTCCTGATGCCTGTAGTGTGTGGAGGTCAGCATCACCCACAAGCTAGTTACTTCTCTCAAAACCCACCTAGGGCAGTTCTGTAGCAGAGTGCCTCTAATAGGACACCTCCCATGAAAAGCTTTTTCCAGTACCCTTGAAGGGTGAAATTACAGCAAGTTCTCCTGGTGCAGCACCACGGCAACTTCTTTGCCACTTAGTGACCCAGAGTTGCTCAACTCTCATCCTAGGGGATGAGAGCTCTTCCTTGGATACTCTTTCTCAATCCTAGAGGTAGTGACTCTTCTATCTTCTCTTCCTGTATTCTTTGGCATCCTTACTAACCTATCTCTTGATATACCAATTTTATGTTATAGTTGCCAAGTCTTTATATTAAACGTTCCCTGTCCAAATTACTGTGTGGTTTTGTGTCCTGATTGGACCCTGACTGATACATTCTGGTTTCAATCAGTCATTGCAAAGTAATTTAGCAGGGGATTGGTGCCTGAATAATTGCTTTTTACCCTATGAAATAAAGTAGCATTTAATCTGAAAAAAAAAATTCTCTCTCCTACTGTGTGTTAGGATGAGGAAAATGTCCCTTTGGGCCTCTGAAGTTTTGCTGAAATGGACTAACAATAGACAGATCAACAGGAGAAAATACACAAAAATTAAAGGGTCTGGGTAAATCACAGGATGGTGAGTACCCAATAACCCAATGAGACTCATAAACTTTCTACACTTCTTCATAGGAGAATGGGAAATTGAGGGGAATGTAAACAGTTTTGAGGGGTAATAAATGATTTTCAGGGAATTAAATGGGCCCAAAGAACAGACAATAGATTATTAATGAATCTGTCTCAATGTTGAAGGAACTGAAGAACAGAAAATAACTTGTGACAGAGTCTGTTTGGGGGTGGTGACATTCTTTAGTCTTCAGTCCAGAGGTATGAGTTTAATCTTACCTGGCCAATGGAATCTCAGGAGAGAATCAAAGGTAATTGTGTTCCTTTTTGGTGGTTCCAGTTTTCAGATAGATAAGGGATTTCAGAGAAAAGTCCCTCTCTGCATTTGAAGGAGGAGAAAGAGAAGATTAGAGAGACTTTGATTCTAAGGTAGCTTCTAAGGTCTCCCAGTTTTCTTTAATTCAAAGTGCTCAGCATGTCCAAGTGTCATACTTTGTGGTATCGTTTTTTAAGCCCCAACCCCTGCTATGAAAAATGCCACTCTGATGACAGATCAGATTTATTGCATATATTACTCCAGAGCTCTATTCAAAAAGCTCCTTCAAATCCATGGCTTTCACTAAACAGAACAACAAAGCCAAAATGACCTCACTGTACAAGCCTTTTTGGAGATCATGATATCGGAGAGCGTTCAACAGCTTTGAAGAGAAAGTGATCTCATTTCCTTCTCCATTCTCCACCTAATTACTCTCATATCACTACACAAACTCTAACAGGACTTGTCAGTGCCCTCTTGTATCTTCTGCCCATGAGAGATGTCATCCTGGACTTTTCTGAGCAACCCTAGGGTAAAATACAGGTGTCTAAATTTAACTTCTCAAAATCCACCCACAACAGAGAAGTTGGAAATTTGAAAACCTTCAGATTTCCTTGGCATTAGTAGTAAAGTGAAGGAGCCCTAATTAGGAAGGGCTGTTGCAGCTAGCTGGAAGCCATGGGTTCCACCTGATATGTATGTGACGCACCTGTAGGCACCTGCAAACCTGAAGGTATATAACCGGGTGAAAGCGGTCCGAGTTAGGAGAATTCAGTCAGCCGGGCAGTCACTCGGTCGGTCAGAAGAATCAGAGCGGCCAGAACGTAGGCAGAGCGGTTACAGAAGAGAAACCAGATAGAAGACAGAAGAGAAATGACTGGTCAGAGTTAGGCCGAGGCTCCTGAGGAAGACAGAAGACAGAAGAGAGAAGAAAGAAGTTCTAATCTTTCTCTAAGTTAAGCTCTATCTTTCTTTAAGCTAAAATCTTTCTTTCTAAGCTAAGAAGAAAAATCTTTCTTTCCCTCTCTAAGAAAAATCTTTCTTTCCCTCTCTAAGCTCTACAGAAGAGAGAAGAAAGAAGTTCTAATCTTTCTCTAAGCTAAAATCTTTCTTTCTAAGCTAAGAAGAAAAAATCTTTCTTTCCCTCTCTAAGAAAAATCTTTCTTTCCCTCTCTAAGCTCTAAGAAAGTAGAAGTAAAAGTAGCAAAAGCTTAACTCTGCCTCCGAGAATTTTCCCGCGGCACCGTGGCTGGCCACAACAGGCAGCTTACAGTAAAGATTTGAGGAAATGGAAATGGCGGAAGTAACATGATCATAACTCCTCAAACTTCCCATTAACAAGATCATAAGAGGATCCCATGCCTTAGAGTTTTACAGGATCAAGAGGCAGCTATATCTCCAAAAGGGAGAAATGGATGATCTCTTCCAGACCTTGGGTTCACCTGAAATCTTCATAAATGGTTTTATGTATTGTCAATTTATAAACTGCTATGTGAATAGAGTCTGTTTGATCAGATATTCATCTAACTGGCAATGGCCTTTTTGGTGACTTCCCTTAATGGGGAGAACATAATAGTCATTTTTAAACATGTTTTATAATTCACAACTCTGAACAGAATATTCTTTCTACATGGTTATCTTATTTACATGTTATTTGAGAAATTATAGAGTATCAAATAATTATCTACTCTATAATTACATATATATGCATGTACATTATACATTTGTGTATATGTATCTATATATATACATATATATTTAAAATAAAAATTTTTGAAATGTAGGTATATTGCCAAGTAAAGAAATGTGAATGGCTTAGAACTCAGTTGGTTTAGTGTTAGGGAGTCGGTATTACAGATTATTTTCTCTTTCTCCATAATCTGGACTAGTTTAGGCTGATAATAATTGCAGTATATAACCATGATTTGGCGACATCTGTAAAAGCTAATACAGAATTTTTGTCAGCACACCTCAAGGGAAATATATGATTTTCATTTCCTATTGCTGTGTAACAAATTGTCAGAAATTTATAAGCTTAAAACAATACTCTATAATGCTATAAGCAAGGTGTTGGTTGGGCTGAGTTTTATTCTAGAGTTTCTGGGGAATACTCTGTTCTCAGGCTCATTCTTTTTGTTGGTAGGTTTAGTTCCTGGCAATTGTAGGAGTGGGTCCTCCTTGCTTTGCTGGCTTTCAGTGGCTCTCAATTCTCAGAGGCCACCCACATTCCTTGTCACATGTCAAGCCCGCAAGAGTGCATCAAACTCTGCTATACTTTGAATCACGGATTCACCTCTGTGACCAGCCAGAGAAAGCTCTGTTTTAAAGGGCTTGTGTAATTAAGCTCCCCTAGATAACCGCCCTACCTGTGCCATACTACATGACCTCATCATAGGAGTAAAATCTACTCCCTCCCGGGAATCATGCAATGCATGGACACCAGGGAAACAGGAAGTTTGCAGGACTACCTTAGAATTCTGCCCATCTCACACATCTCATCTGAAAAAGGGTGAAGTAAATGATTCAGAATAACTTCTGTGTGAACTGAGGTTTGAACAAAATGGAGGAGAGATTTGAACATCTGAATTAAGACATAGTAGATGAGGATTGCTCACAAATGAAAGAGAAAACATGGTATGAAACTGAAAGTAACAAAAATTAAGTATAGAATAAACTTATAAGGAACAACAACAAAAAAACTCCAAATTCCTTAAAGCAAAAGGTAACATGCTTTTGAAATTGTAGATTCATATAAATTCAATAAAATACTTGGATTCTTAGAATGTATGATTTGAAATCAATAGAAGATAAAGTCTTAATAACAGCATTTACTGAGTGCTGTGTGCTAGAATAGCTAAGCAATATCATGAGTGATATTATTATGAAAGATCTACTACGTGTATTTCTTCTTTCAATATTCAAAACATACCTAAGAACTATTATTATTTTGTATTTTTAAAGTGAGGCAGAGAGAGATGAAATAATTTGCTTAAAATGTTTCTACCTCGAAGGTGGAAAAGTCAGGACCGAACCCAGGAGTTCAGGCTCCAGGGCCTAGTATTTTTTGTGTATCTTGTTAAGAGAAGAAAGAAAGCAGGGAGGGAAAACTGGAAGAAAGGAAGATGGAGAGCAGCTGTCTGAGGGCAAAAACCAAGGCTACCTGGCTGCTGTCATTCATAGTAAGAGCACTAGAGTGTGATGACTAAGTGTCCTCTCTTCTGAATAGTGTCTAGATGAGCACAATAAGCTTTTGCTCTGTGCTTGCATGTGCTGACTAACCTACTCTGTGGGAGGCCTTCTTTCAGATGTGTCAGTACATTAAACCTCATTACAGGGCAAACTGAATGGCCTAGGAACCATCTAACTCTGTATTCATGCATTCACTCACTTACTCATACGAATTCAACGTGAGTGTTGCAATGTGTCAGATAGTGTCTGAGGTGCCAAGCATCCCTAATGATAAGACAAAAAACTTCACCCCTTAGGGAACAATAAATATTCTGGGGGAGAAACATTTAATAAACAAATGAACATCCAGTAGTAACAAGAACTATGAAGAAAACGAAACAAGAAATTGGGTTTGGATATTAAGGCAGGTCCTCTGAGAAAATATGACTGAGACATAGATAGCCTGTAGCTTTGTATATTTCCGTTCTTTTTTATATTGGATTTTTTCAGTGTGAGATATAGGGATAATATTTCCTTCTAATTCTTTTGTGGACACACCACCATAAATTCCACAGGTTTTTGCAACACTAACAACATTGGTAGAGTTTCTTTTTAAAGTAAAATTTGGAAGATAAAATATCCTTAAAGTAAATTTTGGATGATCATTGCTAAAAGGATTTAGGAATCCCAGGATTCTCTCTCAAAATAAAAAGTGCTCCTGGATTTACTCACAGTTTTGGAGACCTATAACATTACATATTTTTAAAAATGATTTATCTGTAATTAGTTTTAGAGGTATGAGGATAAATATAAGTCCAGAGCAGGCAATGATCATTTGGTCATTCACTCTAAAAATGCATTCTTGTTTCATATATATATATATATATATATATATATATATATATACATTATTCAGAGTATTGCATACAAATAAGTTGCTTATTTTCAGAGTGAACCCACTGCTTCTTCAGTCTTCCACGTTGTTGCCTCCAACTACACTTTCTAATCAGTCATCTCTTTGTATTGTTCCATGTTCAGAAGTCTATATTAATAAAACATCCACTTACTTACAAGAATTTGGTGAAAAATTTAATTTTGGAATGTTAAGTCATCTGGTCTTGCCAACTGAAGAACTATAAGGATAAGTTCGTGGTAAAGAGAATACCATCTGGAAAAGGGTGTGGTGGGCACATGCCTGTAATCCCAGCTCTTGGGAGGCTGAGGCAGGAGGATCGCGAGTTCAAAGCCAGCCTCAGCAATGGCAAGGTATTTAGCAACTCAGTGAGACTCTGTCTCTAAATAAAATACAAAAAAGGGCTGGGAATGTGGCCCAGTGGCCCAGTGGTCAAGTGCCCCTGAGTTCAATCCCTGGTACCAAAAAAGAGAGAGAGAGAGAATACCATCTGTTTCTGAGAATTTGTTTATGTTCTTGATGAGCAGGAAGTCCATCACAAGACTGAAAAGCCACCAAGGTAAACAAGAAAGTGAAGAGTTTATTGGGTCTTTTTTTCTTTTATGAGCACAATTTTCACAATATGGATCAACATTATTATCAATGAGTAAAAAGTCTACATTTTCCAGTTAGTCTCTTGGAATTACTTCCTGCATGCATACTTACATTCTGCCCTCTCATCTTTAGTAGCAATAAATTATTAAAAGGAATTCTTTTTGATGAAACATATATCTTTGAATGAAATAATAATGAATTATCCATTATATTGAATTAATCAGGTAATATACAATGTAACTTGATTCGATGTCTAGACTAATTAGCTCAGTTGACCATGATTTTCTTCTAGTGATCCAAAAAGTCATAAACTTTACTTTTATACAGTAAAGTTAGTGTTACACAGAGACAGATATTCCATAACAAGAATGCCATCCTTTCCTTGGATAGCAGATGAAAGATGGCAACAAGAGACAGAGAATGATGCAAACTACCACATTTATTCATGTCCAAGTGATGGTGACCTCATTGAATTGTGATTAGGCAGGGCAGCAGATTGCAAATATCAGACAAAATAATTTGGTTACTCAATGATACTTGGAACAAATGGGAGAACCAGTGATAAGAAAAAGCAGTTTAGCTGAGCTTTTTCTTTCTAACCATATGATACTGTCTTCCTAGGCAACATTTGAACCTGGATGACCAGTACATCTTTGACTTCTAGACTTTTGGGACAGGTAAAAAATATTTTGAAGATTTGTTCTTTGCATCTTCTGCTATATTCAATCATCAGGCCTTCTATTCACTGTTAGCCACTTTAGTGAACCAATGCCTATTACTGATTCAAACATAACTATATGTGAAACTTATTTTGTGGGAAAGTTATGTATAAAAATAGAGTGATTTAAATCAATATAAATGTGCCTATTTCACATAGCTCTTCTAAATGAAACCTACTATGAACTTAAGGATTGATGCCTAAATTTAAATTTTTGGTCCTGGCTTTTCACCTACCTTATAAGTTTACATTCTACAAGATAATTTTCATGTAAATAATCATATTTTAAATATATATGTATATATATGTACATAAATATATATACTTTAAATATATCTGAGACTGGATCATATTTCTTCCTAAACCAGCCCTATTCTAAGATACACACAGTCCCAACATTCTCTAATTCAATAGGACTTCTGCATCAGGGAGTCTTACTCATTTTGCCCCAAGGCTTTCCTTTATTTACCCAACCATCTCCCTAGTGTTTATTTAAAAAAAAAAAAACACTATTAACACCAAAAGATTTGTTCAAGTAATAGTTTTTCCATTTTGATTAAGCAAAGGGCATTTGGGCTATCATTTAGTATTCCAAAATAAACAAACCACTATTTCACTGAATTCCAGCCATACAAAGAGTTATTAGATGTTTATTTTAGTCTGTTTTACCAGCATATCCATAGAATTAATGGATAAAGTGTGGAGAAGTTAGGTGCTCTGCTATTATTTAAAAGCAACTTGAAGATAAAAAATAATTAAACCTAATAAGTTTTATATTGATTTAAATCACTATTTGTACACATAACTTTTTCACAAATTTTTGCATCCCAAGAAAGAGTCACAAATTTGTGTGAATGATAATTCATACATAGATTTCAATGATTTGCTATTGCTGACAGAGAAATATGGACTCTGGTGGCCTCTCCAGAGTTTGGCAGTAGATGTGCATGATCTCATGCAACAAAGACAGAACATTCCCCAGTTCTCTTGGCAGAAGATGATGAAGAGTGTAAAAGAAGGTTGAACTTCTAAGCAGTATTTTCTTCTAAAAATGTTCTATATGTATTTTATAAACTCAAAGCCCTTCTAAATGAAACCTGCCTGAACTTAAGGTAGACACTACTTCAAATAAGGCTATTCTAGATTCTACGTGTTTGATACAACTGTGAAATATAAGGACTTGAATAAAAAAGATTTAAAAAAACTAATTATTCATTTCTTAGGCTAAACAAAACCCAAATTCTGACATAATTTTTCCAATTATCACTTAGTCATTGATTGTTATTGCCTTGTCTTTGTAATAACTTAGCATTGAGGATTTTACCAAACATGAGTATTTTGGCTCCAGTGATTAGCTCAGGAAGAGTTCTTTTTGTTGAAACTTACATTATCAAGGACACAGTTGACATCCTATGTAAGTCCTTAGTTTAATTTGAAGAAGAGGGAACACTGACATCAACCTTGGACCAATATCCAAAATAGAGCATGTTCAAATTATTAAAGAGCTTTAATCCATTCCCCATCTCTACCTCTATTGAACGTCATTATAGTGAAACCAGAATACCAAGAATGGAAAATAGGTTTCAACTTGTATTCCAATTTGAATATTATAGTGGCTACCCAGAGTTACATGTAGATTCTGAGTTCAAGTAAGTAGAAATGAGTTTGGGGATTAGCAATGTCTGCCATGAAGAGGTAGCAGTAGAAACAATTAGAGGTAAAAGTTGAAGAACCTAAAGATATTGAACACAAAAGTAATCTCAGATGTCTTCCAAATGTTTGAAAGACAGCCATACAAAAAGTAAAGCCATCTGTTTTAAAGCACCAAACTGGTACCAGTAAACAAAGTCACAGACTTCACATAACAAATAATTTTTAAACTATTATAAAAGTTCACAATGGAACATCCTCTCTTGAGAATGGGAATCATTCCCAAGAATTGGAAGAGCTCAGGAAAGAAAAGGATTTCAACAGGTGTGGAGGATTAGGGTAAATTATATTTTAGAATCTCCAACAATGGAAAACATACCTATGCTTGTAATAAAAACAAACATACAAAAAAATCTGTTTCAGAGAAATTAATATACTTAATACTTTCAGTGAAATTCCATCCCAATATAAGGCAATGTCTGCATTCTGCCATGTATTTTAGAATTTTTTTTTTTTCCTAATTTGAAAATTCTTAAAAATACATTGGAAACAGAACATCATCATTTAAAATCTCAGAATATGAGATTCCAATGTGTGAATGAGCACATACTTGAACTAATAGTCCTTGCCAAAATGAAACTAACCAAAAGCATTTGTGCCATAGATTTGAAACCAATCAGTTGCCCTGGAAGGTTAGGTATATGATCAATTATTGTCCATTCAGCAATCAGCACCTTTGCCACAAAGTGAAAGAGATGGGGAGAAAATCACATAAGACAGAGATGAAAGCTCTGTAGTCAGAAGAAAAAAGCCTTCTTGATTATGCTGTGGACTTTCTGAAGTCTTTAATTCTCCCTCCAGCCCATCTTCAAACTGGCATGTGGGACGTACTGTAGATGGATGGTGATGCTCATCAGGAGAAGCATACACATATATCTTGTGGGTTGATTTTTTTATTTGCCAGCTCAAGAGGAGCAGGGAGATTTATTTGGAAGGGTGATAATGAAAGTAGGGAGGCACTAGTTAGACTGCAGTTTCTGTTCCCAATATGTATTACCACTTTTTCTTCTTCCTAATGCTGACTTACTCTCTCTTTATTTCTACTTATTTATCCTTAAAGAGGCAAATATGTTGGTATAATAAGCCAGTGGCTTCTGAAGGCATGGTAGCAAAAATGCAGGAACATACAATTTCAGTGTGTAATATTTGTTGAAACATTTCAAATGTCTTGATTACACTCTGATTTTTATTTCACATATACCCACATAAACATATATTTACTTATAATTACAGACAATTTAAAGTAACTCTTCATCCCAAAATGTGATTTCATGTTCCCTTTCTTTTAGTTTTTCTTATAAGAATGAAATAATTCACTACAATAGTAACAAAAAAAACCACTTTCTTCATAACAATGGTGTAAGGGAATGGTTGATGATGCTGTACCTTTAAAGTACAGAAAAAGAGATCACCATCACTAGCCCAATCCCACGTAAAGAATGAAATTATTCACTAAAAGGAAGGAGTGAGCCCAGCACAGTGGTGCACACCTGTAATCCCAGCAGCTTGGGAGGCTGAGGCAGGAGGATCACTAGTTCAATGCCAGCCTAAGCAATGGCGAGGTGCTAAGCAACTCAGTGAGACCCTGTCTCTAAATAAAAATACAAAATAGGGCTGGGATGTGGCTCAGTGGTTGATTGCCCCTGAGTTCAGTCTCCAGTACTCCCCCTGCCCCCAAAAAAGGAAGAAGTGAGTTTGTATGTGTTTGGTTTACAGAATGTTGTTTCATGCCAAGGAGACAGTTTGTGGCATTTGGAGAACTGTTAATAACCAGCACTGGAAGCAATGTCCTAATGCAACAACCAAAGGTCTAAGCTGAAGGCTCATACTATCCCTGAATACAATCTCATTTTTTTTATGTACCATATGACATCAACTTAGTGAATTATTCTGCCTTAATTTACTTATCTGAATTTAGAAATAATAAATCCTAATTTCACATGGTTTTGGTAATAGTAATTAAAGTAATTATAAACTACATTATGTTGAACCACACCAGGCAACAAATATGTAATTATAAAATATTACTGATTTCAATGTAAATACCGGCAAAAAGAGAGACAAATTACAGTTAAATTCATTTTTGATGACAATTCGTTATAGAAGATCAAAATATGGCTGAAGAAAGTTAATTATATCAAAATGTTCTTACTCATTTTCTGATTTACTTTTTAAGATTTTTTTCCTTCTGCCAAGATTTGCTTTTCATTTTGCTTATTTCTGCAATAAAATTTATCAAAAAATATAAGATTTTGGAATGTAAAATATTCTTACTGAGTTTGTCAAGTTTGAGTTACTATAAGCTGTCATGGTTTGGATGTGAGTATCCCTAAAAGCTCATGTGTAAGACAATGAAAGAAGGTTCAGAGGAGAAATGATTGGGTTGTAATAATCTTAACCCAATAATTGAATTAATCCCCTGATAGGAATTAAATGAGTGGTAACTGAAGTGGTAGGGTGTGGCGGGAGGAGGTGGGATTTAGGGGCATGGTTTTGAGGTATATATTTTGTATCTGGAGAGTGAAATCCCCTGCCCTCTGCTTTCTGATGATCATGTGAACCACTTCCCTTGGCCACACTCTTCCACCATGATGTCTTGCCTCGCCTCGTGCCCTGAGAATGGAACCTGCTGTCTATGGATTGAGACCTCTAAAACCATGAGCCCCCAAATGAACTTTTACTCCTCTACAGTTGTGCTGGTCAGGTCATTTAGTCACAGCAGAGAAAAAGTTGACTAAAACAATAACTAATATGAATATTTAATTATAACTGGGTTTCACTTTTAAGAGTACCTTTACCTTTTAGTGTATATGCAAAATTAAAGAATCTTAATTATTGTGGCACAAAGACTTCTACATCAAAGAATAAGTTTGTGCCAAATTTTCTTTGGGTAGTTTGAAATTGCAAATGCACTGTACCTCAGACAATAATGCTAATTAATAAGGCATCAATGTTAGGCTTTCATTGCAGTCCAAAAAACTTTTCAACTCATATTTTTTCTAAAATAGAAATGAAGTTTTAGAAGTTAAGTGTGTTACGATTTAGGTATGAGGTATCCCCCAAAAGCTCATGTGTGATATAATGCAAGAAAATTTGGAGGTTCAATGATTGGGTTATGAGCATCTCAACCTAATTGGTGCATTAAATCCCACATAGGAATTAACTGGGTGGTAAGTGTAGGCAGGTAGGATGTGGCTGAAGGAGGTAGGTCTTTGGGGCTGTGCCTTTGGGGGTACATATTTTGTTCCTGGTGAGAAACTCTCTCTATTCTTCTTGGTGAACGTATTCAGAGCTGCTTTCTTCTACCACAAATTTCACCATGATATTTTGCCATACCTTGGGCCCAGAGCAATGAAGCCAGCCATCTATGGACTGAGACCTCTGAAACCATGAGCCCCCAAACAAACTTTTCCTCCTCTACAATTGTTATTGTCAGGTCTTTTGGTCACAGTGACAGAAAATCTGAATGAAACAGTATGATGATATTTCCATGAAAAAAAAAAAAACAACTTATTTTGGGGAGAATATGGGACAATAGGCATAGATCTTCTAGCTGCCCTATTCTCATTTTCATTCTAAACAAGCAGTGGTGGCTTCAGTGTTTTAGGTGGGGCTGCAGGAAGAGGAAACTCAGGCCATTGCGATTAGTGGAGAGAAAAAAGATAGCAATAACAGGAAAATATAAGTGTGGGAAGCTGAAGCTGTATTCCTTTGTTTTAAGCTGTTATTGTTTTTTCAGTTCATCTGTTTGTTTTTGTTATCCTCAGAAGGTGCTCTGGTAATAATAACAATAATATTAACAATTTATCATTTACTGAGAGTTTTACAGTGTTTTAAGTGTCTTTAACACGTAGTCAATCCTTTTAATAACCCTGAAAGTATTGTTATTCTAATTTTATAAAGACAAAATTGAGGCTTAGAGAGCTTAAGAAATGTTGCCAAAATTATATGTACAGGAAGTGTCAGAGCCACTTGGACTAGCCATGACAGTTGCCAAAGCTGCTAACCTACAGAATAGTCCAGCTCTGATTATGCTGATTATGCTCTTCACAATTGAAATCTTTGCCAGCACTTTAAAACAGGGTATTTCGTGTAATTAAATTTCCAGCTTCTCTTAAAAAGTAGAAGGTAAATATTTGGGCTGGTTTTCCCATATGGAAAAAACAGGTGGAGCTGAGGCGTAGCAATCATCTTCAGAGAAAATGGATGCTCTCTATGGTCATGGCTTTTGTTGGTCTCATTCCCTCTCATATCCTTGACTCACAAACATGATAAAGTGAAATAAATTTGCTAGAAAGTGCACAATTTATAAAAAAAATACATCTCGTTGAAGTCCAACAACTGGCACACAAATGTATCTATAACCTAGATCAAGAAATAGAAGACATCTCCAAACAACAGCCTCATCCCAAAATGTCAGATTATTTTCACCTATTTTTAACTTTCAATAAGCAAGATAACTTATTTATATGCATTTTTTCTGTCTAGTATCCTTCACTCAACATTGATGAGATTATTGTGTATTACTGAGCACAGTAGCAGTAGTAATTATGCTTTGTGTTATTTTCTATTTCATGGTTATACCTTCTATACACCCCTAAACTCCAATTTATATCTCCTTAGTTCTCTTGGATTACAAAAGATTGGCTTCACTTTTCAGGTTCTCACTGCTACTTTCTCCTTGGATTTTGGAAAGTTTAGAAAACTAGACAGGATTGCCTCAAGAGGAAGAACGGCAGAGGAGGCTAGACACTTCTTCTCTTTAATGCCTTAGTCCCTCAAAGTGTGGTCTCATCACACTGGTTTTCTGAAGTATTCAAACAGGTCTTTTTTGCATTTTATCTGTTTTTTTTTATCTAATTGGCTTTTAGCAAGAGGATTATTCCAAAAAAAATTTGTTCCTTCATAGCAGGAAGCAGAAGAGAAGAAAAACCCCACTTTCATTATCATCTATCTGGACCTCAAATATCATACTTGCCTCATGCTTCTGACCAAGGTCTCTCTGAACTAACCCAAAGAAAAGTTTCTCACTGATTTTCTTCTTTCTCTTAAATACATTCTTTAAGGGTCTTATGAAGATTTGAGCAATTAGCATGAATGAGAATATATCCTAGAGACAGAAATATAAATACTTTGAAAATACACTGAATAGCACAGATTAATTTCAAGTTGGAAAACAGATTAACTATGGAATAATTCAAACCCAGTAAAAAAAATTACCTGATTTTATAATAGGAGCTTGAGCTTCACTTACAATTTGTATGGTTTTGCAATCACCCCTACAAGGCAGTGAATTAACTTTTCAAGTTAACATTAAACATACGCTCATATTTCCCCTCTACTTGCCTCAGTGATTTATCCCAACCAGTATATAAAGTTTCACTGTTTCTTTTTTTATTGGTTCTTTTTAGTTATACATGAGAGTAGAATCCATTTTTTATGTTTATTCTAATTAGGATCCCATTCTTATGAATGCACATGATATTGAGATTCATTGTAGTATATTCATATATGTACATAGGAAAATTGTCAGATTCATTCAACTGTCTTTCCTTTTCCTATCCCCATTTCTTTCCTTTTGTCTAAACTACTGAACTTCTATTCTGCCCCTCTCCCTCCTGATTAATGCTAAGTGAAGTTAGTCAATCTCAAAAATCCACATACCGAATGTTTTCTCTGATATAAGGAGGCTGATTCACAGTGGTGTTGGGTCAGGGTACATAGGAGGATTAGAGGAATACTAGAATGGTCAAAGGGGAGGGAGGGGAAGGAAGAGAGCAAGGGGGGATGGAGGGGAGAAAAGAAAAGGTGGTTGAATAAGATGGATATCATTATCATAAATGCATGATTGAAGATTTGAATGGTACGAATATACATTGTATACAAACAGTGTTATGTAAAAAGATGCTCTATATGTTTATTATGAATTATAATGCATACTACTATTATAAATACAACAACTTTGAATAAAAAAAGAAAAATCTCATGATATAAATATAAAATGGCTAAAGAATGATATTGAATCATATGTATATGATGATTTCATATTATTTCATGTTAATTATGAAATAAATTCCATATATAGACAAATAATTTATATATATATATATATAAACACACACACACACACACACACACACACACACACACATACACACACACACACACACACACACACACACATATATATATATATATAATATATATATATATACTAAAACAAATGGTGGTTCCATTCCAAGTTTTTTGAGGAATCTTCATATTGCTTTCCAAAGTGGTTGCACCAATTTGCAGTTCCATCAACAATGTATGAGTGTAACCTTTTCCCCATATCCTGGCCAATATTTATTGTTACTTGTATTCTTGATAGTAGCCATTCTGACTAAAGTGAGATGAAATTTGTTTAGTTTTAATTTGCATTTCTCTAATTGCTAGAGATGTTGAACATTTTCCCTATATTTGATGACCATTCATATTTCTTCTTTTGAGAAGTGTCTATTCTGTTCCTTTGCCCATTTATTGATTGGGTTTTCAATTATTTTGGTGTTAAGCTTTTTGAGTTCTTTGTATATCCTGGAAATTAACACCCTATCTGAGATGCAGGTGGCAAAGATTTCCCATTCTGTAGGCTCTTTCTTCATGTTCTTGATTGTTTACTGTGAGGAAGATTTTTGGTTTGATACCAACCCATTTACTGATTTTTTAATTTTACTTCTTGTACATTAGGAGCCTTGTTAAGGAAGTCAGTTCCTGAGCTGATATGTTGGAGTGTTGGGCCTATGTTTTCTTTTAGCAGGTACAGGGTTTCTGGTCTAATTCCCAGGTTTTGATACACTCTGAGTTGAGTTTTGTGCAGGGTGAGAGAGAGAGAGAGGGGTTAAATTTCATTCTACTACATATGGATTTCCAGTTTTCCCCAGCACCATTTGTTGAAGAGGGCATCTTTTCTCCAACGTATGTTTATGGCACCTTTTCCAGTATGAGGTAACTATATTTTATAGGTTAGTCCTTGTATCTTCTATTCAGTTTCATTTGTCTTCTTGCCTATTTTGGTGCCAAAACCATGCTGTTTTTGTTACTATAGCTCTCTGTTATAATTTAAGGTCTAGTATTTTCATGCCTCCTGCTTATCTTTTCTCACTAAGGATTGTTTTGGCTTTTCAGGGCCTCTTATTTTTCCAAATGAGTTTCATGACTGCTTTTTTTTTTTTTTTAAAAAAAAATTCTATGAAGAATATCATTGGAATTTTAAAGGGAATTGCATTAAATCTGTATGGTGCTTTTGGTAGTATGACAATTTTGATAATATTAATTTTGCCTATCCAAGAGCATGGAAGGTCTTTCCATCTTCAAAGATCTTTCTCTATTTCTTTCTTTAGTGTTTTGTAGTTGTCATTGTAGAGGTCTTTCGCCTCTTTTATAGATTGATTCCCCAGTATTCTATATTTTTTTTTTTTTTTTGTGGTATTGAACTCAGGGGCACTCATCCACTGGGTCACATCCCCAGACCTTTTTTGTATCTTATTAGAGACAGGGTCTCACTGAGTTGCTAAGTGCCTCGCCATTGCTGAGGCTGGCTTTGAACTCGCGATCCTCCTGCCTCAGCCTCCCAAAGTGCTGGGATTACAGGCGTGCGCCACCACGCCCGGCTCTATATTTTTTGAGGCATTCTGAGTGGGATGGTTTTCCTAATTTCACTTTCAGTGAAGTCATCATTGTTGTATAGGAACACAAATGATTCATGGATGTTAGTTTTGTATCCTGCTCCTCTGCTGAATTAATTTATGAGTTCTAGAAGTTTTCTGGTGGAGTTTTTTGAGTCTTCTAGATATAGGATCATGTCATTAGTAAACAGAGAAAGATTGAGCTCCTCTTTTCCTACTTGTAGCCCTTTCATTTCTTTTTTTTTTTTCATTTTTATTTTTATTCTAATTTGTTGCACATGTTTACAGAGTGCAATTAATTTCATATTATATATGAAGAACACAATTTTTCAAGTTGCTGGTTTTATATAAAATATTTTTACAATTGTGTCTTCATACATGTACTTAGGGTAATGATGGATAACTCATTCTGCCATTATTCGTATCCACTTGCCCCCTCCCCACCCTCCCCCCTCTTTGTTCTATTTAAAGTTCTTTCATTCCTCTCATCCCCCCTCCTTTGCCTTTATAAGTCAGTATCTTCATAACAAAGAGGTCATTCCACCTTTGGTTTTGGGGGATTGGCTAACTTCACTTAGCATTATTTTCTCCAACTCCATCCATTTACCTGCAAATGCCAAGATTTTATTCTCTTTTAGTGCTGAGTAGTGTTCCATTGTGTATATATACCAAAGTTTCCCTATCCAAAATCTAGCCATTGTGAATTGTGCGGCTATAAACATTGGTGTGGCTGTGTCCCTGTAGTAAGCTGTTTTTAAGTCTTTTGGGAATAGACCAAGGAGTGGGATACCTGGGTCAAATGGTGGTTCCATTACAAGTTTTCCTAGGAATCTCCAAACTACTTTCAAGATTGGCTTCACCAATTTGCAGTCCCACCAGCAATGTAAGAGTGTGCCTTTTCCCCCACATCCTTGCCAGCATTTATTGTTGTTTGTATCTTTGATAGCTTCCATTCTGACTGGAATAAGATGAAATCTTAGAGTTCTTTTGATTTGCATTTCTCTAATTGCTAGAGATGTTGAACACTTTTTCATATATTTGTTGATTGTTTGTATATCATCTTCTGAAAAGTGTCTGTTTAATTCCTTGGCCCATTTATTGATTAGGCTATTTGTTGGTTTTTTTTTTTTTTTTTTTTTTTTTTTTTTTTTGGTGTTAGACTTTTTGAGAGCTTTATATATCCTTGAGGTTAGTGTTCTATCTGATGTGCTTGTGGTAAAGATTTGCTCCCATTCTGTAGGTTCTCTATTCACCTCACTAATTGTTTCTTTTACTGAGAAGAAGCTTTTTAGTTTGAATCCATCCCATTTATTGATTCTTTGTTTTAATTCTTGCACTACAGGGGTCTTATTGAGGAAGTTGGGGCCTAATCCAACATGATGGAGATTTGGGCCTACTTTTTCTTCTATTAGGTGAAAGGTCTCTGGTTTAATTCCTAGGTCCTTGATCTACTTTGAGTTGAGTTTTGTGCATGGTGAGAGAAAGAGATTTAATTTCATTTTATTAGATGAGGATTTCTAGTTTTCCCAACACCATTTGTTGAAGAGGCTGTCTTTTCTCCAATGTATGTGTTTGGCACCTTTGTCTAATATAAGATAACTGTAGGTGTGTGGGTTAGTTTCTGTATCTTCTATTCTGTACCATTGGTCAACTGGTCTATTTTGATGCCAATACCATACTGTTTTTGTTATAATTGCTTTGTAGTACAATTTAAGGTCTGGAATAGTAATGCCACCAGCTTCACTCTTCTTGCTAAGAATTACTTTAGCTATTCTGGGTCTCTCATTTTTCCAGATGAATTTCATGATTGTTTTTTTCTATTTCTATGAGGAATGGTAATGGGATTTTGATTGGGATTGCATTGAAACTGTATAATGCTTTTGGAAGAATGGTCATTTTGACAATATTAATTCTACCTATCCATGAACAAGGTAGATCTTTCCATCTTCTAAGATCTTCATTAATTTCTTTCTTTAGCATGCTATAGTTTTCATTGTAGAGTTCTTTCACTTCTTTTGTTGATTCCCAAATTTTTTGTTTTTTGAGGCTATAGTAAATGGAGTGGATTTCCTAGTTTCTCTTTCTGAGGATTTGTCGCTGATGTACAGAAATGCCTTTGAGTTATGGGTATTGAATTTATATCCAGCTACTTTGCTGAATTCAGTTATTAGATCTAGAAGATTTCTGGTAGAATTTTTTGGATCTTCTATGTATAGAATCATATCGTCTACAAATAGTGATAATTTGAGTTCTTCTTTTCCTATCCATATCCTTTAATTTCTTTCTTCTGTCTAATTGCTCTGGCTAGGGCTTCAAAGAACTATGTTAAATAGGAGTGGTGAAAGAGGGCATCCCTGTCTTGTTCCATGTTGTAGAGGGAACGCTTTCAATTTTTCTCCATTTAGGATGATGTTGGCCTGGGGCTTAGCATAGATGGCATTTATGATGTTGATGTATGTCCCTGTTATCCCTATTTTTTCTAGCATTTGGAACATGAAGGGATGTTGTAGCTTGTCAAATGCTTTCTCTGCATCTATTGAAATGATCATATGATTTTTATCTTTGAGCCTATTGATGTGATGAATTACATTTATTGATTTCCTTATATTGCACCAACCTTGCATCCCTGGAATGAAGCCCACTTGATCATATTGCACTATCTTTTTGATATGTTTTTGTATTCAATTTGCCAGAATTTTATTGAGATTTTTTTTGCATCTATATTCATTAGAGATATTGGTCTGAAGTTTTATTTCTTTGTCTCTGGTTTTGGAATCAGGGTGATATTGGCCTCATAGAATGAGTCTGGTAGTGTTCCTTCTTTATCTTTGATGAAATAGTTTGAGAAGTATTGATGTTAGTTCTTCTTTAAAGGTCTTGTAGAACTCAACTGTGTTTCAATCCCGTCCTGGGCTTTTCTTTGTTGGTAGGTTTTTTATGGCATCCTCTATTTCTTTGCTTGAAATTGACATATTTAAATTGTGTATGTCATCCTGATTTAATTTGGGCATATCATAATAGAAATTTGTCGATGCCTTCATTATTTTTTGTTTTATTGGAGTATAAGTTTTCAAAATAATTTCTAATTATCTTCTGTATTTCTGTAGTGTCCTTCGTGATATTTCTTTTTTCATCATAGATATTGGTAATTTGTGTTTTCTCTCTCCTTTTCTTAGTTAGCGTAGCTAATGGTTTATCAATTTTATTTTTTTTGTCAGTGAATCAAACTTTTGTTCTGTTAATTTTTTCAATTGTTTTTCTTTTTGTTGTTGTTTCAATTTCATTAATTTCAGCTCTGATTTTAATTATTTCCTATCTTCTACTTCTTTGGGGGTGGATTTGTTCTTTTTCTAGGGCTTTGACATGTAATGTTAGTTCATTTATTTGTTGACTTTTTCTTTTTTGAAGGAATGAGCTCCATGCAATGAACTTTCCTCTTATTACTGCCTTCATAGTGTCCAAGAGATTTCGATATGTTGTATCAGTGTTCTCATACCTCTAAGGATTTCTTAATCTCCTTCTTGATGTCTTCTGCAACCCATTGATCATTCAGTAGCATATTATTTAGTCTCCAGGTGTTGGAGTAGCTTTTCTTTCTTTTTTATCATTGATTTCTCATTTCATTCCATTATGATTTTTCATTTCTTTCTTTTGTCCAATTGCTCTGGCTAGAGTTTCAAGGACTGCACTGAATAGAAGTGGTGAAAGTGGGAATTCCTGTATTGTTCCTGTTTTTAGAGGAAATACTTTGTTTTTCTCCATTTAGAATGATTTGGGCTTGGTATCATATATAGCTTTTACAGTGTCAAGGTATGTTCCTTTATCCCTAGTTTCTTAATATAAGGGTTCTTTAATGCACAGACATGTCACTTTGTAACACGGTTTGCTTAAAGTCACAGTGTGTTAATGAACTGTCTCACTGCATCCCATGACCATGAAAATGAGGCTGAAAACTAAACTCAGTGTAGCGTACTGAGAAGTGACTAGATCTGTTAGTACCAGGAGCAAGGTGATTTTCTCATTAAGGAGTCAAAGTGTTTAGAAGAGGAATAGTACTTAATCATTGCTCTACTGTGCCCTGGGAAGGAATCTGCTGGAAACACAGTCTCCAAAGGAGCAAGCAGTGTCAGCCCCAGATCAATTTGGGTTTTTACTCCATTCTCACAGGAAAAAGTTTTGAATCATGAGATTATGAACAGATATGTTTTTGGCATTGAGTACCCTAAGACATGTCAATAATCATTTCCATGTCAGTGCAAAGCATGCTGTATTACTCTCATTTTGAATATTTCATTGGTAGTTTAAAGGTGAGTACTTGAAGATGTAACCAAAAGATGTGGTGAGTTGTGGTTTTAAATAAACTTGAAGATAGTAATATAATTTAATTTATGAAAAACAGACCAACCCAAGAAACAATTCTCAATGGTTCATTCACTTTCTCACGAATTCTTCAGTAAAAACTGATCCTAAAGCTTTATATAGTCACTTAAAATAATTTAGAACTTGAACCAAGTGAATTCTACTGATCTAGTAATACTGCCAATTTTCTCGCATCACTACTATCTTAAATAAGTTACCTATATAAAGAAGTTCACATAATTTGGTGTGTTTATGACTATTGCATCTTGTTCCTAAAAGGTTTTGAACCAGCTTACAATGGGAAAGAAAATAAAATGTAAAAGAAAATCAGGAAAAAGTTAAAAGAAATGCTAGGGTAAAACATAAAATAGAACAAAAGACAGTGCAGAAAATGAGTACAACTTTGGTTGTGAGAGATAGATTAGAAAGACGAGAGTAAAGGTGGATACAGTTGACAATAAGAGTCATAATTTCCCTAAAATAGGAATATAATCTCAAACTATCTTCTTTCTCCTTAGAAGTACCACCCAGCATGCCTTCTCACAAATTCCCCATTAAATCACTCTCATCCAGCATGAATTTATTTTTGTAAACAAAACTGTTATGTCATGCACCTTTATGTTTGTACTTAGGATAAAATTATAAAACATATACAGCTTTTGCAAACTCTTATGTAAAATGGCCCTTGCATTCCTCTACAATATGATTGTTCATTACTTTATTCTTCACTTTATGTAATCTGGACTTCTTTCAGTTTCTCATTATCCCCCTCCTATTTGTGGGCCTCCATACCTGCTGTTATGTTAACTCTCCCTACTCTGCCTGCACAATGGCTTCCTCATTGTTCAAGTCATAGCCTAAAATTATTTTTTCAAAGACATTTTCTGTGATTCCCTAAATTAAAATTCCTTAACTGTACCTTCTTTGCAGCAATCATATTTTTTCTTTCATACAAGATTATTCTCTTAATTCTTTGACACTCACAGTAGTTCTGTAAACTAGGCAAAATCATACCCACCTGTTGCTGCCTGAAGCGAATGCCACTTGGAGCAATGACGTCGAGGGAGAAAACTCGGAGGCAGGATGAAAATGAAAAAGGTCTTTTATTCTTCTTCTCTCTCCGGCTTCAGCAACCTCTCGAACTCTAACCGCTCTGACTCCTTTCAACCAGCAACCTTCTTCTTCTTTTTCCTTCCCTCTAACCAACCTCACCGGGTTATATACATTTAGCTTTAACAAGGACAAGTGCTTACAGCTCGAGCTTACAGGTGCCTCACACAGTGTTCACAGGCATACAAAGATTCTTTGAATAATGTATGAATATCAGGTGGAACTTAAACATCTTTTATGGCTCTCAAGCTAACTGCAATCTTAGCTATCTCCTTGATTAGGGCTCCTTCATTTCCCCCCTTTTGTTTTAAAAGAGGGGATGTTCTAGGACGTCCATGTGCAATCAACATTCTTACCCGTCATCAGATAATCAAGAATGTGCCCTTGACTCCTGTCTTAGGTTGATATGTCGGCCACATGAGACTGTCCTGTGCGACTGTGCCATGTCTTAGGTTGTCCCCCTCTGGGGATCTTACCCGTCATAGGCTAACCAGCCATCCAGTCGAGCCCTTCAGGATCTACTGTGTGTTGACTAATAGCCATCCAATTTTGCGGCTTTAAGGCGGCAAGCCTACTGCTGATGAGCCAAGTTCCATAGTATCAAGTTCTTTAAACAAATCAGCTGCCCTAAGTTCCATCAAGTAACGCACTGAGTTCTTAAGACAAATACCCGCAAGGCATTGTCCCGAAATGTCCAAAAATAATGAAAAATAAAAATGTCCATTAGTTATAACACGTTGATCCAGGAGGCCCCGTGCACGCAGAACGGAGGCCACACTGCTGGTGAGGTTGTTCGATACTTGAGCAGCAGTGATGCTTGCAGCGACCGTGATCCCTGCAGTTGAAGCAGCAGCCGTCTTTTTTATGTCTAGACAATGCCACCGGCAAATCTTCAGGGCCCGCTACCTAGAAACTCAAGCATCCATTATTAAGGGAAAGTCAGTGCTATTCCAGCACTGAGATCAGGTGGTGAGCTGTTAAACTAAAAAATAGAATTATTAGAGTAGAAAATTAAAGTTGATCTCTGCTCACACATTTTGCTGCTTGAACTTCCACAAACATAAGCTGGCAAAATATCAAATTCAGAATAAATCAAAGAAAAACTGAGGGTCTTACTGCATTAAAGATAGATTAAAGAAAAGCTAAAGGCACTTTGGAAAAATAATTTGTTAGCTGGAACCCTTGAGTCTCTGTATATACAGCAATCCTTTACCTGTTGAAATAATTCAAATTAATCAGCTATTAAACAAATGAAGTTAATAACAAATAAACAATCCTATGTCAAAACACCAAAATATCAGGTTATACAGCATTAGTCATATTCACAGCTGAAGAGAAGTCCCGGAGACACCTATAATTCAAAATTGATTGTCACTTTAATTGATTATCTAATTAGAATATTCTAAACTTAAATGTTATTTGGATCCATGTCTATCTATCTATCTTTTTTTTTTTTTTTTTGAAAATAAAAAAGGTCTTGAAAACTCAACAGGTAAGGTTCTTTGTTATTTTCTAATTCACATTCAGGTTTCCCTGAAAAGTCACTAATTGACTTTCAGTATCAACTGGAATAGCTTCTTTCAATATTTTGTTTTTTAACCATGTCTATTGCCCCATGCCTTGAAATGTCCATTTTCTTCTTATTTATGCCGGAAAGTAATTTAGAATTCAAGGAATCTGAAAAGTTATTCAGTTATTCTGTTTTTTGATCAAAGAAGTTTACAACTTTATTTAATGACTCTTTGGAGACACTGATATTTTTCCCACTTGCAGTCTGAAAGGATATATCAAAAATACCACAATCTTTTATATTTTGCTCCATTTTATCTGCAGTTAACTGTTCTTTATTGGAAAAATTAACATGACATGTTTCTTCAGCTTTCACAACTTCCAAACAAGTTAAATCTTTAAATTGTGTGCTTCCCTCCTTAATAAACTGGCTGGGTAGCTTGAGATCTATATTGTGCTGATCAGTACATGCTAAGTCATTTTCATCTTTATGAACAGAAACTGTATCATTTTTACTTGAATCACTGTGATCAGATTCTTCTAATTTATAAGTATTTCTCTGGTCATTAGCACATTTATTATCATCATTTTCTGTGTTTTCATGTAATTTTCAGTATTTTCTTCAATCAAAATGTGAGTAGTCATTTCAATATTATCTGTAATATAAGTTGGCATTCATTATCATTTTGCTTATATTTTTATCATCATTATGACTTTCTATCTTAAACATTGAAACTATAGAATCATGACATTTACTTGAAGAGAAACTTCTGGGATCTACTTCTGCATAAGTCTCCTCTATATGTTCATGCATTTTAACTTTCAAAGACATATTTAATGTATTGAGATGTTTAGTTTGTCCATATAAATCGTCGCTTAGCCTGGGTAACACCCCAGTCTCATTAGAAACAACCTTTTTCTCATTATTATTCAGAGAATTCTGCATTTCTTCACACTTTGGGACAGTTGTTATTTCACATGCTAATAATTCAAGCCCTTTACAGTCCTCTCTGTCCTTTTTCTTTTTTAATTTCTTTTTGTTCTTTCTATTGGAGACTGAGCTCCCAGAATCGCTTTTTGATTCCTCTTCACTACTATTTTCATAATTCCTAACCGGCTTAGTGGAGGAGGCCTTACTTTCACAGTTATTTGGCTCCTTCTTATTACTATCACTTTTACCAGTATCCTGAGTTTCAGCTTCTAAGGAGAGTACATACTCCTCAGCTAATTTCAATAAGTTTCTGATGGCTTTTGCAGCTCTTTCTTTTGAATTTACATTACTACTCTTCTTGCTGGTCTCAACTGAGTCAGAGGCTATGCTTTCTTGTTCACTTTCCTCACTATCCACTGAGTCCGCGATATCGAAAAATTCATCCATTGTTTTTATTATCCAACTTTTTGTTATTTTTGCTCCCATTTTTTAAATTTTTCTTATTTCTTACCTGCTGGCCGAATTCCCCGTACAGGCCACCACTTGTTGCTGCCTGAAGCAAATGCCGCTTGGAGCAACGACGCTGCGGGAGAAAACTCGGAGGTAGGATGAAAATGAAAAAGGTCTTTTATTCTTCTTCTCTCTCCAGCTTCAGCAACCTCTCGAACTCTAACTGCTCTGACTCCTTTCAACCAGCAACCTTCTTCTTCTTTTTTCTTCCCTCTAACCAACCTCACCGGGTTATATACATTTAGCTTTAACAAGGACAAGTGCTTACAGCTCGAGCTTATAGGTGCGTCACACAGTGTTCACGGGCATACAAGATTCTTTGAATAATGTATGAATATCAGGTGGAACTTAAACATCTTTTATGGCTCTCAGCTAACTGCAATCTTAGCTATATCCTTGATTAGGGCTCCTTCACCCCTGCATTAAAGATAGATTAAAGAAAAGCTAAAGGCACTTGGAAAAATAATTTGTTAGCTGGAACCCTTGAGTCTCTGTATATACAGCAATCCTTTACCTGTTGAAATAATTCAAATTAATCAGATATTAAACAAATGAAGTTAATAACAAATAAACAATTCCTATGTCAAAACACCAAAATATCAGGTTATAACCAGCAATTAGTCATATTCACAGCTGAAGAGAAGTCCCGGAGACACCTATAATTCAAAATTGATTGTCACTTTAATTGATTATCTAATTAGAATATTCTAAACTTAAATGTTATTTGGATCCATGTCTATCTATCTATCTTTTTTTTTTTTTTTTGAAAATAAAAAAAAAAGGTCTTGTAAAACTCAACAGGTAAGGTTCTTTGTTATTTTCTAATTCACATTCAGGTTTCCCTGAAAAGTCAACTAATTGACTTTCAGTATCAACTGGAATAGCTTCTTTCAATATTTTTGTTTTTAACCATGTCTATTGCCCCATGCCTTGAAATGTCCATTTTCTTCTTATTTATGCCGGAAAGTAATTTAGAATTCAAGGAATCTGAAAAGTTATTCAGTTATTCTGTTTTTTTGATCAAAGAAGTTTACAACATTTATTTAATGGACTCTTTGGAGACACTGATATTTTTCCCCCACTTGCAGTCCTGAAAGGATATATCAAAAATACCACAATCTTTTATATTTTGCTCCATTTTATCTGCAGTTAACTGTTCTTTATTGGAAAAATTAACATGACATGTTTCTTCAGCTTTTCACAACTTCCAAACAAGTTAAATCTTTAAATTGTGTGCTTCCCTCCTTAATAAACTGGCTGGGTTAGCTTGAGATCTATATTGTGCTGATCAGTACATGCTAAGTCATTTTCATCTTTATGAACAGAAACTGTATCATTTTTACTTGAATCACTGTGATCAGATTCTTCTAATTTATAAGTATTTCTCTGGTCATTAGCACATTTATTATCATCATTTTCTGTGTTTTCATGTAATTTTCAGTATTTTCTTCAATCAAAATGTGAGTAGTCATTTCAATATTATCTGTAATATAAGTTGGCATTCATTATCATTTTGCTTATATTTTTATCATCATTATGACTTTCTATCTTAAACATTGAAACTATAGAATCATGACATTTACTTGAAGAGAAACTTCTGGGATCTACTTCTGCATAAGTCTCCTCTATATGTTCATGCATTTTAACTTTCAAAGACATATTTAATGTATTGAGATGTTTAGTTTGTCCATATAAATCGTCGCTTAGCCTGGGTAACACCCCAGTCTCATTAGAAACAACCTTTTTCTCATTATTATTCAGAGAATTCTGCATTTCTTCACACTTTGGGACAGTTGTTATTTCACATGCTAATAATTCAAGCCCTTTACAGTCCTCTCTGTCCTTTTTCTTTTTTTAATTTCTTTTTGTTTCTTTCTATTGGAGGACTGAGCTCCCAGAATCGCTTTTTGATTCCTCTTCACTACTATTTTCATAATTCCTAACCGGCTTAGTGGAGGAGGCCTTACTTTCAACAGTTATTTGGCTCCTTCTTATTACTATCACTTTTACCAGTATCCTGAGTTTCAGCTTCTAAGGAGAGTACATACTCCTCAGCTAATTTCAATAAGTTTCTGATGGCTTTTGCAGCTCTTTCTTTTGAATTTACATTACTACTCTTCTTGCTGGTCTCAACTGAGTCAGAGGCTATGCTTTCTTGTTCACTTTCCTCACTATCCACTGAGTCCGCGATATCGAAAAATTCATCCATTGTTTTTATTATCCAACTTTTTGTTATTTTTGCTCCCATTTTTTTAATTTTCTTATTTCTTACCTGCTGGCCGAATTCCCCGTACAGGCCACCACTTGTTGCTGCCTGAAGCAAATTGCCGCTTGGAGCAACGACGCTGCGGGAGAAAAACTCGGAGGTAGGATGAAAATGAAAAAGGTCTTTTATTCTTCTTCTCTCTCCAGCTTCAGCAACCTCTCGAACTCTAACTGCTCTGACCTCCTTTCAACCAGCAACCTTCTTCTTCTTTTTTTTCTTCCCTCTAACCAACCTCACCGGTTTTATACATTTAGCTTTAACAAGGACAAGTGCTTACAGCTCGAGCTTATAGGTGCGTCACACAGTGTTCACGGGCATTACAAGATTCTTTGAATAATGTATGAATATCAGGTGGAACTTAAACATCTTTTATGGCTCTCAGCTAACTGCAATCTTAGCTATATCCTTGATTAGGGCTCCTTCACCCACCTGTCTTGTTCACCAGTGAATCTCCTTGTTAATATCTGATATGTAACAAGCATACCATACATGTTTTCACTCGTTGTTTCTCTTGGTCTCTCTTATGTTTTCTTTTTGTTGTTGCTGTTTGTTTGTTTGTTTGTTTGTTTTTGTGGTGCTGGGGATTGAACCCAGGGCCTTGTGCATGCAAGGCAAGCACTCTACCAACTAAGCCATATTCCCAGGCCTTGGGCTTTTTTTTTTTTTTTTTTAATTCAAAGTTGTTGTGTATATAACAGTAGCATGCATTACAATTCATAATACACATATAGAGCACCTTTTTTTTACATATCACTGATTGTACACAAAGTATATTCATACTATTCATGTCTTCAAACATGCATTTACGGTAATGATATCCATCTCATTCAGTTGCTGTTTTACCAATCACAGTTCATTTCATGTATGTAACCTTGGTACTCAGTAAGAGAAGGGCATTTTCTACAAAGCCAATGAAAGCCATTTATACCTTGGTTCAGTTGAGGATATTGTTGCCATTTATAGGAGCCATTCATGGGGCTTCACAATCCAGTGGAGATAGCCAGATATTTATTTTGTTATATATTTAGAAATAAAACCTTATAAAAATATTTTTAATTGTATAATAAACCCTCATACAGCCCCAAACCATCTTTAACAATAATCAATTCTTGGTTTATCTTCCTTCATATATACTTCCACCTGCTTCTCCATGTCCCAAATTAAATCTTAAATATCATATTGCTGCATCTATATTTATTTATGAATTTATAACAGATAGCACCATTTAAAACAAAATATCATTATTATACCTAAAACCATAATAATAATTCCTTTGTGTCACCAAATATACAATTGATATTTAATCTTTCAATTATCTCAAAAGATGGGTGGGTTTTGTCTCTGCTTTGTTTTTTATAGTTTATCCAGATCAGGAGCCAAAAATTTTACACACATTGTGAGTGGTTGATGTCTTTTTAATAGGTTTCTTTTATTCTTTCTCAATTTTTGCAATTTATTTGTTGAAGAAAGACATCATCTGGCCTATAACGTTTCCCAGAGTCTGGAGTTTTGCTGGCCAGCAATTTTAAATGAAAGCTTTTATGATCAATAAATCACATTTCCTGTTACTGTAAGCTATCATTGGCTCCAAGCCCAAAATCATATGCAATAAGATTTGTGTTACTCTTCTCAGATGCAACAAACAAAGACCCCCTTCAGCTACATCCAGCAGGAAGTTTTATTGTAAGGATACACATAGGATGGATTGAAAAGATATAGGAATCTCAACTGTTGAATTAACTTCCAAGGATTCCATAAAAATTCAGATTATTTTCTCATAAAAACAAGAAACTTACATGAGCCCAGATTCTTGGAAATTAACTGCAGTTAAAACTCATGCAGAGCCGGGCGCGGTGTGGCGCACGCCTGTAATCCTAGCACTTTGGGAGGCTGAGGCAGGAGGATCGCGAGTTCAAAGCCAGCCTCAGCAATGACGAGGCACTTAGCAACTCAGTGAGACCCTGTCTCTAATAAAAATACAAAAAAAGGGCTGGGGATGTGGCCCAGTGGTCAAGTGCCCCTGAGTTCAATCCCCGGTACCACAAAAAAAAAAAAAAAAAAAAAAAAAAAACTCATGCAGGATCAAACACAGCCCTAGCCACCAGAAACCAGAAACTGGATCACCACCTTGGAAGCAGACTTGCAATTGTCATTGTCTCCACCACCCCCCCACAACACCACCCTCTGCAACCCCCCCCCCCCCAATTATTGGAGACTACACTTCCAGGGGCACTCTACCACTGAGCTACATCGGCAGTCCTTTTTAATTTTCATTTTGAGATAGTCTCACTGCCCAGGCTGGTCTTCAGCTTATGATCCTCCTGCCTCAGCCTCCTGACTCTCTGGAATTACAGACAGTGGTTCCCAGAGGCAAATAAATGTCTTTTTATTTGAGAGCTCATGTGTTTATGCTCCTATACCCACTAGTTTATGTCTGTTGTGTTTGTATGCCTGCAGTTCAATGACCTGAGGGAGTTCCAATTGGTCTAATGAGACATTATATTCCCTCAAGAAAGAGCTTTAACACCAAACTATTTTTGCCATGCATACTTTAAATCACCTATCATTCCCACTTACACATTATCTGCCCTTAAATTGGGTACCTGACACTGGCCTCATCATTTGTGACCAACGTGATGGGTTAGAATATGGCCACTTCACTGGAACCATTTATGGAACTTTTGGTCACCATGGGCTAGAGTTGTTAATAGACATTCTCAAAGGTAAGACTCAAGTTTAAGCATTTATTCAAAAGATAAATCTAGGAAATTTAATACAAATTACACAAACGCGCGCGTGCACGCACACACACACACACCACGCACAACACATTATAACAAATTCATGACAAAGCTTACAAAATATTATAGTTTATTGAATCATAGTCTGATTTAAGTGAATTTCCTATAGGATCCTCATTGGTACTTTCCTTTTAAACTGTAACGGATTTTTTTCTGTTGTTGTTGTTTCTATGAACTACATACAGATAAAAGAAAGAGAAAATTTCAGGGGTTAAGAGATCCAGGTCAAGGTTACTCAACAGCCACAAAAGAAGAATCCAGGACTCCAGGAAGTGGGGGTCTTCTATTTTACACTTAGTTCACATCTTAACCTCATTTTTACATTTTGTCTTCTTTTATTTTCTAAAAATAAGAGTAAAATGAAAAAAAGAAAAAGAATCTCATTAGCATGAGTTCTCAAATTCTTTATTTAAATCATCCCATCTTAGCTTTTAGTTCAGTTAATATTTGGGAGGCCGTGGTCCCTGACTTCATTCATTTAAGTCCTGTTGGATTTTAAAACTGTTTTCTGTGGTCAGTCTGCTGATCTGGATTAGCAATTTTGGTCATGTGTTTCACTAGATACATAAATATCTAGTAAATCTGAATCTGCTATAGAAAAACACAGCAAAACACCTTCTCATGAGCATCTTTAGTAAAAGGCCAATTTAACCAATAAGAAGATACTGAAGTTATCTTTATTTATTTATTTTTTTTTGCCAATTTATTATGACTTACTATATACATTTAAAGGATTATAAATTCACAGAATGCCAAGCAAGAATGACAAGGTTTAATACTTTTTCCTACTGGATTAACTTCCCACAGGCATATATATAGTTCATATTCTTGATTATTACTCTCCCCTCATATAATTTATTTTTCCTTATGAAGCTGCTAAGATCTTACTACCTCTGCAAAAAAGACAATGGCATTTTACCCCTTTCCCAATTCAATGTTAACCATACTTATTCTTCATCTTCTTTTCTCAGCTACTTGAATCATTCATATGCCAAATTCCTATGGAAGAGAAGAATACATTGTTCTTCATGCCTAACAAATAATTTTATTAAAACTCATCTGGCCTCAACACTGAACCACTTTTTAGCAGGAAGACAGCCTGGACCCAAGCCTATTACAAAGAAGAATTTGAGAAAATTGAGAAGTACATAATGCAAGAAACCTCACATTTATGCTAGACTGAATTGGATAATTTATCCAATTCATGAAATCACAACCAATGATTTCATCTTATTCTCAGCATTTTTCTCCTCTCTAATCGGCCTGCAGAATCCTTCTGCTTGAAGGAGATGAATGGCAAAGGATGGCAAAGCACTCTGACAAGATGTAACATATTCTGATTTATACAAAACTGCAGAGGGGAAACTATAAAAGATTACAAAAAGTGACCAGTTCTAAGGACAAATTAATGAAATTAAAAGGAATCATATTATCCTAGTCAGAGAGCAGCTTTTAAGAATATGCATGTGTTTTAAGTTAAATTCTCCCTGAGCACTTTCAGTGGCTAAAACCTCAGTGTATTAAGTGATAACAGGTAGGTGGAGGCACTGTTTATTCTAAACTTAGACATACTAAGAAAGATCAATCTGATAAAGGCATCACAATTTCTAATTGGACTGATGGGAAAATGCAGTATTGGGTGTAAGAGGCAGTGATGTTAGGTGAATTATAGTGAAGTGATGAACTACCTTGAAGCTGGAGCAATCAAATAGATAGCTCTAAAAATTACTATAGCATCTTTATTCAACAGTTTGGTGCAAGTGTCCTCATCTTGGCCTTCTTTATAAGGAACAGAAGCACTTTGTTGTACTTGGTGAAATTAAATCTTAATGGGAGAGCCTCAGCTAAGGCTGCTGCCCCTTCACTTACTAAAATTAAACACCATTCATTTCCTATCTAAGAGCAAGAGATGACATTTTGATAATATTGTCAATTCACAAAGACTTTAAAATCCAAGAGAGGAGTTTGAAAATATTTTTTAAGAATTCCATCACATATTTGTATCTTTTCATTGCACGCTCTTTTTAATTAAAATTAATGTACAACATTTGTTACTCATCCTTGTCTTTCAGCATAAATAATTTAGCAAGTAATTACTTTGTCTTCAGAAAAAAGATAATTGTTTCTAAATTATTATGATTAAATAGAATAAAGTCAAGATGTTTTTTAATTGATAGAGTAGAACAAATAGTCCCTATTGGAGTACCTTAATACTTTGCTTTTGTCTGATTACGTAAAAACATCAAAAAATGGAAATACATAGAAATATCCTCAAAAAAGTTTCCATAATCTCATCACCCAGAGATTACTGTCATTATATTTTTTGTAATACATAAATATATACATATACATATGTATATGGAAGTATATTTTGACACATATACATGTATATTCACATGCATACACATACTTTTAAAAATGAAATCAAACTACAGAGGCTTCTTATATAGCCTTTTTAGAAATACATTGTAGGTACTTTTTTCAAATAAATAGATAAATATCTATGCTAACATTTTTAAGATCTACATAGAATTGCATTGTATGTATTCTTCATTTAACTTAGTTTATATTAATTAGTGGTGAGGTTGTTTACAGTCTCTCACCATTGATTGCTATATCTCTGATTTAAAATATGAAGTCACACACAAATATGAAACATTTTATTTAGTCTACATCATACTGTGGCTCAAAGATACAAGACAAATGCTCTGATGGGGAAAGATAATTGACCAACATTTGAAACAGCAATTTCAATTGGTATATACATTTTTCTATTAGCTCAGAATATTTAATGTTTTCCCTCATGTATTCCCTTGGAGTAGTTAAGAAGCCGATATTGGTATCCAATTTAACAAATTAATTTCCAAGTTGAAAACTTCAGAGTTATATGTGCAGTAGAGGAGACTTATTAATACTAAATCGAAGAAATTTACATTCCATAAATCTACTCTGTGCCTTTTCCAGTAGGCCAGTGCTTTCCCCCTGATTTCTGGCTTGGGAGAATACTGAAGAACACTAAACAGCATGATTTCTCATTCCTGCCCCTTCCCTTCAACTGTAGGGACCTTGCTGTCTTCATCTAATACCACCTTTAAATTTTGTTAAAAGATACCAAATTAGTCTCACTTAATTGTAATCATTTTTCTATTCTAAAATGCCTTAGCAATTAAATATGGCATTCAGCGAGAGTTCGTTTTGTTCTTGATTTTCAGTGGGTATCTTTGTTCTTGTCAATTCTGTAAACTTTGATAATTGAAGACCCTAGACTCCATTTCTGTGCTGTCCCCTAAGATGACTTGTACTTCAATTAATGCACACATTGAGTATGATATATAAAATGATACTGTGTGCATACAATACTGAGGAGTATTGTAACTTTTGAAGACCATGATATTTTTTCATTGTATTGTGTAAAACTATTTAATGTATTATTTAATTTAAGGATAAAGAGTGCTTCGTATTTTTGTTAGTTCTATTAATGTATTTTTGGTCTGTTTTAGAGAAGAAATTTGACAAACAGAATTCATTATTGTTATATGTTCAAAACCATTAGATTAGCAGAAAAGGAATTTACAGAGTCTTATTATATTTGAATGTTATTATAGAACTTTAAAAAAAATGCTCAACAGTTAAGTTAATGTCACTTGATTTTTAAATTTGTTTAGTGTACTTTTTTTGAAGTGCTTCTTAGCAAAAACATATACCTTTATACAATTTGTCCAGCTCTTGAATATAATTTTCCATACTTTGAGAAGAGCTCAAACGATGGTAATACAGTTTGGAAATCCTAGGAGGAAAAATATCAAAGATTATCACAGAGATATGATTGATTTTGTATTGTCCTCACAATCATTATTATTTAGATTATGTTAAGTTGCGAGATAGATGTCATTTACCTGCTCTTCAAATATCCCACTATAGCCTCAAAACAAAATTAGCAGGTATGTTCTAGAAGTTTTATTGACTGAAAGTTGGATATACTAAAGTTTTCTTAAGCACATAGTTTTTAAAAGCCATGGACAATGGCATGCAGAGCAGCCCCTGAGCAAGGCAAAATCAGGCACAGCCACTGTCTTCAAGTAGCTCACAATATAATTTTTCAGCACTTTGGTTTGTGCAAAATATCTGTTGACTGAATGAATGAAAAGGGAATAGTGACACATCCAAATAACTCTAATAAAGGACAGAGTATTATGTAGCACAGTATTGATTCAAGTGAATGCTAAAGGAGTTTAGAAGGAACCAGGGAAAAATCTTTTTTGTTTCATAACCAGAGAAGCAGCATTTGAATAAGGATAGAAATGGATGATTTTTGTGCATATTAAACAGTTAAAGTCATTAAAGAAGTAGCTACTAAGTCAACAGTGAATATTATAAATAAATGATTAGACCATATAGAAGAAAGGGGGCCATTCATTAATGGAGCAAATTTTAGATTAAAAAAATTTCCCCTTTAGGAAAGTCTCTGTAATTTATAATTTATAAACACACACACAAAGTAAGTTTATTAACAAACATGCAGACATATGGGTGCCTCCATCATTGGGAATCTGGCTCTCTACTCTGGAACAATAGAAGCCCTGACCCTAAATATCTGCTTTTATAATTTATTCTTTTCAGTCCCCAGGGAAAAGTTCTACACCTGTTGTTCTGTTTGTCCTGCCCATGTGACATGAAGAATGATAGATTGAGATAGACACTGGCAGTCAAAATGAGCAACAGAAATGCTTAGATAAAAGACAAATTATTAATTTAAGCAAAATCCTTCTTCTTGGATATCAAGAATGCAATGGAATTTCACTTAAGAAGTATCATTCCTATTGTGCTCGGTATTCATATTCTTTCTTTCTTTCTGTTTCAAATTGTAATTATGGAGGTAATCAGAAACCAACATAATATTTGTAATACAGATACATGACATCTCAGGAACATATTGCAATATAAATAATTCAAAATAATTCACAGCATTCTTTTTTTCCCCCAAAACCAACAATGTTTATTCAACAAGTTTTTTTCAGCCAATTATTTTCTTTCAACTTTTAAGAACTCAGTCACAATGATCCTCATTAAATAACATTTTATCAATACAAATAATCACTGTCCTGCTGACTTGGGTTAGTTCATTCAATTGGTTAAGAATAAAATCAGAAGTCTTAAGTCTCTTGAAAGGTTATTTAGTACCCAAGAGAGAAATATTTATTCCAAAGTCTCACCCATCAGTTGCACCCTGAACTCTGACCAAGTCAGGTGAAATAGCTTTGCTGCAATCTGTGGCCTGTACTATGAGCTAAGAACTGTACCAGGTACAATCAACATTAGGATAAATAAGTAGTCCTGCCCCTATGGTGAACCTGGCACACAGTAGTTGCTCAGTAAATATTTGTTGAAAAACTAAGTGAATATAGTCCCACATATTTAAGCAAAAAAAAAATGCTTATCATAAAATATATCACAGTTTTGTTTTTATGTGCAGGACTCTCTCCAAGCCTTTGGACAATTTTATAGCCTATGAATATTTGTAGTCAACTCACAAAAGGCCAATTCCTCCTCTGAGGTCCTGAAGGAACACCTACCATTGCTTTTGGGGACAGTAAGAGCTGCAGTTTGAAAGGGCCCCAGTCTTACTTTTCTGGAGTCTGCAGTGTAAGCTTCTGTTCCAGTGTTACCCTGGGCACAGCTATTTGACCAAAAGAATTGCTCGAACAGTCACCACATGAGCAGTAGCCTTAAATAAGGGTGCTGTAGTTCTCCTTTAGAACTAGAACTCCACTCTGCCCTTAAATTGTCCCTCCAGTGCAGATGGTAACAAAGAAGAGAGAATCCACACAAACTCTGACCACAGGGACCAGGGACATTATTTCCTAATGCAGAGAACAAATATATGCTTCCTCGGAAACCTGGAAAATTGAGCATATGAAGTTTAGGCATGCCTGTGAAGCATGACAGTGATTTTTTTATGTTGGCAACTTGATAAAATTTGAAACCTAGAAATGTAAATAGTTTCATTTTTATAATAAAAATATGATAATATTTATTTTATTTTCAAAAAGATAGACCTGCCTTGCAAGAAATATTGAAAGTAGTTTTCAGAGAGAAGGAAAATTTATATAGGTTAGAAATTCAACTGTACATAAAGAAATGAAGAGTGCTAAGGAAGAAAGAAATAAAAACAAACCAAAAATATGTTAATTTTCTTATTTGGCTTAACAGCAGTGTTTTTGTTGGGGGTGGGGGGGTTACCAGTGATTGAACTTAGGGGCACTCAACCAATGAGCCACATACTCAGTCCTATTTTTTGTATTTTATTTAGAGACAGGGTCTCACTGAGTTGTTAAGTGCCTCACTTTTGCTGAAGCTGGCTTTGAACTTACGATTCTCTTGTCTCAACCTCTCTAGCCACTGTGATTACAGGCATGTGCCACCATGCTCTAACAGTAGTCTTTGTTTGAAACAATCGTAACAATGTTACCAGTGATTGTAGCTTGTAGATAAAAGAAATGAGTGACAGCAAATTTACATATAAGGGTTTGAAAGGAGAAACTGGGAATAATCTTTTAGAATATTGTATTACCCATAAGTGAGATAGTGGTATTTGAAAGTGGATTTGGATTTGTTGGATATTTATACTTCAAATTCTTACATGACTACAAAAAAAAATTTTTTTAAGGGTAACTGATGGGCTGGGGTTGTAGCTCAGTGTTAGAGTGCTCACCTCACTTGTGGAAGGCACTGGGTTCAATCCTCAAAAATAAAATAAAGGTATTGTGTCCACCTACAACTAAAATAATTTTTAAAAGAATTATTAATATGCTAACAATAAAGAGTAAATGGAGCACATAGAATGATTAGCTAAAATCAGAGAAGCCTGAAAGAGTGGAAGACAAACCAAAACAAAGAACAAATGCAGTGAAGGGAAAATACATGATCATAGATATTAATCCAATTATATTCATAATCATTTTAAAATGTGAGTGGTTTAAATACCCCAGTGAAATTCAAGGGATAAAAAGAACACCCAATAGTATGTTCTCTCTACAAAACTACTTTTATTATAAAAAAAACAGAATGAAAGTAAAGAAATTGAAAAAGATATGCCACACTAACATTAGTCGAAAGAGAGCTGAAATATCTATATCAATTTCAGAATGAGGGAAATCATCATGGATAAAGGGACTATTACATAATGATAAAATGGTCAAGTCTCCAAGAAGACATCAATCCTTACCATATATGTGCCTGGCAAAGAAGTATCAAAATACATAAGGCAAAAACTGATAGAACTGGGCTGGGGTTGTGTGTGGCTCAGTGGTAGAGCACTTGCCTAGCATGCGTGAGAAACTGGGTTTGAGTCTCAGCACCATATGTAAATAAATGGATAAAATGAAGGTCCATCAATAACTAAAACTATTTTTTTAAAAAAAACTGATAGAACTGCAGGAGGAAATAGAAAAAAAAACTGATAGAACTGCAGGGAGAAAGAGAAAAAAAACCCCGCCTATTGTACATGGAGACTCCACACCACTTTATCAGTAACTGACACATCCAGCAGGTAGAAATTAAGCAAGGGTATAATTAAACTGAAGAGCATTATCAATCAATTGAATAAAATTGACAACTATATTGGGCTGGGGTTGTGGCTCAGTGGTAGTGCGCTCGCCTAGCATGTGCGCGGCCCGGTTCAATCCTCAGCACCACGTAAACATAAATGCATTGCATTGTGTACAAATAAATAAATATTTTTTAAAAAATTGACAACTATAGACTACTTTATCCAATAGTAACAGGATACATATTCTTAAATTTACATGGAACTTTGACCAAGACAGACTGTATGTTGGGCCATAAAACACACCTTACAAATTTAAGATAGAAATCATGTGAAGTATGCTCAAAAACAGAACTAAACTAGAAATTGATAACAGAAAGGTTGGTGGAGATTCCCCCAAACACATGAAGATTAAATAACACACTTCTAAATAACACATAGGTCAAAGATGAGGTCTCAAGAAAAATAAAAAGAGTTTCAGGAAGGTTTCAAGATGGTAGAGTAGAGAAAGTTACTTTCTAAACTGCTGCATGGTGTGGGACCAGCAAAGAGGACAGCCAGATTCTTTTTGAGGTCTGTAAAGAAAGAAAAGATAAGAAAAGAAAAGAAATTCTACTGGGCTTTAATACTGGACTCTCAGAATGGCCTAGGGGCTCAGAAAGTTGGATTGCATAAAATAAAAACAAAACAAAAAAAAAAAAAAATGAAGAAAAGAAAGGGGAAAAACCACTGCCAGCACTGGCAGCTGCTGATGTGGATCCACCATGGGCAGGTCAGAGACAGAGAAAGAGAGTAAGAGAGCCTGCATTTTGGGTGACACCAAGGTGTATCTTGAATCAGAGAGGCTGAGTGGAGAGGACAGTGATTGGGGACATTGTTGAGCTGATCCAGTGGGTGAGCTGCACTTTGTTTTCATGTGAGAGGGATGACCCATGGAGATCAGGGTCAGCCGCCATCTTTTCCTGCTGTGCTACTTAGTGCATCTGGCAGGTGTGGGTCCAAACCCAGGTGTGCCCAGACCTGTGTAATTCCAGCTGGATCTGAAAACCTGACCTGGCAGAGGCCTACCACTCACCCCAGTGTGTTACTAGAAAACCAGGTGAAATTCAGGCATGAAAAGTGTTGCACCCAGGGGAATTCGAGACAATCAGACCTAAGAAATCTTGGGTGTCTTTCACTCTTTGAGTCTCGAGGTTCTCAAGACCAGCTGGGGCAACCAAGGACTTGATGGCAGGTGGTGGTAGTGAATGTGCACTTTGGTACTGAGCCCAAGAGGTCAAGATATGGGACCCATAAGAGGCAATGCAGGCAAAAGACTGGGGTCCTTACTACTCAAGCAGAACCCAGGGGAGATTCAAGTGATACAGATGCCCAGAGTGGACTGGAAGCAGCCAGGCTGTGGAGATGTGCTTATTTAAAAGCTTCACCAAACATCATACCACAAAGCACCTGGGACCCAAACACTGCGTATAGGAGCTGAGCCTCTGGGGACTCCTACCACAGAACTCTACAGTGACCCCTCAATGTAAGTGGAGTAGACAACCAACACCTTCCAACCTGTTCCACCTCATACTGCTGAGAAGGGAACCTAAGAATAGGCAAGAATGATGGGCTCCACAAAAAGAAGGAACTGACAGCCCCCAGCTACTACTCTTGCATGCAATACATAACTCAAGAAAAAATGGAAAGAATTGGGAACTGACAACCAAAATATAATATTATAGACAATTTTTGACAATTGCAATGAAACCAATTCCTTAATCTTCCATCAAGACCTTTTATTTTTTTAAAATTTTGTGTGCTGAATTGTCCATGGACATGTGTATATACATATATGTTTCATTCTTATTTCTAGCATTTCTTGAAGATAGTTATTTTCTTGACCCTGTATTTTGAGGATTAGGGTTTTTCATTAGTATACATTGGTTTTGTTTTATGTATTTTTTTGTTATTGTTGTCTTATATTGTTTTTCTCCTATTTTTCCTTGATTCCCTTCCTCTCTTTTCTTCCATGAACAGCCAAATTCTATCATTCTCTACTTCACTCTTCCTTTAACTCTTTACTAATACTCTCTCATCTTACTTTTCATTTATTATACCCTACATCTCATCTGCATTCTCACTCTTCGCTTTTTGGAAATAGCAAACCCTTTTGTAAACATAATATCTCTAGCATTGGCAATTTCCCATCATACCATTTCTGCTTATAGTGCCAATTAACATTGTAGATGCCAAAATGTGAACTAAGTATTTAGTTTGATGTTGAATATTGATTGCATTGGTTGTTGTTATTATTTGTCTCTCCCTAAAACATGAGGTACTATAAATCTTCAAGAATGCTATAAATTCATAGGGTTGAAGCTCTGCCACCTCTTACTGATAAACTTGTAGACATACAAACAACACGAAAACACGAAGGAACAAACCATCCCCCAAAAAACAAAAATAACTCAATGAGAGAATACAATGATATCAAAGTGGAGGGAACATCAGAGAAGGAAGTTAGAAAGTTCATAGTTAAACTGATATGTGAGGTAAAAGATGATGTAAGGTGTGAAATCAGAGAGATTATCCAAGAAGTGAAAGATCACTTCAGTAAGGAAATAGAGACCTGGAAGAAGAATCAACTGGAAATTCTCGAAATGAAGTAATGTATAAACCAAATTAAAAACTGAAGGGAAAGCATTACCATCAGACTAGACTACTTGGAAGACAGTGTTTCATGCAATGAATACAACATATATCATCTGTAAAGTAAAGTTGACCATGGAGAAAAGATGTTAAGAGAACATGAACTTCCAAGAAATATTGATAACCCAAAAAGACCAAATTTAAGATTTATCAGGATAGATAAAGGCTCAGAAATACAAGACAAAGGAATTCACAATGTTTTCAAAAATATAATATCATAAAATTTCCCAAACGTTAAGATTGAAATGTAAAATCAAATACAGGAGGCTTATAGGACTCCAAATATAAAAAATTACAACAGACTTATACCAATGCACATCATTATGAAAATGCCCAACATACAGAATAAGTATAAAATTTTAAAGGCTGACAGAGAAAAAATGACAAGACACATTTAGAGCAAAACTGATTCAGATCTTAGTTAATTTTTCAACCCAGATCCTAAAAGCTAGGAGGTCTTGGAATAATATATGCCAAGCTCTGAAAGAAAATGGATGCAAACCAAGAATATTACATCTGGCAAAACGAACCCTCAGATTAGATAAAAAACAAACCCTTCCATGAAAAACAAAAGTTAATAGAATTCACAATTAGAAAGCTTACACTAAAGCATATTCAATAAAACATTTCATGAATAAGAAATGAATAATAAAATTGAGAACCAGCAAATGGAGGAACTACACTAGAAGAAGAGTCAATCAAGGGAGAAATTAATTCAAATTAAAAACCAGAAATAAATCAAAATGACAGGGAATAAAATTTATTTCCTAATAAAAACATTAAATTTAAGTGACCTAAATTAATCAATTAAAAGACATAGACAAGCAGATTGAATTAAAAAATAAGACCCAACTATGTAGACTTGCCATATGCAAAGACATCCAAAGACTGAAGGTAAAAGGATTAGGAAAATCATATCATTCACATGGATCTCATACAAGCAGGGATTTCTATCCTCATATCAGACAAAGTGGACTTCAAACAACAGTTAATCAGAAGGGACCAAAAATGGCATTTCACACTGCTTAAGGGAATTATACATCATAACTATCATAAATATTTATGCCCCAAATAATGGACCATCTATGTACACCAAACAAACACTTCTTAATTTCAAGAATCAAATAGACCACAACACAATAATACTGGGTGATGTTAACAGGCCTCTCTCATCACTAAATATATCTTCCAAACAAAAACTAAACAAAGAGGCTATAGAACTAAAAAATACAATTAATAATTTAGACTTAACAGACATAGAGTATTTCATCTATCAATAACTGAATACACTTTCTTCTCACCACCACATGGATCATTTTCTAAAATATACCACATCTTAGGCCATAAATCAATGCTTAGTAAATATTTTAAAAATGTAGATAATACCTTGCATTCTATTAGATCATAATGGAATGATATTAGAAATCAGTGTTATAATAAAAAATAGAAGCTACTTCAACACCTGAAGAATAAATTATATATTACTGAATGATCAATGTACAGCTGAGGAAATCAAGGATGAAATAAAGAAAATACTTAAAAGATAAATTAGAATAGTGACACAATATATCAAAATCTCTGAGACAGTATGAAGGTGATTATAAGAGAAAAGTTTATAGCACTGTGTTCATTCATTAAAATAATAGAAAGTTACCAAACAAACAACCTAACATTACACCTCAAGGCCCTGGAAAAAGAAGAACAAATCAACACTAAAAGCAGATATTACAGGAAATAATTAAAATCAGAGATGAAATTGAAACATAAAGAATAAAAAAACAATGAAAGAAAAAGTTGGTTCTTTGGGAAAAAATAAATCAAATTCATAAACCCTTAGCCATGATAACAAAGAGAAAGAAAAAAAAAACTCAAATTTCTAAAACTCATGATGAAAAAAAACATCACCATGTACACCACTGAAATAAAAGAGGATAATCAGAAACTATTTTGAAAACTTATCCCACAAAAAAATAAAAAGTCTTGAAGACATCAACAAATTTCTAGAGAAATATGATCTACCCAAAAGACATAGATAATTTAAACATCAATTCAAGTAATGAAATTAAAGATGTCATCAAAGATCTACCACCAAAACAAACGCCCAGGACCAGACAGATTCTCAGCTGAGTTCTACCAAACCTTCAAAGAAGAACTAACACCAATCATCCTCAAACTATTCCATGAAACAAAAATGGAGGGAACCCTTCCAAACTCATTCTGTGAAGCTAGTATCAACCTGATTCTAAAACCAGACAAAGACACATCAAGGAAAGAAAAATTCAGACCAATATCTTTGATGAACATGGATGCAAAAATTCTTAATAAAATGTTAGCAAAACACATACAAAACCACATTAAAAATAGTGCATCATGATCACACTGGGTTTCATTGCAGGGATGCAAGTTTTGTTAAAAATATAGAAATCAATAAATGTAATTCACCACATCAATAGATATAAAGAATCATGTGATTATCTCAATAGAGGTAGAAAAGGCATTTGACAAAATACAGCATCCATTCATGTTCAAAACACTAGAAAAAATAGAAATATTAGGAATACACCTCAACTTTGTAAAAGGTATATATGCTGAACTGAAGGCTAAAATCATTTTAAATGGAGAAAAACTGAAAGCATTCCCTCTAAAAACTGGAACAAGACAGGGATGTTCTATTCCATCACTTCTATTCAACACAGTCCTTGAAACTAGTCAGAGTAATTAGGACAAAAAAAATTAAAGAAGTTAAAGAAATACAAATAGGAAAAGCAGAGCTCAAGCTATCTCTATTTACTAACAACATAATCCTATATTTAGAAGACCCAAAAATTCCACCAGAAATCTTCTAGTACTCATAAATCAATTCAGCAAAGTAGCAGGATATAAAATTAGCATCCATAAATAAATTGTGTTCCTATACAGCAATGATACTTAGCTGAAAGAGAAATTTAAAAATCCCATTCATAATAGCCTCAATAAAATAAAATATTTGGAAATCAATCTAACAAAAGAGGTAAAAAGACCTCTACAATGAAAACTACAGAACATTAAAGAAATAAATTGAAGATCTTAGAAGATGGAAAGATCGCCTATACTCTCAGATAGGCAGAATTAATATTATCAAAAATGGCCATATTACCAAAAAAGTGGTATACAGATTAAATGAAATTTCTATTAAGGTTCTGATGGCATTCTTCATAGAAATAGAAAAAACAATCATGAAATTCATTAGGAAAAATAAGAGGCCCAGAATAGCCAAAGCAATTCTCAACAAGGAAAGTGAAGCAGGAGGCATCACAATACCAGAACTTAAACTATACTACAGAGCTATAGTAACAAAACAGACATGAAGACCAATGGTATATAATATAAGAAACAGATACAAAACCACATAAATACAGTTATCTCATCCTAGACAAAGAGGCTAGAAACATACATTGGAGAAAAGATAGCCTTTTCAACAAATGGTGCTGGGAAAACTGGAAATCCATATGTAGCAGAAAGAAATTTAACCCTGTATCTCACTGTGCACAAAACTCAATTTAAAATGGATCAAAGACCTAGACATTAGACCATAAACCTACATCTCCCTGAAGAAAATAAAGGTCCAACACTTCATCATGTTGGCTTAGGAACTGACTTGCTCAACAAGACTCCTAAGGCACAAGAAGTAAAATCAAGAATCAATAAATGGGATGGTATCAAACTAAAAAGCTTCTTCACAACAAAGGAAACAATCAAGAGAACAAAGAGAGAGCATACACAATGGGAGGAAATATTTACTACCTGCACCTCAGATAGAGCATTAATTAATCTCCAGGATATATAAAGAACCCAAAAAACTTAATGTCAAAAAAAACAAATAACCCAATCAATAAATGGGCAAAGGAACTGAACAGACACTTCACAGAAGAAATATGAATGGTCAACAAATATATGAAAAAATGTTCAACATCACTAGCAATTAGAGAAATGCAAATTAAATGTACACTGACATTTTATCTCACTCCAGTCAGAATGGCAATTATCAACAATAAAAGTAACAATAAATGTTGACAAGGATTTGGGGAAAAGTTTACACTCATACATTGCTGATGGGACTGCAAATTGGTACAACCACTGTGGAGAGCAGTGTGGAGAGTCTTCAGAAAACTTGGAATGGAAACACCATTTGAACCAGTTATCCCACTGTTTGGTATATACCAAAAAAGACTTAAAAACAGCATAGTACAGTGAAGCAGCCACACCAATGTTTATAGCAGCTCAATTCACAATATCTAAGTATGCAACCAGCTTAGCTGCCCTACAACAGATGGATGTATAAGGAAAATGTGGTATATATACACAATAGAATATTACTCAATCATAATGAAGAATGACTTTATGACATTTTCTGGAAATGAATGAATTTGGAGACTATTATGCTAAGAGAAATAAGCCAATCCCCAAAAAATCAAAGTTCAAATGCTCTCTCTGATATGTGGATGCTAACACACAACAAGCAGGGAGGGGAAGAATAGAAATGCAGTAGATTAGACAAAGGGGATTGAAGGGAAGGGAGGGTTAGGGCAGGAATAAGAAAGACAGTGGAGTGAATCTGACATAACTTTCCTGTGTACATATATGAATATGCCACAGTGAATCTCTACATCATGTACAACCACAATCCTGGGAATTTAATTAGAATAAAATGTGCTCCACGTTTGTATAAATAAGTCAAATTATACTCTCATGTATAACTAAAAAGAACAACAACAAAAAGAAACAAAAGGCCAATTTTTTTTTTAAATGTCTCAAGCTAAATTAAAATGGTAATATAAGTTTCCACTTTAGGAAAGTAGAAATTAACAAGTAAATTAAATCTAAAGAAAGTGAAAGTTAGAAATAATAAATTTGAGAATAAACCAATGAAATTGAAAGCAGGAAAACAGAGAATATCAACAAAATCAAAAGATGTTTCTTTAAAAACATCAATAAAACTGATAAATTCCTAACCAGGGTAATTAAGATTAAAAAAGAACACCTAAATCACTAATACCAGCAATGGAAGACAAACTATCACTTGTGATTTCATCAATATTAAAAGCATAATAAAGGAATATTTTGAAAAATTATGAGAGAACAAATTGGATAACTTGGGTGAAATAGACCAAGTCCTTTAAAACAATCTACTAAAACTCACACAAGGCATATAATTTGTTATGTTTCAGTTTTTGAAAACTGAACCAACAATTAATAATGCTCTCAAACATGCCAAGATGGTTTCACTGATGAATTCTACCAAACAAGGAACAATTCTCCATAATTTTTAAATGTCTCAAGCTAAATTAAAATGGTAATATTTGAACATAATATAACATTTGAATATAATATAACAATTCTCCATAATTTGTTCCAGAAAATAATAGCACAAGAAATACTTCCTAACTCATTGTTTTGTAATCTGTTAACATGGGGATATCTTCCTTGCCACATTGTTATGAAGTTTAAGCAGAATGAATGATTTGGTTCTCAGCACTAGTGTTTCCCCTCATTCCTTCAGTGGCAGAATTCTACTCAGATTTTACTTACTGTGTTCTTTCACTAACTAAGTGAGGCAAATTCCATAGATACCTATACAAATTTGTGATAAAACAATTTTGATCATCCTATCAATTAAACTATTTTGGATAAGCATCCTAAGCATATGGCTACTCATTTGTGTTTAACTATATCTTCTTCCTTTAATATTGCAAGTCTTCTTATGTTCTTAATTTTGAACTTCTCCAATATAATGAAGCTTCAATTAATCCTGTGTTATACTTTCGGCTGTGTGTTCAATTAACATCTGGGCACCTACAGTGCTAGAATCCACCCAATGGCAAGGAGAAATTCCTGTCAAGTGTCAGACAATAATGGGCAATTATATGCTGATAAACAAGAACTGACTATTAGAATACCTACTCTCTGCACCTTGTAAAAAATTTCTTTCAGACACTATCACTCTTACATTTTAACCTACAATCTCACATACTTACCTTAGCCCTAGTCATCCAGTGTTAGCTAAGTTATAAGAGTGAATATGCTGTTAGGGCAGCTTTAGTTTGGGGAAAAATCTAGTGCTGATTATTATTTCCTTAAAATTTGCTTCTGACCCAGTAGAATAATCATCTTGCCATGGGAAGCTATTTATTAACTCAAGAAAACCACCTGCACAACACTCATGCAGTGTCACTTTTTAAATGGGGGGTAGGGGATTGCTTTTCTGAAAAATAACCTCATCAAGAAAAAACACTGGGGATGGTAATTCTAAATCCTGCCATAGCCCTTGCTTGCCAGAGCAGACAGCTTTTGCTATTAGGATGCCTAGCCAAACACAAATAATCTACTGCCAAAATGAGCTCCTTGGGACAATTTAGGAGTCTTTGGAAGTGAACGGCTCTTTGAGCTGGAAAGCAGCCCAGGTCCATTTTCAAACCCAAGTCAAAATGACAAAGAGCAAATTTCCTGGGCCACTCACCCCAAAGTGTAAGATGACTTTAGGTTGGCAGCAGCACTGTTTATCTAGTTATTTAAGGCTTTTCACCAGATACTCACAACTGAGTACTTAAACAACAGGCTTCAATGTTAGTAAGCAGGACAGTGCTGATGCACCACATGAGAAAAAAACCTCTGGGATTATAAGGACAAGATGAAAAATCAAATGTTACAAATATATTTTTCAGGCCCATGCCGCAGCAGGCACTGGCAGGAGGAAGGGCCCAGCCACCTGCCTGCCTGACCACCACTGGCCCACACCACCACTGGGACTAGGAACAGCAGGCCCCGGCTGAAGAAAGGGCCCGGCAGGAAGAGGGCCTGGCCAGAGGAAGGGGCCCACCCACTGCCTGTGTGACCCCCATCCACCTACACCTCTACCAGGAGAAGCAGCAGGCACTGGCCAAATTAAAAATTTAATTTAATTTAAATTAAATTAAATTTTTAAAAAATGACTGGTAATACAAATCATGTCTCAATAATAACCCTGAATATCAATGGCCTAAACTCACCAATTAAAAGACATAGGCTAATAGACTGGATTAAAAAAAGAGACCCAACAATATGTTGCCTTCCAGAGACACATCTCATACGAAAAGATGCCCACAGACTGAAGGTGAAAGGATGGGATAAAATATACCATTCACACAATCTACCTAAGCAAGAAGGGGGTCTCCATCCTCATGCCAAATAAAGTAGACTTCAAGCTAAAGTTAATAAAAGAGATAAAGATGGACATTTCATACTGCTCAAGGGAATCATAGATTAACTATTATAAATATATATGCCCCAAATAATGGAGCATCTACATTCATCAATCAAACTCTTCTCAAGTTCAACAATCAAATAGACCACAACACAATAATTCTAGGTGACTTTAACACACCCCTTTCACCACTGGATAGATCTTCCAAACAAAAGTTAAACAAAGAAACTATAGAACTCAATCCCAGCTCGGAAAGGCAGGGGAACAAGCCCCGGCCTGCAAGAGTTCCAGCTAGCCCTCCAGATGCCTTCCCAGCTCGGCCCAACCACCTTGGAGACACCATCCCTGCTGGGGATGGCGGGGGATCAAGCACAGGACTACAAGCTTTCCTGCTAGACCCACCTGCAAGCTCAGCCTGCCTATGTGTGTTCCCAGCTCTGCCCACCCACTCAGGAGCCACAAGTATTCTCTGCCTCTGCCTACAGGGCAGGGAAAAGGCCCCAGGCACAGGAACAGGGAATATTACATGGGGATACCTATCTTTTGTTTCTCCTACTAACACCCTAATTCCCATGATTACCCTTCTCACTAGTCAAATAATCTAATACCTCTATCTTCTTACATCCTACCCCACAAACGTTTTAGCCAACCCATAAGTCCCCCCTTCTACCATTAGATACTGTGAACTACCACACAAAAATACTGACTAAATGGTAGAAGATAATCGATCTCATCATTTATGGTTAAATTGTCAAAATTGTAAATATAAAAATAGAAACTAATTGATATATGGCAATACGTTGGGTACTTTGACTGCTGTGATTTTGATCTTTCCCTTAAAAGTTATGCATCAGGTAACCTGTAGGGATGATATAAGACAATAAGACAGAAACAGGAAACTGCAAGAGAGGAAAAAACATAGATATCATGAAAAAACAAGGGAGGAAAATGCCCCAAACAAACCAAGATACTACAGCAATAGAATCCATAGAAAGCACAGTAGGTGAAATGTCAGAAAAGGAATTCCAAATATACATAATGAAGATGATTCGGGATTTAAAAAAAGGACCTAAGTGAGCAGATACAGGCAAAAATTGATCTCTCCAACAAAGAGATAAGAGATCAAATACAGGCAACCATTGATCACACCAACAAAGAGATAAGAGAACAAATACATACAGGTAGCAAAAGATTACTTCAAGAAAGAGATAGAGTCTGAGAAAAACCAAACAGAAATACTTGAAATGAAAGAAACAATAGGTCATTTTAAAAAGTCAGTAGATAGTATCAACAATAGATTGGATCACTTGGAAGATAGAACCTCAGACAATGAGGACAAAATATATAATATTGAAAATAAAGTTGACCACACAGTGAAGATGGTAAGAAACCATGAACAAAATATCCAAGAATTATGGGATACCATCAAAAGACCGAAAATAAGATTTATTGGAATTGAGGAAGGTGCAGAGAATCAATCCAAAGGAATGCAAAATCTCTTTAATGAAATAATATCAGAAAATTTCCCAAACAAGAAGAATGAATTTGAAAACCAAATATAAGTAGTATATAGGACACCAAATGTACAAAATTATAACAGATCTACACCAAGTCACATTAGATTGAAAATGCCTAGCATACAAAATAAGGATAGGATTTTAAAGGCTGCAAGAGAGAAAAATCAGATATCCTATAGAGGAAAACCAATTCACATCACAGCAGATTTTTCAACCCAGACCCTCAAAGCAAGGAGAGCCTGGAACAACATATATCAGGCTCTAAAAGATAACGGATGCCAACCAAGAATCTTATATCCAGCAAAATTAAGCTTTAGATTTGATGATGAAATAAAAACCTTCCATGATAAACAAAAGCTAAAAGAATTTACAACAAGAAAGCCGGCACTACAGAACATCCTTGGCAAAATATTCCATGAGGAAGAATTGAAAAACAACAATGCAAACCTTCAAAGGGAAGAACAACAATAAAGGAAAACTAACTATAGGAGAAATCAAGTCAAGCTAAATACCAAAAATAAAATAGAAGTAAATAAAATTTGAAATGACTGGTAATGCAAATCATATCTCAATAATAACCCTGAATGTTAACGGCCTAAACTCATCAATTAAAAGACATAGGCTGATAGATTGGATTTTAAAAAGACCCAACAATATGTTGCCTTCAAGAGACACATCTCATAGGAAAAGATGCCCACAGACTGAAGGTGAAAGGATGGAATAAAATATACCACTCATACGGACTACGTAAGCAAGCAGGGGTTTCCATCCTCATATCAAAGAAAGTAGACTTCAAGCCAAAGGTAATCAAAAGAGATAAGGAAGGGCATTTCATACTACTTAAGGGAATCATACATCAACAAGAAATAACTGTCATAAACATATATGCCCGAAATAACCGAACATTCACGTTCATCAAACAAACCCTTCTCAAGTTCAAGAACCAAATAGACCACAACACAATAATTCTAGGTGACTTTAACACACCGCTTTCACCACTGAATAGATCTTCCAAACAAAAGCTAAACAAAGAAACTGTAGAACTCAATAATACAATCAATATCTTAGATTTAACTGATATATATACAGTATATTATCCATCAACAAGTCAGTACACTTTCTTCTCCCAGCACATGGATCATTCTCTAAAATTGATCATATATTATGCCATAAAGCAACACTAAACAAATATAAAAAAGTAGAGATACGAACCTGCATACTATCAGATCATAATGGAATGAAACTAGAAATCAATGATAAAATAAGAAACAAAACCCATTCCAACACCTGGAGACTAAATAATATGCTATTGAATGAACAGTGGGTTGCAGAAGATGTCAAAAAGGAGATAAAAAAATTCTTAGTGGTAAATCAGAACACCGATACAACATATCGAAATCTCTGGGACAATATGAAGGCAGTACTAAGAGGAAAATTCATTGCATTGAATTCATTGCTTCAAAGAAGAAAAGGTCAAAAAATAAATGAATTAACATTACACCTCAAAGCCCTAGAAAAAGAAGAACAAATTAACCCCAAAAGCAGTAGAAGACGGGAAATAATTAAAATCAGAGCCGAAATCAATGAAATTGAAACAAAAAACACAATTGAAAAAATAGACAGAAACGAAAGTTGGTTCTTTGAAAAAATAAATAAAATTGATAAACTATTAGCTATGCTAACTAAGGAGAAAAATACTCAAATTACCAATATATGTGATGAAAAAGAAAACATCACAACAGACACTACAGAAATACAGAAGATAATTAGAAATTATGTTGAAAATTTATACTCCAATAAAATAGAAAATATCAAAGGCATCGACAATTTTTTAGAAATATACGTCATGCCCAAACTAAATCAGGATGATATACACAACTTAAATAGATCAATTTCAAGCAAAGAAATAGACGATGCCATCAAAAACCTACCAACCAAGAAAAGCCCAGGTCCAATGGATACACAACCGGGTTCTACAAGACCTTTAAAGAAGAACTAACACCAATACTTCTCAAACTATTCCATGGAATAGAAAAAGAGGGAACCCTTCCAGACTCATTCTATGAGGCCAATATCACCCTGATTCTAAAACCAGACAGAGACAAATCAAAGAAAGAAAACTTCAGACCAATATCACTAATGAATACAGATGCAAAAAATCTCAATAAAATTCTGGCAAATCGAATAAAAAACACATCAAAAAAATAGTACATCACAATCAAGTGGGGTTCATTCCAAGAATGCAAGGTTGGTTCAACATAAGGAAACCAATAAATGTTATTCACCACAACAATAAACTCAAAGATAAAAATCATACAATCATCTCAATTGGCGCAGAGAAAGCATTTGACAAGATACAGCACCCCTTCATGTTCAAAATGCTAGAAAAAATAGGGATAACAGGAACATACCTCAACATCATAAAGGCCATTTATGCTAAGCCCCAGGCCAACATCATCCTAAATGGAGAAAAATTGAAAGCATTCCCTCTAAAAACTGGAACAAGACAGGGATGTGCTCTTTCACCACTATTACTTAACATAGTTCTTGAAACCCTGGCCAATGCAATTAGACAGATGAAAGAAATAAAAGGGATATGGATAGGAAAAGAAGAACTCAAACTATCACTGTTTGCAGACAATATGATTCTATACATAGAAGATCCAAAAAACTCTACCAGAAATCTTCTAGATCTAATAAACGAATTCAGCAAAGTGGCTGGATATAAAATCAATACCCATAAATCAAAGGCATTTCTGTACATCAGCGACAAATCCTCAGGAAGAGAAACTAGGAAATCCACCCCATTTACTATAATGTCAAAAAAATAAATAAATAAAATACTTGGGAATCAACCTAACAAAAGAAGTGAAAGACTTCTACAATGAAAACTACAGCACACTAAAGAAAGAACTTCAAGAAGATCTTAGAAGATGGAAAGATCTACCTTGTTCATGGATAGGTAAAATTAATATTGGCAAAATAACTATTCTACCAAAAGCACTATACAATTTCAATGCAATCCTAATCAAAATCCCAATGTCATTCCTCATAGAAATAGAAAAAGCAATCATGAAATTCATCTGGAAAAATAAGAGACCCAGAATAGCCAAAGCAATTCTTAGCAAGAAGAGTGAAGCTGGTGGCATTACTATTCCAGATCTTAAATTGTATTACAAAGCAATAGTAACTAAAACAGCATGGCATTGGCACCAAAATAGACCAGTAGACCAATGATACAGAATAAAAGACACAGAGACTAACCCACACACCTTGTATTAGACAAAGGTGTCAAAAACATACATTGGAGAAAAGACAGCCTCTTCAACAAATGGTGTTGGGAAAACTAGAAATCCTTATGTAATAAAATAAAATTAAACCTCTCTCTCTCTCCATGCACAAAACTCAACTCAAAATGGATCAAGGACCTAGGAATTAAACCAGAGATCTTGCACCTAATAGAAGAAAAAGTAAGCCAAGATCTCCAACATGTTGGACTAGGACCCAACTTCCTCAATAAGACTCCTATAGTGTAAGAACTAAAACCAAGAATCAATAAACGGTATGGATTCAAACTAAAAAGCTTCTTCTCAGCAAAAGAAACAATCAGTGAGGTGAACAGAGAACCTACAGAATGGGAACAAATCTTTACCACATGCACAACAGACAGAACATTAACTTCAAGGATATATAAAGCTCTCAAAAACCTTTACACCAAAAAAAAAAAAAAAAAAAAAAAAACAACCAATCAATAAATGGGCTAAGGAACTGAACAGACCTGATATTCATGCATTTATCTAAGAATCTTTCTATGCCCGTGAACACTATGTGACACACCTGTAAGTTTGAGCTGTTAACACGTGTATACTTGTTAAGGCAAAAAGTATATAACTGGGTGAGGTTGGCTAGAGGGGGTGGTTGGAGTTGGAGAGGTTGTTAGAGCTGGAGAGAGAAGTTAGAAGAAGGAAGAATAAAGAACCTATTCATTTCCAGTCTGCCTCCGAATTCTTTTCCGCGGTATCGTTGCTACAGGCGGCAACAAAGGCAGTGCCATTGCAGCACTGAGTCAGGAAGAGAGTAGTAGGAGTAAACTAAAAAACAGAATTATTAGATCTTCAGGTATCTGAAGTTGATCTCTGCTCACACACATTGCTGCTTGAGCTCCCACGAACATTAGCTGGCAAAATATCACATTCAGAATGGATTAAAGAAAAACTGAGGGTATTTAGCTGACAAAATATTATATTTAAGATAGATTAAACAAAAGCTAAGAGCATTTTAGAAAAATAATTTCTTAGCTGGAACTTTTGAGCCTCTGCATACACAGCAACCTTCCATGAATATACCTGTTGAAACTATTTAAATTAGTCAGCTATTTAACAAATAAAGTTAATTACAAATAAACAATCCATGTCAAATACCAAAATATCAGGCTATACAGTATTAGTCATATTCCTTGCTGAAGAGAAGTCCTAGAGATATTTATAAATTAAGTTTGAAGGTACCTTCATTTTTTTAATTGTTTACCCAATTTGAATATATTTAACTTAAATGAATTAAAGTTATTTGGATCCTTTTTTTTTTTAACGAGTTTCATGAGCGCTCGGTTTTTGTTATTTGTGAAGTCACATTAACATGAAATCTGGACAGACGCACAGACATAAAGACATATATTTGTGACGTCACATTTACATGAAATCTAGACAAGTACACAGACATAAAGACATATATAAAAAAGAAAAACACAATTGTGTGCACACTAAAGAGAGATCCTCTCGTCCCAGCCGAGAGGAATGAGACTTAAGTTGTGAATTTATTGAAGGAAAAAGCGCGCAGCTTAAAAATTTCTTAGCTGAAAAGGCAAAGATGAGGTTCCTTTGTCAGAAAAGAGACAAATTCACGCAGGTGCGCGGATTGATACCTCTTTTAAGGGAATCATTCCACAACTTCTTCATCTTGGCCCTTTTGATTTGGCACTTGTTTTATTAATCTTGATTCTGCAACAACTTCATCTTGGCCTTTTTGATTTGGTACCTGTTTTATTAATCTTGATGTTATCCACACCGGCGCGGTTTCATGCTGTGGAAAAACACAAACAGATCCTCTCCCCCAAATTAATACTGGGTCTGGGCCCTTCCATGTGCCTGAAAGAACATGCTTCCAGTAAACCAAAGGTTTATGTTGTTGATGTGGATTCCAGTGTCTGTCTCCAGCCGAATATCCTTTGTTAATCCAAAGTTAAAAATTTTAAAGTAAAAAGGGCAACGGCTAATCTATCTTTAGGATTTGTCCAATTTCCTTCTTTTTGTTTCAAAAGCATAAGTTTGAGTGTGGGATTAGCTCGTTCAATTATACCTTGGCCTTGAGGATTATACAGAATACCAGTCTTATGAAGTATACTGAATTTTGCGCAAAACTGTTTGAAAGATGAGGACGTATATGCAGGGCCATTGTCTGTTTTAAGCATTTTGGGAATGCCCAGTGCAGCAAAAGCTTGTAAACAATGAGATGTAACATCTTTAACTTTTTCTCCCGCATGTAAGGAAGCAAAAATCATGCCTGAGCATGTATCTATGGTCACATGAATAAATCGCAATTTTCCAAAATTTGGCTCATGAGTGACATCCATCTGCCACAAATGATTGGGCATTAATCCTCTTGGGTTGACCCCATAATGTGGATTGGGCAAATGTGTCACACAAGATTGACAAGCCTTCACAATTGTTCGAGCTTGATCTTTTAGTTATTTTGAACCTTTGTTGTAAAGTAGTACTATTAACATGAAATTGAGAATGGAACAAGGTTGCTTGTTGGACTGCTGAAAATATAAAGATTGTTTGAGTGAGGGCATCGGCCTTTTGATTACCTTCATGGAGAGCACCAGGCAAATTAGTATGAGCTCTGATATGTCTAATAAACAAAGGTTCTTTACGATCCCATAGAAGGTTTTGAATTTGAAAAAACAATTGAAAGGCTGGAGTATGAGGTGCTATTGGACCTGCTAGCTCCAATTTAGGGACAGCATGTACAATATAGTGGCTGTCTGAAAAAATATTTATGGGTTGTTCTTTAAAACTTTCAAGAGCTATAATAATAGCTTCTAGCTCAACTAATTGAGCTGATTTATGGGCAATAATATGAATCATATTTTCTTTTTGAGTGACTACTGCAGCAGTACCATTAGAGGACCCATCTGTAAATACATTTAATGCCTTAGGAATAGGTTAATTTTTTATTATCTGTGGAAATATAATGGGATGATTGATACAAAAAGATAGTATAAGAGACTTAGGAAGATGGTTATCAAAATTTGCAGAAGTAGAGCATCTAGCTATAGCCCAATCATTATCATTGAAGCATAAATATTCAGCCTGTGATGATGAATAGGGAGTAATAATAGTAGCGGGGTGAATACCAAAGATTTTAGTAGAAGTCTTAAGTCCTTGAAGAATAAGTTTAGCCACCATGGAGGTGTAAGACTCAATTGTACTTTTAGGAGAGACAGGCAAATATATTCATAATAAAGGCCCCTGTTGCCAAAATACTCCTGTGGGTGTATATTGTGAAGAAATAATGATCAATATCAGTGGTAGAGTAAAATCAATTCTATCACAATGGGATCCTTCAATGGCCTTTTCTACCAACTTTAAAGCTTCCCTAGCATCAGGAGTCAATGTTCGCGGTGAAAATGGATCAGGGTTCCCACGAAGGATATCAAATAAGGGTTTTAATTGGCCAGTAGTGAGGCTTAGTGTAGGGCAAAGCCAATTAATGTCTCCCAGCAATTTTTGAAAATCATTAAGAGTAGCTAGATGTTCCTTATTTATTAAATTTTTTTGAGGCCTAATAAAAGTATCCATAATTTGGAATCCTAGATATAATATTGGAGATCTAGTTCGAACCTTTTCTTCAGCAATGTTTAGTCCATATCGTTTCAAGTTTTCTGATATATCACTAAATATGGTGAATAATACTTCTTGATTAGGATGAGGAAGCAAAACATCATCCATATAATGGAGGCACAAAGCTCTGGGTATTTGTTCTTGATAGGCTGAATAACTTTATCTACATAGATTTGACATATAGTGGGGCTATTAGCCATACCCTGGGGTAAAACTTTCCACCAAAATCTTTGATCAGGTCCATTATTATTAATAGAAGGAACTGAAAAAGCAAACCTGGGGGCATCCAGAGGATGTAAAGGAATAGAAAAAAAAAAATCCTTTTTATCAAGGGTTATAAGATGAAAATTGTTTGGAATAGCTACAGGATTAGGAAGTCCAGGTTGAGTAGGGTCCATAATTTGCATAGTTTCATTGATTTCTCTAAGATCATGTAACAATAGCTGTTTTCCTGATCTTTTCCTAATCACGAATATGGGGGAATTCCAGGGAGAGGTGGAAGGTTCTATAGGTCCTGCTTCTAGTTGTTCTTGAACTAGTAGGTGGGCCGCTTGTAATTTCTCTCTAGATAGGGGCCACTGAGGGACCCAAACTGGCTTATCAGAAAGCCATGGTATTTTCAAAATTGTTTTCTCAGTGGCCCCTAAAAAAATATCCTTTACCTTTTCGATGATGCTTTCATTTAAGCTCAATAGGGTTAGGATTACCCTGTAGATTTTTATTTTTAACACCTGCAGGCTTGGTTGCGAGGTGTACTCCCATTTGTTGTAAAATATCTTTTCCCCATAAGGTAACTGGCAAGCTGGACAAAACATAAGGCTGAAATGTTCCTTGATGCCCTTCATCATCCCCCCATTTTAAAACTGTTGCACTTTGTTCTGGGCTATTAGACTATCCCAAGCCTCTCAAACTGGTTAAGGCTTTCTGTAAAGGCCAGTGTTTGGGCCATTGTCATACATTGATAATGGAGGAGTCAGCCCCAGTGTCAATCAATCCCTCCATCTCTATTCCTTGAATTTTTATTTTGCACATAGGCCTCTGTGAACAGTCCTGAACCTAGCAAGCCATAGGTCCCGAGCCAATGGAACCAAATCCCCTATTCTTCCTATTTTGAGGCATACTCTTCATGTAAACTGGGAAGGAGAAGCAGCTGAGCAATTCTATCACCTTGGTTAACAGAATAAATGCCTCGAGGTGAATAAGCATAATCTTAATTTCTCCTTGGTAGTCTGAGTCTATTACACCTGGAGTCACTTGAAAACCTGATAAGCTTTTAGAACTTCACCAGAGGATAAGTCCTACTGTCCCTAAGGGAAGAGGTCCCCTGACTCCTGTGGGAATCAGTTGAACCCCCATTTCAGGTGTTAGCACTATTTGGGCGGTAGAACAGAGGTCTAATCCTGCACTTCCTCTTGTTCCTCTGACAAGGGAGTCAATGGGTAAGAGGGATTGTGTTGAGGAATCATTTGGATGGATGTTTGAGGATCCTCCTCTAATGCCTCGTACATTTGTGGGCCCCGGGGCATTGGGCCCCGTGCCCCGGTTTTTGAATTGCCATATAAAATGTTACCATAAATATCAGTTTTAGATCTGCACTTATTAGCCCAATGGTTTCCTTTTTTACACCTGGGGCAGCGGCCTGGGGCACGAGACGAGCTTGGTCTTATTTCTATTGTCTCTTGCCTTCTTTGGGGATATTGTTTTCTAAAATAACCTGATTGACTATAATAATTTTTAGGTTGAGCCCTTCTTGTAAAATATTGAGGAAAAGCACCTCTCATGGATGCTGCGATTACATTTCCTGTAACAAAGGCATCATTTATATCTTTGCATAGCCTTATATATACCGAAAGGTCCCTTTTGTTTTTCCAAGGTCTGATAGCGTCTTGACAATATTTGTTGGCATTTTCATATGCCAGCTGAACAACTAATGGCATGGCTTGATCAACGTCTCCAAACACTCTACCTGCACTTCGCAAAAGTCGGTCAGCAAAGTCAGCATTAGGTCCCTGAATTACTTTAGACAAGCTACCCTGTAAGTCACCAGTTCCTTGTAAAGTTTTCCATGCCCTAACAGCTGCGGCGTATATTTGAGTGTAAACTCCAGGATCATACTGAATTTGAAGCTGTAAATCAGTATATTTCCCTTCTCCGGTTAGCATGTCTATGTTACGGTTTGGAAATCCTGCGGTCGCATTTCTTCTAGCTGTTTCAACACATAACTCTTGGAATTGAGACCTCCAAATCAAGTATTGTCCCCACTCAATACTGCCTTACATAAGCCTTTCCAATCTGATGGAGTTAAATTCAAAGCATTAAGGGCTTCAAGCATACTTATGGTAAAAGGAGCTTGGGGTCCATATGTCATTGTTGCTTCTTTAAAATTTTTTATAGTTTTAAAATCTAAAGGTTGATGATACCTTTGCTCGTCTTGATTTTCAAGTACTGGCAGATCCCAATGTCCCTGCGAGTTTTGACACTCAAGGGCACATAAGCGCTCAGAAAGACCGTTAATCTCTGCTTCAAGGGCACGCAAGTGTTCAGAAATACCCCTCATAGTGTCTGTAATTGATTCAACCCATGAGGGAGCAGAGGGCACAAGTGGTTCCTCCACTTGACAGTCCCTTATCTTGGTCCTCTTTAATTTCCTTTTGTTCATTTTATCGGAATTACTTTTAGTTAATTCCTCTTCACTACTACTACTTTCACTGGTCCTACTTGACTTAGTAACATCCTGAGTTCCAGGTTCAATTGAGAGCACATATTCTTCAGCTATCTTTAATAAATCTTGAATAGCTTTAGCAGCTCGGATATTTGTTATTTTTGAGCCCACACTATTACTATCCTTACTGGTCCTAACTGACTCAGTGGAGGCTATGCTTTCATGATCACTTTCACTTTTTTCCAAATCCTCCTCACTATCAACTGACTCAGCTATATCAAAGAATTCTTCCATAGCCTTTATCACTCAGGTCTTAGTTATTTTCAAACCCATTTTAACCGCTCTGATTAGACTCCTGCGAGGCTCCTGAATTTTCTTATTGTGCCGATTCCGAATTCCCCGTATGGGCCACCACTAATATGAAATGAAATGTACTCTTCAAACATGTATAACAAATTAGAATAATAAAATTTTAAATAAAAGAAATATAAAAAGCAATCATGAAATTTATCTGGAAAAATAAGAGACCCAGAATAGCTAAAGCAATTCCTAGCAAGAAGAGTGAAGCTGGTGGCATTACTATTCCAGACCTTAAATTGTATTACAAAGCAATTATAACAAAAACAGCATGGTATTGGCATCAAAATAGACCAGTTGACCAATGGTACAGAATAGAAGACACAGAAACTAACCCACACACCTACAGTTATCTTATATTAGACAAAGGTGCCAAACACATACATTGGAGAAAAGACAGCCTCTTCAACAAATGGTGTTGGGAAAACTGGAAATCCTTATGTAATAAAATGAAATTAAACCTCTATCTCTCCCCATGCACAAAACTCAACTCAAAGTGGATCAAGGACCTAGGAATTAAACCAGAGACCTTGCACCTAATAGAAGAAAAAGTAGGCCCAAATTTCTATCATGTTGGATTAAGCCCCAACTTCCTCAATAAGACCCCTGTAGTGCAAGAATTAAAACGAAGAATCAATAAACAGGATGGATTCAAACTAAAAAGCTTCTTCTCAGCAAAAGAAACAATTAGTGAGGTGAATAGAGAACCTACAAAATGGGAGCAAATCTTTACCACAAACACATAACATTGAACACTAACTTCAAGGATATATAAAGCTCTCAAAAACTCTAACACACACACACACACACACACACACACACACAAAAACACACAAATCAATAAATGGGCCAAGGAATTAAACAGACACTTCTCGTAAGATGTTACACAATCAACAAATATATGAAAAAATGTTCAACATTTCTAGCAATTAGAGAAATGCAAATCAAAACAACTCTAAGATTTCATTTTACTCCAGTCAGAATGGCAACTATCAAAAATATAAACAACAATAAATGCTGATGAGGATATGGGGGAAAAGGCACACTCATACATTGCTGGTGGGACTACAAATTGGTGGAGCCAATCTGGAAAGTAGTATGGAGATTCCTAGGAAAACTTGGAATGGAACCGCCATTTGACCCAGCTATCCCTCTCCTTGGTCTATACCCAAAAGACTTAAAAACAGCTTATTAGAGGGACACAGTCACACCAATGTCTATAGCAGCACAATTCACAATAGCTAGAATGTGGAACCAACCCTGATGCCCATCAGCAGATGAATGGATAGGGAAACTTTGGTATATATACACAATGGAACACTACACTGCACTAAAAGAGAATAAAATCATGGCATTTGCAGGTAAATAGATGGAGTTGGAGAAAAAATGCTAAATGAAGTTAGCCAATCCCAAAAAACCAAAGGTGGAATGATCTCTTTGTTATGAAGATACTGACTTACAAAGGCAAGTAGGGGAGATGAGAGGAATGAAGAAACTTTAAATAGAATAAAGGGAGAGAGGGCAGAGGAGGGGGCAAGGGGATAGGAATAATATAATAAGGTATAATAAGTTAGACATCATTACCATAAGTACATGTATGAAGACACAATTGTTATGAAAATAGTTTATGTAAAACCAGCAACTTGAAAATTTGTACTCTTTATATGTAATATGCAATGAATTGCACTCTGCAAGCATGTATAACAAATTAGAATAAAAATAAATTTACAAAAACAAATATATTTTTCAGCTTAGTTTTTTTTATTTAGCATCAAAATATTGCAAAAACAATTTCTTTGAGAGCTTATAGAGGAGGATGGCAAGAACTTTTGGCTGAATGAACATTAAATACTGTTTTAATCAAAAACTTTTCCTACATTTCCTTGAAAGGAACCATAGATAAATCTAATTAGCATTAGGATTTTCCATACTCTTCACTATGAGTTAATAGAGAGGTTGAAACAATTACCTGACATTTTTTCTGCTAGATAAAACTTCATTCTTAAGACGGAAGGAAAATCTGAATAAATGCTCTAGCTTCGTTGGCTTAATTTAGTTGCTTGGTTTTTGTTGAATTCAAAAATAATTAATTTTGAGGTCACAGCAGGGCAATATATGATTAGTTTCCCGCTAGCTTTGTTGTAGGTAACGCCTCCCCGTGCGTGGGTCCTGATGATAATGGTTGCCTAGTTTACTTTTCAGGGACTTGATCACTTTTGTTAGAACTCTCTACTTGGCTTGCTTAGGTGTCTGATGAGTGAGCTTTTGATGTCAGAGGGCCCAAACCTCCACCTTTTGATCATGCTAATGTCACCATTTTCTGAACACACCTCCTATGAAGAGCTATAAAGATTAATTATGCATGTGCAAACTAGAGATCCCCTAGCTCATTTCAAAAATATTCCCAAATTCTGTCCTCAGGGAGGTGGATTTGAGACATAGGTCTCTTGCTTTTTTACACTTGCCACCCTTGTTAATAAACTCATTCTCTTTTATAAAACTCATTGTTTCTATGATTGGCATACTGCACAGTGGAAAAACAGGCCTTGCTTTGTAACACCTTTATCACATGTAGAAAATGGTGATGACATGAGCATCTCTATAGTTTTGACAAATGAATATATAGGCAGTTATTTAAATTGTAGAAGTTACTCCCCTCTCTCTGTTCACTCTGAGTTTTTAGAGAACATCCTCAAGCATTCTGTTATTTGTGTTCTTCTAAAGTCTAGAGATTTAAGATTTATCAAATATTCTCTCAAGTAAAACATTTGTAAATGTTTCCAAGGAAAAGAATTTTAATTGACATGAATTTATGATGCATTATCAAGTTCATTTGCATATTATCTTGTGCTTAAATCTCACTGATGATGCACAGGCTGTGTGTATGACTTCTACTCAGGAAGGATTTCTTGGAGTCATGCAGTCTGGGTTTAAAATCCAGCTATATTCTTAAGAGATTTGTGATCTTGAACAAATTATTAAACTTCTGTAATGCTTGTTTCCTCATTTGAAAAATAAGAAATGAAATAATATTAAAATAATAATAACCCACAGAGTTATTAAAAGGATTTGTAATGGTTCATGCATGTGAAGTAGTTAAAACAGTGCCTGTCATATAGCAAGTACTTAAGTATTAGCTATTTTCAAACTATAAAATTCTCAGATACACTTTAAAAAATAATTGGGGATAAACATTCCAATAGTTGCTTATTCAAAGGTCATTTATATTTGATTTTGGTATTTACATTCCTACTTTCATTTCAATGTTGGTATGTCTACATTCTAAAGTTATATATTTGAGTTTCTACTGATTCTTCTCTATTTTGATATACTTTCTTAATAGTTTTATATATCTTTTATTTAGTTCACTTATTTATCTTCATAGTTTTGGTTTTGAATGCACCTGTAGGAAATGGCAGGCCAGATATATAAGATTTTAAATGATAAATGGCAGGATTTCTTATTTGACTAGTTCATTGCATTATGGGGTACATGTATTAAGCCATAAGAAATACAAGATAGACATATTAGAATAAATATGTGGATGTCACCTTTTTGTTGCTAGAACAAATATCTGACTGAGATAAATCAACTTAGAAGAGAGGAAGGTTTATTCAGGCTTATGGTTTCAGAGGTTTCAGTCTGTAGTTGGCTAGTCCTGTTGCTTTGGGCCTGTGATGGCACAGTATATCATGGCAGAGAACATCATAAAGGAAAAAATATGCTCACCTCACAGTAGCTGGAAAGCAAAGAGAGACAGAAGAGGGGCTAAGATCTCAATATCCTATTTAAGGACATACCCTCAATAACCTAACTTCTTTACACTAGGCCCCATATCCTAAAGGTTCCGCTGTTTCCTAATTGTGCCACAGGCTGGGGATCAAGCCTTGAAACCATGGGCCTTTGGGGACATACAAAATGCAAACTGCACCAGTATAGAACTACAAACAGAAATAGATATAAATATATACAATGGGATATTATTCAGCATTAGAAAAGAATAAAATCATGGCATTTGAAGGTAAATGGAAGGAGTTTGAAAATATAATGCTAAGTTAGCCAATCCCCCCAAAAAACAAATGCCAAATGTTTTCTCTGATTTAAGGATGCTGACTCATAATGGGGTTGGGTGAGGCATGGGAGGATTAGGATTAGATGAACTCTACATAGGGCAAAGAGGAGGGAGGACAAGGAAGGAGGCATGGGGGTAGGAAAGATGGTGAAATGAGATTGGCATCATTACCCTAAGTACATGTATGAAGACAAAAATGGTGTGATACCACTTTGTGAACAACCAGAGATATGAAAAATTGTGCTCTATATGCATAATATTAATTGTAATGCATTCTACTGTCATGTATAACAAATTAAAATTTAAAAATTAAAAAAAGAAATAGGTATGGATATAGAAACACACATGTACATATAAAATGTGGCCATAACCATTTAATTTTGGTTGAAAACGCTAAGAATGTAATCTAAATAAGTCTGTAGCCAGTTAGTTGATTTTATCTGTAGCCTGTAGTTAGAATATCATAAGAGGTTCCAGTAACATTATTTTCATATACAAATATGGCACAAGTTTAATAGAAGGAATTTTTGTGTTATATGAAATTAGCACAAAAAGTTTGGCTTTCATGTGATTAGTCTACTGGAAATCATATGGAAAAATGTTCAGAGCTAGTATGAGAATGACTTAAGGAGAACCAATTACTATTGGAGAATAACTGAAACTAGGATTGTAACATTTCTAAATAATAAGTACCTCTTAATAGAAGAAAAATTGAGTACCTCTACATGATTATTAAATCCAATAAATTTCCATCTTGTTCATAGTTCTATTTCCAAGATTTAGCAGAGTGTCTGAGGCAAATGTAAAACTGGATAAATCTTATTTGAGCAAAGAAATAGCTAAATAAATGAATAAATATACTTGGCTCTGAGGAAACCAGGAACCTGTTAAAGTTCTGAGCCTTCTGGAGTGGCACATCCTTAACCTCTAATTCAGACTCACCACCCTAGAAACCAAGGGAAGGAAATGGAAACCACATGCCCTGGACCTCATAAGAGTTCTTCCAATGTCCACTCCAAAAACTGATATATTTCCTTTACCAGCTAGCAGATGTTATGCCTAGGTACCACTGTACCTTTAATAATCTGGGTCACAAAATATTTGGGGGACTGAGAGAAATCAGAAGGGAGTATAAAGTAGTGAAAAGTGAGTAATATATTTATTTCTGAGTTCTTTGAGAAGAGGGATATATCTATCTTGTTTGTTGTATTCCTAGTACCATGACAGTGTCTGACACATATCAAGAATCAATAAATCTTGATTGAGTAGAAAAATAGGATTTTTCAGTGTGATCCTATTTTGCAAGGAAGAAAATGCCTAAATTCATCAGTAAATAGGCTATGATGATGTGTTTAGTGATACTTTTTATAGAAGTGTTCTTTATAGAACACAGTTAACATCAAGCCTCATTATTCACAGATTGCCTAATTGTAAATTTGCTTACTTGCTAAAATTTATTTGTAACCACAAAACCAATACTCATAGTGCTTTCATAGTAATTTGCAGTGCTGGGACTGATACCCCAAAGTATGGCACCTTGATAGCTGAATACTCTGAACTGAAGGAGAGGGGCTCAGAAGAAAGGTCTTTCTGACCCCCTGCTATTCTTTCTCCTGATCTCCTTTTATCCCCAAGACAGGTCATAGACACTAGAATTCCTCTTCTCTAAGGACTGCTAGAAAGTAGAATCCTTCTCCTCCAAAGTCAGTCATAAAACCTAGAAATATTACTCTAACCTTCCTCCATGTTTTTGTACATGAAACAGTTTCATGGAGTAGAATTTTCCACTTGTGGCACCATGCTTGAGCACAAGATAACTTTTGGATTTGGGGGAATTTCAGATTTTGGATATTCAGATTAGGGATGCTTAAATTGTATAGGTTATTACCTGAAAATAATTTTCATTTAAGTTAAATTTCTATAAGGTAAATAAAATAATGTATAAATGAAGTAATAATAAGCAGTATTCTCATGATTATTTACTAAATGTAGATTTTCATATTAACATCATGAATTATCATATTTGTTAAGCTAATCCTTTTTTTTTTTTTTTTTTTTTTTTTTGGTACTGGGGATTAAACTCAAGGGCACTCGACCACTGGGCCACATCCCCAGCCCTTTTTTTGTATTTTATTAGAGACAGGGTCTCACTGAGTTGCTAAGTGCCTCGCCAGTGCTGAGGCTGGCTTTGAACTTGCGATCCTCATGCCTCAGCCTCCCAAGTGCTGGGATTACAGGCGTGCGCCACCGTGCCCGGCTAAGCTAATTCTTTTTACTTTTTTTTTTTTTTTTTTGAAGGATTGGCTTTTAAACATTCCTTTTTTTATTCACTCAATCTTTCTTTTAAGAAGACTTGAGTATTTAATTAAACAAGACACTACTGTAGCCAGTATACAGCAATGACCAAGTCAGGCAAAAATTCCTGACTTTATGGAACTTAAATTTCTAGTAAGACAAGCAACAACAAAAAATAAATAAGTCATATGATAAAGCTGTGAAGAAAAATAGGACTGACGTGGGAGAAGAGTTGAGACTGAAGGAGTTAGGAAAAGGGCTGGCAATTTTAAATAAGGTGGTCAAGAAAGGCTGTTTTGAGGTGACATCTAAGTACAAACCACAAAAAGGTGAGGCAATCATGCAATCTAAGAGCACAAGCACAAACACCAGTTTTGTCAGTACATCACAAGTACCACTTCAAGTGACCAAAACTAAGCCATTCCAAAATGATTGATTTATCTGCTCTAAGATGTTTGAAGGGTAAAGTTTTCCACCATTTGAAACCTATTAGTACATTTGGCATTTGAAATGCATAATGCAGGTTAACATCAAGCAATAAAATAGTACTGCCTTTTCTCCATAGGTAGCAAGAGAGGGGCACACTGGTCTTGTATAAGAGAAGAGTTACGCTAATTTCACTCCCTTCAACAGGCACTGTCAAATCCTAATGCAGTCATCACACCATGTGCATTGTCTCCATCACAGCCCCTGAGAAAGAGGTGTCTAATAGTTCAGCCAGTGAATGGGCCCTACCCCATAATTTCTAATACCCAGTGGTGTATTTATATTCCTTAAGCAGCAATGCCCAAGAGAGACATTTGGAGAAATGAAGAGGACTATTAATAATGGTTATCTATTTCTTTCATTGGTACCATAAATGGTATTTAATGTCAAAAAGTAATTAGCCAGAAAAAAGTTCACAGAGAAATAATACTTGATGCATTGTCTGGGGAGGTGGCAGCTGGGAATTTTTTCATAGCAATAACTGATTTTTGCCATGGTTAGATGTTCATTTTGTGATGGTGAACTTTGGTGAAAAAAAAGTGATCCTCCTCTAAAAGGAATGTTAACAGGATGTGTTTTTCTTCCACTTTCTTGAATTGTCTGCACCAAAATTTTTGTGATGCAATTTATTATTATTTTCTTGGTTAGCTGGAGGGGAGCCCTATGTTTAACATGTCTTGTTCGTTTTCTAATTATTGCCTGAAAAGGCAAACACCCCTGAAACAATAAACTGGCTAATTTAAAAGGCAGAGCCAACTAAAATGAAGGGCAATTTTCTACTTATTTTAATGGCTTTCAAAGCACAAATCTTACCCTTGGAATCAACTAGTCATCAGATCTTAAAATGAAAAGCAATATTGCCATGCCTTCATAAAAGTCAGTTTATCTCCTTCTGTATACCATTTTCATCAAACAGCGTTTTCTACTTGTTGGTTTACTCTTTTACTATAAGAACGTGTATGATAATGTGTGGTATAAAAATCAAGAAATTAGTCTGACAGCAGGGAGTCTGCTAACAACACCATTTTAATCTTACCCTTCAAGCAGCAGCAGAAAACATATTAATTGCAGTTTAATTTATGCAACAAATATTTCATTTTAATTATGCTTAATTTTTGTCAAGCTGTAAAAATGTCAATAGTTCTGACAGTTTTTTTCTTGCAAGTTTTTAAAAATGAAAAATTAAAATCAAGTGCTGTTTCTGAAAGAAATTATTATTAAAGATTTCTAATTACTGCTTATGTTTTTGAAAAATTGCTAATGTGGTAGCCCCAAAATAACATCTGGGAACATGTGAAGTTGAAACTTTATTACTCAATATTTATGTCTTAATAATATACATGCATCATTAATATAATGGAATTCTCACAGGAAGGATTGTTTTTATTATAGGATATATCAATAACTGTCATTGAATGGTGAATGTTTTCCATAGAAACATTTTTGTTAATTTCTCTCTAGAAAACTAAGACAAGAATAAGTGAAGCTGATTGCTGCTGACACACTGCACTGAAGAACATAGTAAAACCACCAAAGCTGAACAGTATTAATTATATTTAGTACATATTTATTAAACTGTTAGTAGGCACAAATCCCACCTGAACATTAGGTTTCATTTAAAATGATACTTCCTCCAGGAAATCCTTCTCTCTTCAGATATAAAGTAAATTTGCCTGCACTGAATGCCTATGGTACATAATTATACCTTGCTCACATCCCTTTTATATTTTTTGTTTACATCAAAATAATTCCCCTATAAGTTTCATCTCACCATCTACCACATTCAAATATACTTAAAAATAATGAAAGCCTATTAATATTAATAAATGTTCTAAGTGTTATGTTTTTATAAAAATATTTTTTAAAGTTTCCTATATTTCAAAATTATTCATTAGAAGACCTTAAGAGTTAAAATGGCAGAGCAGTGAATTTCTTGTCCTATTTTATACTCTCAGAAATTTTCCCCATTTCAAACATGCAGAATTATAATCATCCAGTGAACTACATCTTCCATGAAACTAGAAGACAGCAGTGACCCCCAAATCATAATTTATGTTGAAAAACAGGCATGGTCACAGATTTAAAAGGAATGCCGCAGAAGACATTTGGAGGGGGATATGAACAAGATCCCATCCTGTTCTTAACTACACCCAGAAACCTTAGACACTGGCATCTTCAGATATCCCAAAAGGCAGAAGTGAGGCATATGGCTTGGCTAAAAGACTATATGAGGATCACTTAACACACAGTTCTTTTTCCAGGTTCTCCCCAGGGATCATTTCCCACGTTCTCCCCCCAGTTTGGGAAGTGTTCTCTGAGGGAGGACAGAAGGCACGGGCAAGGAGAAGGCAAGGGTGAAGAGCTTTACAGTAATATCTCCTTATTTGAGGTTTTGATTTCTATAGTTTCAGTTATCTACAAGCAATCCACAGTCTAAAACAATTACAAGGAAAATTCCAGAAATAAAAAATTGATAATTTAAAAATCACTTTTATTATAATATGTGGTTATAATTATTTTATTTTACTAGTTATTACTGTTGTTAATTTTTCACTGTGACCAATTTATAAATTAAGCTTTTATCATAGGTATGTATGTGTTGAATATCACAAAATGATAACCCCAAATATGCCACTTTGAACTTTGAACTGAGAGCACCTAGGGAACAGAAATTGAGTAAAAACTTTCTCTGAAGTTCACTTATTTACCTAAAGACCAGATTCCCAAAGAGGAACACAGTTTCTTCTGATCTTTTTGATAAAATTTCATTAACCAAGGGAGATTAAACTCATACCACAGAAGAGCCTGAAAATCAAACACCGCACCAAGAGCCCAGAGGAACTATGTCCCTCTGTCAGCATCATCTATTCTTTAAGCCCATTTGAATTACCTAAAAATCATTACTACTCTCTGAAATTACCTATATTGCCCACATCCTCTTCCTTAAGAAGAGGGAATTTAAGTGTCAACCATCTGGCCTTTCCTTGAGTTTCATATTCTATATGGCTCTTGTGCATATGTGTGTGTTAATGAATTTGTGCCTTTCTCCTGTTAGAGTGTCTACTGTTAGCTTGTTTCAGCAGACTTGGCTATCAAACCTTCAGAGGAAGAGTTTGAACTTACCAACATATGAATAAGGAATAAAAGTATATGTAGGGTTTGGTGCAATCCATGTTTTCAAGTATACCCTGGGGGAAAGGGTCTTTAATGTACTATTGTACTATACCATGGATATGTGGACCAATGTAGTACGAATGAAATAAAAGGTAAAAGTCCTCACACAGAATGTAGAGAACACCATCCTATTCCTCATCCCCATTCCCAGAATACTAGCACACTTGGCAGGAGATCAGAGAAATTTTTTGTTGGAAAAGTGAAAGGCTTAGGTAATGGCTCATCCAAAGTAAGGTGCCTCTACAGTAAAAATCACCAGTCAAAAAGTCCTGCCTACAGCCCTGTGTTCATCCCATTTTGCTGTCTGTCCCCACCTCCCTGCCAGTCTTACTACCCTTGACTCCTGGGTTGGAGGTTTCCTGGGGAAACAGGCAGATTCTGTGAATCAGTGCATGGCATCTGGGGAGTCACACGACACTGGAAAGCAGAACCATGCACAGTTAATACCCATTTGCCAGACTTGGCCAAACCCTACTAGTTGTTCACAGTCCATAGAAATGATCAGATGTGCATGGTTCCACCTTCCAGTGTCATGTGACTCCCCAGATGCCATGCACTGATTCACAGAATCTGTCTGTTTCCCCAGGAAACCTCAAACCCAGGAGTCAGGGGTAGCAAGACTGGCAGGGAGGTGGGGACAGGGGATGGCAGTGGCTCAGCTCTGTGGCCATGCACAAGGGGAAATGCAAAGAGGAGCCCACTAGAAGCCAGAGGATGTGACCTGATAAAGTACCCTCACCTACATACAGAGGCCCAAATGCCACAGATGTCTGTGCTGGAAGCTCCTTTAGGCAAGATGGTTCATCTGCTGCTCCCCAGACTCCTGTCACTCAGGGCCCAATTTCATAATCTTTGCCTTCTTCATTTTCCACTTTTATCTATTATTTTCTTAATATTTTTCCTTAAATCAATTTGACTTTTAAATAAAATTGCTCTTAAAAAAAAAATTCCCACCCAAGCCCAAGTATATAATGATTTCAACTAGCATTTCTGTGTGTCATTATTAAATGAAGAGCAAAAGATCAACAGATGTCCAAGAAAGTCTCCAATTTAAAAGACAAGAGATAAGCTAACAAACAATAAAAAGCAAACAATTTAAATGAATTTAAGAATATGCATGAAGCAGAACAAAGTTTCTCTAAAAATCTAAAACAAATATTCAAAGAAGACATTAAAAGGATATTGCATCTTTCATATAAGTATGGACTGTTATTTTTAAAAATAAGAGAATAAAAAAGAGCTTTAGTGAAGAAATAATGTGTGAGCATAAAACACAAACATAAGAGAAAATTTGAAATTTAACACCAAGGAGTTTTCTTGGAGGGTAAAACAAAATGTCAATGAAATGGAAATAGAAGATACAAGATGAAAATAAACAATGAGGATCAATTACAAAATTTGACATCTGACTATAGAAGCTCTAGTAGAAAGGATCTGAGAAAACAAAAAGCAAATTAATTGAAAAAAATAAATCAAGCAAATTTCCCCAAATCAAATTGACAGCCCATAAAGGCTTAAAACATAATAGAAACAACTTTCAACCTAAAATTCAATCAATTAAATGAAAATTTTAGGCATAAAAAAATGTATCGCAAGACTGTTATAGGGGTATAGGGAAAGGACAAGAGGTATGAAGAAAATTCAGCAAATGGAGAAAAAGATAAGTAATAACAGGAAATATAAAAAAGTTATAGAAAGAAACATCAGAGAATGCTTCTTGTTTTAACAAGAAACAAATTCTACATATTGAAAAAATGTAAAGTCTGACTGTTTACTCAAGAGTTATGACTATATTCCAAGAATGCATGAAAGTAATGTTTTTGGAGTGCCAAATCCTAATTTACCATAGCTGAAGGTCAATGGCTAACACTGAGAATTGATAAATCAAGAGAGAGCATTTTGATCAGCTAGAAGACAAAAGAATTGAACATGGCAGCTTCTGAAAAGGAGGACTTGAATAAATAGGACGGGGATAAGTGGGTCAAGGGTCTTTCATCATTTGTTATAAGTCTTTGAACATACTTTATGCACATATTTTACTTTGATATACAGTTAAAAAATAACTAGTGCACCAAACATTTACCATTCTTAGAATTAAGTTTCATTTGTACTTGAACACTTATTCAATCAACCACATTTCTCTTAGTAATTGATGCCCTTTTAAAATCATTTATATAAAAGAGTTACATATATCCTAAATACTTAAATATGTGATTTCTTATGTGATATTATTTTTTATCTACATTATATTTTCCTTTCTGAACATTTTAACAATGTTTCCCACAAGCAAGTGCAGATATTAAAACATATAAAAATGCAGATAAGATAGTCAACAGAAATGAATCTATTATTTTATAATGCCAACTCCCTCTGTAAGCTTTGGGAAAATTATACACACATTTACAGGTCTACATACAACATTTAGTGTCTACATTTGAACCAAAATTATTATAGATCTATTTTCTGAACTAGTGTCCTTTTCTCCAACTAAATCAAATTAAGAAAGCAATGAGAATTTCCTCACAAGCTATTTCATACTTGGATGCCCTTGAACTTTACTGAGCTTAAACTAAAAAACACACGTAGGTAAAATACTTTGATATTCAATATGCTAAGGAATGTTTATTTACTGTTACCTTTCAAAGTGTAACTTATTGAAGAATTCATAAATATAACTACTATTTTATTTAGACTTTATAAATAAAAAACTGTCAAATATAAGGACCCTGATACCTGATACATATAAGAATTTAATCTCAATATTCAATATATTTCTTTATCTTTTTAAATATAGAAATTATATAAAATTTAGATATAAAAATGGAACAACTTTAATGATTATTGTCTTTTAAAACTATAGTTGCCTTAGGCATAAAATACAGGAGAAAAAAAACCTCATTCAACTGTGTACATATTGTCTTGACTTACTCAAGTATATGTATATACTTACACTTTTGTTCTTCAAATAAGAATTTATCATAAATAAGTAAAACAAATTATGACTCATCATGTCCAATTTATAATAACTGCCAGTGAGCATATATCCTTTTTAAATCATAATTTTAAAATTAAATAACTAATACATTATATTCTTAGTTAAATGAATTATATGCAAATCACTATTTAGAAACACTTGAGAAATGCTCCTTTTTAAGTAGGCTAATCACTCTTATAATGTTACATAAAATAATATTTTATTTAATAAAGTCATTTTTATAAAAACATAAAAGTTATTCAACATAAGAATAAATAAATCAACTACAAAGTAACAACCAAACATAGCATTAAGTTTGGATGTAAACAGGCTAAAATAATTTACCAAGATTAACAGATCTTATAGCCTAGCCACTTGAAGATTAATATGAATTACTAGCAGGAAAATCTCTGAATTAAGTTTGATAGGTTATAATTATTTTTTAAAAATCTTCCAGAGGTAAATCACAATGTCTCTTTAAAAATAAGAGATAGAATGTTCCTGGCTTTATTCAATTTTACTAAGCAAAACTTGGACAAGTATGTATTCACTTAAGAAAGGGAAGAAAGTATAAGAACTATTTTGTATTGAAAAATCACATTAATCTGCTTTAACATTAACATAATATGCTAGACAAATAATTATGAGTGGCAGGTTCCTTTTATGTAAACGTTATTTAGCAATGTAGTTTAGGATATTAATTAATAATAATTTATCCATCTCCCATGTTGGCATATGATTAACTAATATAGATTATGATATAGGCATTAACCACCACTAGTGATATTTCTAAGACCCCATTAGTTTCCACGAGCTTGGATATTAATGGCCAAGTATTTTAATTAGCTTTGTCTGTTCTTCAACTACACAGTTAGGGTCTACCCAAATTTTCAAAGCTGTTAATGTGATTTAGTGTATATTAATCTCACAGTATTCCATTAGGTTTTTCTCCATTATGGGTGCTAGTTAATTAGCCTAGAGGAGGAAGAACTTCCTCCTCCAAGCAATGTTATATTGGGAGCCCTATAAACACTAATCCATCTCCAATACACACATGGAAGGACTGGTTGAAGTTTTGGGAAGGAAATTACCGACAACAACTACTGATGTCTGTGTGTTCTTGGGTAAATCTGGAGGAGTTAAAAAAAATAATCATCGCCACAAAAGGATCTGATGCTAAGACAATAAAACCAGGAGGCCTTTAGAAACTTTCAAAGAACAGATAATGCTCAGTCCAACTGCTCTGGAATTTCACTTTACTTTTGACTCATTAAAGGCATTAGAATCAAACATCTTTTTGGATCATTATTTGTTCAACAGAAATTTCTATCCCTTAAAGAGAAAGTTCAGGATCAGGAGTGGAAAAATATAACATTTTAAGCTGTAGGCTGGGATGTACATATTAAAACAGATTAATTAGTAACTCACATATTAATATGTGAGCAACTCACTTGCTCAGAGACTCATTACATGTACGGCCTCTGTGCCAAGCAAACTGTTATGTTAGAGACATAATTTTTCATTTGTCCCATCAATTATTATTGTTATACAATTAAGAAATGGAGACAATTGAATTTGGTTGCCATCCAAATTGAACCTGAAAAGAGATCTTGATCCAAAGAGATAAGAAGGCCAAATCCACAGACCCTCCTACAGTGCTCATATGGTTAACAGTCAATATGTCTAGTGATCTTCAAATAGGAAAGAGGACAAGAGGATAATTTCATGCAGGCCCAGGGAAGAAACACAGATCCACATGTTGAAAAGTCATATGAAAAGCAGACATGTAAGAATCATTCTCTATAGACTAAAGAAAATGTAATTGTAAAGAACATATGCCAATTTTTGATACAATCAGTCTGGAAAGCAGTATGGAGATTCCTTGGAAAACTTGGAATTTGACCCAGATATACCACTCCTCAGTCTATACCCAAAGGACTTAAAAACAGCATACTACAGGGATACAGCCACATCAATGTTTATAGCAGCACAATTCACAATAGCTAAATTGTGGAACCAACATAGATGTCCTTCAATAGATGAATGGATAAAGAAACTGTGATATATATACACAAAGGTATATTAATCAGTATTAAAAGATAATAAAATCAAGGCATTTGCAGGTAAATGGATGGAGTTGGAGAAAATAATGCTAGGTGAAGTAAGCCAATCCCCCAAAACAAAAGGCCAAATATTTTTTCTGATATGTGGATGCTGATCCATAATGGGGTTGGGGGTGGGGGGGGGGAGCTAGGGAGGAATAGAGGAACTTTGGATAGGGCAAAGGGGAGGGAGGGGAAGGGAGGAGAACGGAGGGAGCATGAGGGCAGGAAAGATGGTGGAATGAGATGGACATCATTACTCTAAGTACACATATGAAGACACAAATGGTGTGACTCTACTTTGTGTACAACCAGAGAAATGAAAAATTGTACTCTATATGTGTGCTATGAATTGAAATGCTTTCTGCTGCCATGTATAACAAATTAGAATAAGTTAATTAATTAACTAATTAATTAATTAAAGCATATATACCAATTTTAACCAACTCCCCAAATCATGGATTCTCTAAGACCAAATCAAAGACTAAATGGATAAAAGAAGCTAAAAGTAAAATGGTTATTCATAAAAATGGTCAGACATGTTAGACAAAAAGAGTAAATAAACTAACACTATAAATTAGAATTGAAATTTTCTCTGGAGGTAAAGATTAGTTATTCAAAGTTAAATTAGCAAAGACAGTCATATTTTAGAATAAATAATTTTTAAGTATACCTTCATTCTCTCCCTACCAAAAATCAATCAGTCCTAAGCAGTTCTTTTGTAACAGAGAGATGATTACAACCTAATATCTATAAAATTAAGAAGAAAGAATGTGAGCCTAGTATTTTATGCATACATCAGTTGTCACTTATGAAAGCAACAGATATTCTTAGACGTTAAATAAATGTGGATTAGATTCAGCTGTAACTGACAGAAAGCCCAAATTAACAATGACTTAAGCAAGGAGAAAATTTTATTTCTCTTTTACATTAAAGTTCATGGATAGTATGACATTCCATGGTGTAAGAGACTCATCATTTTTCGATATTATTGCTCTATCTTTTGTGCCCTACATGGATTCAAGAATTATATTCAGACTGAAAACCATCAATCTTTCTAGCTATCAAATCCCTAATTCCAGACATCAGGAAGGAGGAAATGATAAGAACAACAAAAAATTTTCTTTAAACATTTTCTAAAGGAAGTCTACCATATAACTCTTGATGAATGTACCCAAATCATAAAGTCTTAATCATTCTTTTACCTGGGACCACTTCTCAAAATTCTTTATGCAGCTGGGAATCTTGAAGTCATTACATGGTACATATCACATAGTCTTGTGATAGATATACCTGTTCTCCCTGTGGGCAGAGCAGGCTTGCTAATTGTTTTCTATAAAAGCAATAGACGCCTTACATTTAGTATATTCTCCTATGACACACACTCATAAGTGCAGGCTCCGTGCATCATTGTGGGATTTGAGGCTCAGGGAACTAGCACCACAATGCTGAGACTCCTATTGTTCATACTGTGAGCAATAAAGGCTCTGACCTAGGAGACTTCTCTTTTACTAGTATTGATGGAATTGTGTTAGATTAATTTGATAACTTGTATAGATTTTTTTGTGAAAAGTTCTGCTTTTAGCTTTGGTCATGCCATCAGACTTATTAATATAGAGAAGATTCCAATAAATACTTTTCAAGAGTTGGACCCACATTTTCACTTATATTACACTTTTTAGCATTTAACCACAGGGCTACACCTAGTTTTAAAAGTGGTTGGAAAATGTAGATTTTATTTTAGGTAGCCATGTACCCTGTCATAAATCAAAGATTCTATGAATACTGAATAGTGCTTGGCAAGTTAATATAGACCTAAAGCTCAAATCAGTCCACTTTCTAATTTGGAAATCAAGTTCTATTGGAACATAGCCATGACTTTTCATTTATGTATTGTCTGTGGTTGCTTTATGCTACAATGGCAGAGCAAAGTAGGGGAATATACACCCTGTGTCCATAAAAGCCTAAAATATTTACTATCTTTTCCTTTAAGATAAAGTTTTCTAACTCGTGGCACAGAAGAAGAGGAAAACTGATACTGAGGGTTAATGAACTCTGCCATCAATATTCAAGAGCTCAGAAAATGTACTCTTGATGCCCTTTCTAACTAAAGCCATATCCCATACACTAAAAAAATTTGTTTTAATGTCAATAATATTGACATCAACAATATCAATATGACCTCAAACAATAAGTGAGGATGAAGAGGATTTAGACAATTAACAAAAATCCAGAAATTGATATGAAATATTGTACCCAACAATTGCAGAATATACATTATTTTAAAAATTCTTGAAACATTTACCAAAACTAACCAGATTCTGGGCCATAAAGTAATACTCAAGAAATTTCAGAGGATGAAAATCACTGAGTATTTAGTCATTGACCACAGAGAAGTTTTAAACTAGTAAGTTAATAAAAATATAATGAGAAAATCCCCAAATGAAGTAAAGTTGAATAATATAGTTTACTAAACATGTGTCAATACAGAAATAGAAATAAAAATAGAAAATATTCTGAAATACAAGATAAAAACTTGTGGGATATCACTAATTCCATGTTGGACAGAGAAACTTAGGGGCTTATAGACATACATAAGAAACAATTATTTCAAATGAATTATCTAAATATAAATATCAATAATAACAAAATGAAGAGCTGGGGTGTTGCTCAGTGGTAGATCACTTGCCTAGCATGCCCAAAGACCTGGCTTTGATTCCCAAGACTGCAAAAAAGAAAGAAAAGGAAAGGAAAGAAAAGAGGGACAAAACTGGAGGGTGGGAAGGAGACAATGAGTTAAACTCAAAATCTTAAGGAAGAAAAAAACCCAAAGGACATATATTAAAGAAACATTAAATTAAGAAAATCAACAAAGCCAAAAGTTAACTTTTCAAAAATTGATGAAATTGAAAAAAAATTCCTAGTAAAACTGATAAGAAAACATTGATCAATATTCATGAATGAAAAAGGTAACATCACTACATTTACTATAAAATATATAACAAAAGAAAATCATGAATAATTTCCTTGTCAATAAATTAGAAAATTTAGGTGCATAGATCAAATTCTGAAGGGAATAAAATACAACAGACACAATGAGAACAGAAATCTGAATTGTCCTATAAATATTAAAGAATTGAATCAACAAATAAAAACCTACTCTACAAGGAGTATTCCAAGAACTTGTGAATTCTTCCATATATTTAAGGAAGGAACAACACTTTATATAAACTTTTTTCAAGAATAGAAAAATAGGGAATACTAACCAAATTATTTTATTTTATTTTTTAAAAATATTTATTTTTAAGTTGTAATTGGACACAATACCTTTATTTATTTATTTATTTTTATTTGGTGCTGAGGATCAAACCCAGGGCCTTGCACGTGCTAGGCGAGCACTGTACCGCTGAGCCACAACACCAGCCCCCAAATTATTTTATGAAGTCAAAATAACCTTGTTACCAAAATACTGAAAAGGACATTTTAAGAGAGGAAAATTAAAAAGCAATCTATCTAAAAAAATATAGATATAAAAATTTAAAATGTATTAGCAAATTCAATGCAATAATATATAAAAATGATATATCATGAGCAAGCTGAGTTTATTCTGAGAATAGAAAGCCAGGTTATATTTTTTTAAATCAAATGGTATAGTTCACTATAATAAATAATCACATGATCATAGATATAAAAGAGGCATTCAATAAAGTTTAAGACCTACTTATGATTTTTAAAAATAATCTAGAAAAATTGAAAAGAACCATAAAACATCACATTTAATGGGAAAGAGTAAATATATTTCACTTGAAAACAGATATGATCAGAAAGAATGATATAAAAATTTAAAGAAAACACGATTTTGTATGTAGAAAAAAAGTAAGAAATTAATATTATTAGTGACGTTAGCAAAATCATTGGACACAAAGTTAAAGCTGGGAAAAAATGTTACAAAACAATATATAAAGTATATCATTATGCATATTTTAAACTGTAAATATATGTAAATAACCTATATAAAACTACATATACAATTATAAATATATATGTAATGTACCCACTATCTAGCTTTAACTGATATATTTTCTGATGTTTCCTAAATATGTACATATTTTTAATGATTAAAAATGTTACATGATTCTTAGTGAGAAAAATAAATAAATATCTAAATTTATTAAATACAGCCAAGTGTCTTCTTAAAAGTATTTCTGTAACCATAAATTTTTTTCATCTTCCTCTTCATGTCCCCAATTTCCCCTTTTTTATTCTTGGAAAAAAACTTAATGCTTAATTAAAAATAAATGAAAATAACAAACTGTATTTAGAAACTTTGTCACACATTTTCAAAAATATTATTTAGCAGATTCTTCATAATAAAAATCACATGATTTAGTGAAATAACTTCATCACTTTAACATAAAAATAAGTATTCCATTGCAAAGAATCATAAAAAACCAAAAAATATTTAGTTCAAAAAGATAAATAGTAGGGGGTGGGAAGCTAGCTCACTGGTAGAGTGCTTGCTTAGCATGGGAGAAGTCCTGGGCTTGATTCTTAGCACAGGAAGAAAAAAAAAAGAAGTAAAATCAGTGATATGAAACACTTTCATATTTCTGAATATATATGTATCTTCATATGCATATAAAATATATAAAACATATGTGTAAAACACATAAAATATATGTGTAGATATCATATGCATGTCTAAATATGCATGTCTACATACAAATATGTATAGAGCAGAGCTAAATTATTTTTAATACAGCTTTTAGCTCTGACATTCTATAATAGTATGATTAACAGTAAATCTTTCAAATACCTGAAGAGAATTTATAAAATTTTAGAAGCTATCTACCATAAAAGAAAGTAGACCTAATGTGTTAGCTGAGATAATATAGTAGAATGGTTAATAAGTCAGACTTTGGCAATGATTACATTTATTTATTCCTAATTTTAAATCTATGAAATGAAAGAAAATAATGGAATCAACATTCCAAGTTATTTCAGAGGATTAAAAGTGATAGTATATTTAAAGCTCTTTCTATATACATATTAATTTTATGAACAAAATTGTACTGAGATAATTTATCAATAAAAAGGGAAGACCTAAAATGCATAGAAACTTCTTTGCTCCTACAGCCTGCCTCCAAAGCAAAGAGAATGAGCAAAAACATCTAAAAATCTTTTTCATATCATTTTAAAGGACATGTCTGTATAAGCAGAATTTAATATGTTTAATTGAATTGTCTTACAAATTAAGACAGTACACAGTGAGTGCTCAGTAGTTGATATTGACTAATTCTTACTAACATAAAAAATGAGATTTTAGTATACAGAAATTGTTGTTATGTGAGCAAAATGACCAATTGCCTCTTTGAGATAAGAAAATACTTTTAAGTAAATATGGTTTTCTGATTTGAACTTCAGCATTATGCAAAGTGATTAAAGTAGACCCAGAAAATAGGGAGAAAAATCAATTTATGTAATACATGCATGCGTGTGCGCACACACTCACACTCACATGTATACACCTTTGATATTAGCATTTCAAAATGTTTGGCTCAATGCAAGATGCCAACCTTACAAATTTTAAAAATGTTAGTGATGAAAACAAGGTAACACCGCTGGGTACAGTGGCACACACCTGTAATCCAAGCACTTGGGAGGCTGAAGGCAGGAGGATCGCGAGTTCAAAGCCAGCCTCAGCAATGGCGAGACACTTAGCAACTCAGTGAGACCCTTTCCTCTAATAAAATACAAAAAAGGGCTGGGGATGTGGCCCAGTGGTCGAGTGCCCCTGAGTTCAATCCCCAATACAAAAAAACAAAACAAAACAAAACAAAACAAAACAAAACAAAGTAACACCTATGTACTAATTTCATACACACTCTTAGTGGAATTTTAGTTACCTAACCACCAACTCTGATTTTCCTATGTTGTGTTTTACATGCATTTGAAAAAAAAATAATGATATAGATGGATATGCTTTATTACTACCTTTAGCAGGACTGTAACACTATATCAAATTTTATTTTGGTGGTCCTTTTATTAGCTTTCTACCACTTGATCAGCTGATATCACTAATAATAAATTTTTTTTTATAAACTAGAGTTTGCAAGTCCTATCCTAAGACTGTAATATTTCAAAAAACAGTCTAAGCTTTAGGGAAAAAACCAATTACAGAAACAGCATTAAAAATGCCAAGCACCGGGCAGAAGCAATTCTGGATCAGTTTAAAAAAGTGATTGATGAAACTCTAATCCAAGCTGAAGGAACAGTTTCACGACAAGCTGTGACCATTCCACACACTTCATTAGCTGCCATAATTAGCCTGGTGTTTCAATTTGTTAGAACTGGTGGGGACAATTTTCCTCAGAATGCAAACATCAAAAAACAGGGTCCCTCAGACTTCAGAAGGGGCTGATGAGAGGCTTTTCTAGTCTCTGTTAACTAAAAGATTAATTATTGCTGATGGGAGGCTGTGCTGTGATTGTCACTCTGTCTATGTGCATTACTTTTAGCATTAGAAGAAAGATATGGTTGACACTGCACTACTCAATCAAGCAGCTTCACATTAGAGCACAAAGTCGGTTTTAATATCCAGGGTGTTTTTGATTGATTTTTCTTCCTGTTTTCTGGGTCCATGAGTCACATCTATTTATTTATATTAGAATTTTTAAACTGTCTCTAAAATATTGAGAGATTTGGTTAATGTACTTTGCCTCTAAGTCATAGCTTCCTTCTTACTACATATTAGCAAAATAGTGATTTCATACTTTTTGTGATTGCATAATGACATCTTTAAAATATCTTTATAAATCTTGTAGGACTACAAATGTTTAAACCTTCTTTGAAAGCTACCTTAATTGTACTTATATTTAGAACTATTGCACTATAATCTTATCCCTTGATTAATGGCATGTACTCTGACTTTTCATAACATGAATTCATGAAATCTCATTAAAGGGGGTGGGAGGAAGGGGTCTCCCACTTAGTCTTCTTAGAACGCAAGTGTTTTGTTTTACTCTTTGGGCCACAGGTAAAGTTGATCTCAAATTGATAGCATGTATTAGTAGACAATATCATTAAAAATTACACAAAAACCTTAATTTTAATCCCTTTGGATTTACTATTATTTGAGTGTTTTCATTGATACTTTAAAGGAAAAAGTACACCCTATATATGACTTTTTTAAAAACTTATTTCTTAAATTGGTCTATCACGAGTGAACTAGAAGAAGTGATTTAGTGAGATGAGGAGGAAGCAGCCATAGCTGAAGAAATTGGCAGTGTTTTCAATTCTACTACAACACCTGAGTGGAAAAGTTTTAACGTCAAGAAAAATAACGTTAGAGAAAAATGTTTGAGCTTCCAGAGGGAAATTTTCCATAGATTCTGTTAAAATCAAGTTGCTTCTATCCTAATTTGGCAAATACATGACTTAGAGCAGCACTGTTCAATAGAAACACTATGTAGCCCACAAATATATTTTTATTTATCTAGTAGCTACAACAAGTAACCAGAAACAGACAGAATTCATTATATGTTAAGAAAGTGTTTTAACAAACAAGTTATCTAAAATATCATCATCACATGTCCTTAATATAGAAATATCAAGGATATGCTAAGTAGGTTTTCAAGATTCAATATATTTTACAGTATAGCACATCATTCAGAGAAACCACATTTCAAGTGTTTGATGCCTACATGGCTACCATATCAGACAACACAAAACTCTGGAGAGAGTTTGGAAATTCCTCAAAAAATTACGGATGGAACCACCATATGACCCAGCTATCCATTCCTTGGTATTTTCCCAAAAGATCTAAAATCAGCATACTACAGCAACACAGCCACATCAATATTCATAGCAGCAAAATTCACAATAGCTAAATTATGGAATCAACCCAGATGCCTGTCAATACATGAATGGATTAAAAAATTGTTATAGACTGAGTTCTACTCAGCCATTAAAATGAATAAATTTATGGCATTTGCCAGTAAATAAATGGAAATGGAGAACATCATGCTAAGTGCAATTAGCCAAAATCAGAAACTCAAAAGATTGAATGTTTTCTCTCATATGCGGAAGCTAGAGTAAAATAAAAGAAAGAGGGAGGGAAGGATCAGATAACAAAGAACCAATCAAATACAAATTAATAGATGAACAAAAGAAGGCTAGTACAGTAAAGGAAGGGGAAGGGGGTGGCGGAGCAGGGGGGGAAAGAAAAGAGGGAGGGAATGGAGGGGGGATGTCATGAACTAAAATTGATTTCCATGCATGTATGAGTTTGTTGAGATGAACCCATCTACTATGTATAATCATAAAGTCATAATAAGAATTTGTTTTTTTTTTTTTTTTTTTTAAAAGGGAAAGAAATCAACAGAGATAGAGGGAAAATGCAGATGACGGAGAACTGTTACTGAATAGAGCCACCACATACTGGGCCAGAAAGATAGTGCCAAATCCTAGGGCAGAGATACATGATTAAACAAGATCATTTTCTTTTCTTTGTTTTTAGTTACTGATGGACCTTTATTTTTTTATTTATTTATATGTGGTGCTTAGAATCAAACCCAGTACCTCACACATGCTAGGCAAGTGCTCTACCACTGAGCCACAACCCCAGCCCCCAAGACCATTTTCCTTAGTTGTAATCAGATTTGAGATTCAGCCAGCATGTGCCAGAATGGTTAGAAAGTATAACATGAAAATTCTTTCCTTATTTGTTAGTAATAACTGTTAACTCAATTACCAACCCTAATTGCCCCCATAATCCAGCAACTGAAGAGTTACTTCCTATTCCAGCAGTGAGCCCTGGAATACTATCCATGCTAATTGTTTAGTACTTGTGTAGTACATTTAGCAAACATCTTTCATATCACTCATGTCCATACATAATTAGCTGTTCATAATGACCACAGTTAATTATCTAGCAAATCTAGTTAATTTAGTTATATTGTTGTAATGTTTGATCTTTTCATCAAATTGTTTCTTCCTACCATCAACAAACAGATAAGTAAAATGCCTAAATTTAGTAGCTCTGAACAGCCATACAGAAAGCACTAGAAACTAAACTCAATCAGGTCTGCCAAGCCATTTGTTATTCAAAAATATTGGAGAGATTATTTCTGTTAGAATACTGAAGCATGTGGAAAATTTTACTTCCACTATTCTATATCTCTACTTTTATCTTTAATTTTTAAATAGTGAAAAATATACCCCCAAAAGCTCTTACAGTTGATATATAATATTCAAAATTAATTATGCCTCTTTTACATACACAGAATCTTTAAACTTGAATTATAAAGTAGCAAAGAAAATAAACAACTTCTTCTGGGGATTGAACCCAGGGCCTTGTGCATGTGAGCCAAGCACTCTACCAACTGAGCTATATCCTCAGCCCCAATAAACAACTTCTTAAGTGAAGATTAGAGGAACACTAGAATGGTCAAAGGGAAGGGAGGGAGTAAGAGGGGAGGGGGAGAGAAAAAAAAAAGAAAAGGTGGTTGAATGAGACAGATATCATTATCCTAAATGCATGATTAAAGACTTGAATGGTACGAATATACTTTGTATACAAACAGTTGTATGTAAAAAGATGCTATATATGTGCACTATGAATTGTAATACATACTATTATTATAAATTAAAAAAAAGAAACAAATGCAAATTAAACATTTCTGTCCTTTGTGAAAATATCTAAAAGAATGTGCTCTTTGTCATATTCTCTTAAATATTTTTGTCACACTTAAAAAGATTGGAAATTATCCCAAACTATTATTTGCCCCATCTGAAGATCTTTGCTTGGAAACATATTACAATACAATCAAGAGAAGCCATATACTACTAGGGGTTGGGAGAACCTGTGTCATGAAAATAATTTTTGAAGTTACCTTGTGATTTAGAGGAACAAATTTGAACTAATACTTTCAGTATTAGTTCAACAGCAGTATTCATTGAAACTTGCTTTATACAATTTCTTTACTTGCAAAATGTATATTTATTTCCATATTTTAATAAAATAGACACATTCTAGTTGAAACTTTTAAAATTAAAAGTTATTATTTTATTTGTTCTGTGAAGAAAACTAGTTTTCAATAAAATAAAATTGGCTATATAGCAAATTTTGGGAGCATTTGTATGTAGTACTTTATTCTGGAGAAAAGGTCCATAGCCTCAATCAGATTCTCTAAAGTCACATATCCAAATATATATCAAACTATTAACTTGGTATGTTAACATTATTTTGAAGAAAAAACAGCAGTTTCCTATATTGAACTAAAAACTCATTGTGCCACTCTACAAATCAAACTTCGCACATTAATTAAGTACAAAAAAATGAAATAGGCAAAAAGATTTCTTACAAAGGAAAATGAAGCCAAATGGTTTAGTGGGAAAAAGTAGTGACATAATTTATTTAAGAACTAGTGAGTCTATAAGTAGACAGGCTTGAGTACAGAAACTCAAGCCCATAAGCAGGCAACATATACTTAGAATTTATTGTTTGTCTTGAATCACTCTTAATAAATGTACTCTCATAGAGGAAACACTATAGCAAAAACCATTACTTATATATGTGAGTTTCAATATAAGAGAGACAGTTTTCCAGTTATTTTCCCATGACACTTTTCCTATATGTGGGTATGTGCTCCTACTTGTACAGGAAAAGGACTAGTGAGAGTTCAGTGGGGCAAAATCAGACAAACCCTATGCAGACATATTTTAGCTAATGTGTTCTGAAGATAACTACTCTTCTGACTGCCAGGTTTAAAAAACAAAACAGGGTATATATACACAATGCAGCATTAATAGAGAATAAAATTATAGCATTTAAAAGTAATGGATGGAGTTAGAGAATATCATACTAAGCTAAGTAAGCCAACCGCCTAAAACCAAAGGCCAAATGTTCTCCCTGATAAATGGATGCTGATCCATAATGGGGAAGGAGGAGGCATGGAAAAAATGGAGGAACTTTGATTGGGCAAAGGAGAGGGAGGATAGAGGAAGGTGCATGGGGGCAGGAAAAATGGTGGAAAGAGATGGACATCATTACCCTAGGTACATGTATGACTGTACATATGATGTGACGCTACATCGTTTACAACCATAGAAATGTAAAGTTGTGCTGCAATTGTGTACAATGAATCAAAATGCATTAATTTGCATATATGTGTAATTAAAATAAATTAATTTAAAAGATTAAATCAAATAAAAATAAATAAAAACAAAACCAAGCACACTGTCATCTCCAATGACATCATGACATACAATAATAGTGATAAAAATGATTACCAAAAAATTAAAATGTTTCAGAAGCACAGGTAAAATTTGAAAATGTCTTTCTTTGCTTTGGAATAATAGGCTTTGTGGGGACAGTGTTATAAATACCCTAGAGCAGAAAAAAGTTTTCTCCAAAGTGAACTTTATTTTTATGTTAGATGTCATCAAAAATCAATAATGATTGATTATTTATTTCAGTGGTACTAAGCCATAATTTTATCTTAACGCAATGGCTACATTTTGCAATAATTTTCTTCATAGAACATCAAATACTTAACATTCAATACCTGAAACTGTCCCACTCTGACAAATTCATGCAACTTCAGATCTTTTTTATTAGCATTTATATCTATTATAGAACAGTAAGATGAAAGTAAATCATGGAAAGTTTTATCAGTAGTGTTTCAGTATAAAAACAAAAGTACATATATTAGTTATGATTTTAACTTATGTCATACACTTCATCTTTGGTATTCCGGTATATTTTTAGAATTTTTATTATACTTTTAGGTATCACTAACCATTAACATGAAAACTTACCTTTGAACTAGATATACATTTAATATATAGAATTTTATATTTCCTTAATTATGTTATTAGAACTAGAAATTATATTAGTACTTGCAGATTACATTGCTTCCACCCTTTGGACATTATTTATGTATATTATATATCAAAACTAAGAAGACAGATGATTTCTGGATTCAATTAGCAAAACAATATGCAATATCTCAAAAATCATAGTTTAGTAAACAAAGCTTCAGATCCCAACAGGTATAGTTTTAAATTTTAATTGTTTCTTTGTGAAAATAATATCTTTAAGGAAATGCTAACCTTTTAAAATTGTTTCTAGACTTTAAAAATATGAATGAGATTCTACTGAATATATGGAAAAATAAGATAGAAGCAAATTTTAATATAGTACACATAGGACATAAAAATGAAGGAAAAACTATATGGTGAATGCTAATTGCTCTTTATTAATGCTATGAGTGTCACAGTAATATATAGTTTTAGGATAGTGAGCTGTAAAGAAATTTGGACAGATATGCCTCCAATTTTCTAATGGCAAATAGATTCCTTCAAAAACTTATTCAGAAAAGATATGTAATAAAAATAATTAAAATGTTAAATAAATGAAAAAAATTAGATTTTATTTACCATAAGAATATGTATTTTTGGACTAGGATGTCATTTTTATGTTAGGATTTGATCTTTCAAATACAATTAAATTTGCTAGTCATGCATAAATTGGGGTGGGGAGGATGAATAGAGAGGATTTCCTAAAGAAGGAGCAAGAGAAAACTAGTAATTTTCTCTGGTATTGAACACAAGGATTGAATGTATGGGTGGAAGAAATTTAGAAGAGAACAGTTATCAGGGAGGGAATGGATTCTGCATTGGGCGTATTAAGTGTGAGCTGTGTTTGGGATAAGCAAAGAAAACAACTGCAAGAGTAATAATAGCAACATCTTATTTTTCCTCTGTTGCTGCTTACTGGCAAGTTACATGATTAAATGAAGAAGGTAGGAAAAGCAACACATTTATAATACAACAGACAAATGACAATGTATTGCTAGTTAGACAGCATAATAAGTACCATCTAATTTTCTCTTTAGAATCCATTTATTTTTCAAAGCCCTGGATCATCATCAAGGGACCACACTTTCCAACTGAAGAATTACAAAAGAGGAAGATTAGATTTTTATTAAATATTCCTATTGTTGTGAGCAAACCCTTTGCAAATAGTTCTTGGAGTGGATTTAATAAGAAAGCAAGGTCAACATTTTTATCCTCACAAAAAACAATGTAAAATATTTTCCCTAGTTTGTATTTTTATAATATTTAATAGCTATCCAGAAAGTCAGCATTTATCAAGTAATCACTTTATGGTCATCTGGTAATATGTAGCTGTTAAAATTTTAACATGTAAGCAGATTTAAAATTTCCCTAATAAAATAGTTCTAACTTCAAAATAGTCACCTAAGAGTAACCTGTATACTAATTCAGAATTAATAAAATTATCACTTAAATAATGAAAATTACAAACTTCAGCATTCTCAAACTCAGCCTAGCAGTATAGCTTTTTGCATCTTCAGATACGAATGTTTAGGTAAATAATTCCCTGAATAGTGGCTAAAAAAATATATATTGCATTTAGGCAGAATTCAAAATACTCAGTTAAAGATATTAAAATAAATTAACAATAATTTTAACAATGGAACACTCTTTTCAAAGGAGTTCTCAAGCAGGAGGCCCAGTATGTGACACAAATTAATGGAATTCTGTAGGTGCTCTGTACAGGGCTCAGGATGCTGAGTGAACCTGAGTGGTCATATCACATTATATAAAAGAGTATAAATTGATCAGGTAATGCAAAATTGAGAGAAATATTTGACATGTCTTTTATTTTTAGGGTCTGTGTCACTATTGGCTTCCTTTACTTTTTTATTTTAAATAAAAAAGTTTAAAAAATGCTAAATACCAACTGGGGAATTTACCAAAACTAATTTTCAAAGACCTATTTTTTATATTATGATATAAAATCAAATATAAGATACAAAAGAATATGAAATGCTATCTACAAATGCAAATCTTACTTGATAGTAAGTTTTCACATATTTGCCTTAAGAAGTAACATGTTAGATATTTGACATATTTTAATTTCATGTTAAAACATGAACTATACAGCACAGAAAATGAACCTATATTAAAAAGGCAAATTAATCTTTTAATCATCAGTTTTTCTAAATATCGGTTATTCTAATATTCATACATGAAAATGGAGCCAACAATGGATACATTTTAAGTGATAGATATACGTAGCATGTAAAATTTAAGTTTAGTAATAAAATTATAATAGCCCTGTGTAGTGGTACACACCTATAATCCCAGCGACCTGGAAGGCTAAGGCAGGAAGATCGAAAGTTTGAGGCCAGCCTCAGTCAGCATCTTAATGAGGGTGTCTCAAAATAAAAAGAACTGGTAGAGGTAGTTTAGTGGCAAAGCACCCCAGGTTCAATCCCTACCACCCCCCCCCCCCAAATAAAGTACACAGTCATTCCACCTATAAAAAACTTTACTAACAGATAAAGAAATAAAAAATGGTCATAGACATAATAATGGCTAAAATGTATGATGTGTCATGTCAGGTGTCCTTCTAAGTGATTTATAATTAGTTCATCACAATAGCACTATGAAGAAGGTAAAACATTTTCTACTTTCCACAAATAAGGAAACTAAGATACAAAGAGTTTATATAATTTGCTTAATATTATGTCTCTAAATTGGGAAAATATATAATTAAATCATTACTATGTAAGAATAAATTTCAGCTCAATTTCTAAAACCATAAAGATAACAAAAGATATAATTTTTAGAAAGATTTTATGAGTATATCCTAGGTTCAAAATCATTTCTCTTCTAAAACAATTCCATAAAATTAATAAAGAAGTTGTTGCCTTGCAAAGATATTTCCAACATTTCTGGCAGAGTTCAAAAAACATCCCTTTCACCTAAATGTTGTGAATAAAAGATCATAAGAGCTCTAGGAATGTAGTTCAGTAGTAGAGTGCCTAGCATGCATGAGGCCCTAGCACCTCAAGGAAAAAAAAAAAAAAAAAAAAAAAAAAAAAGATTGAAAAGAAAAAACAAAATCTTTTCTATTTTTTTCCCATCAAGATTGTTTCATAAATGAAAAAATGATATCGCTTAGAAGAAAGGTGAAAAGAAAGTGCCATTCCAGTGAGGGTCACAGCATTTTTGCCATGGTCCATACTTATACATAGAGTCCTAGAATCTGGGTATAACCAGCCATATATTCAAGAAATAGACATCTTTATCTGGAACAGAGTGGGAGATTAGACTAGAGAACTCCATATAAAACCAGGACTCCTGAAAAATAACATTCTTGAGGTTGAACTAGAAAAATACTGTAATAGGGCGACTTTCAGTGTAGGTACCTGTTTTATCCTTGGTTCCAGACTGAGTATAGAGAAGAAAACATGTTCCCTGAGATTCCCTAGCCATGATTTTGTACTCAGAGAGGTTCAGAATACATACTACCAGTGTAAAATTTTCAACTCAAATTTAGTTTTCTGTGGTTCCTGGTAGGCAGTGCCACCAAACCCTTGGCAGAAAAACAAAACTTTCTCTGAAGAAATGCATTTTAAAGCAGGCTTCAAAGAATTCCCATACATAAAATTTCAAGGAACAAAATATTACAATCAAAAGTATCGACAACAAAAAATAGTAAGAAAAATTTTTTAAATAATGAAAAAGACAATAGGTGAAAAACCAATCATGAATGAGAGTTGACTAAATCAAACTTCAGAATCAGACAAGTCTTAGGGATTATTAAATATAAAGTGTTTTTATATTTAAAGAAAAAAAAGAAAGTATAAAACCAAACAAGAAATTGTCAAAATTAACAAGACTGACTTGAAAAAGAATAAAATAGAAACTTCACATATAAAACAATAATTAGAAACATAAACCCCAGAGGTTAAACAATAGAGTGCACACAACTGAAGAAAAATGGAAAATAGTTTTATGAAAAGTAATCAAAACCTAGCAAGAAAACACAAAGTAATGCAAATTATGAAATAATGGCTATAATATTAATATGTATAGCATATATATCTAATTAGAATTCCAGGAAATACCAAAAAAGAGGAGGAAAGGGCATTATTTGAAAACAGAGTGGCTGAAATTTTTCCAATTTTGTGGAAAGACACCATAGATTAAGGAACCTGAGGAATTCTAATCATGAAAAATAAGAATTCTATACTTACACTAATAATTGAAAAATGATAAGAAAAATGGCAAACTCATAAAAAGAAACATGGATAAACAATAAGTATGTAATTTACAAAATAGTAAGATATCAATAAATATCTTAAAATGTTTTAGCATAAGTTATCAAAACAATGTAAGTTTTTAATGATGTCATTTTCACCTGTAAAATTAATGATGCTACAACAATATTCAATATTAATAAGCAAGGAAATGAAAACTCACACAAACTGCTGAAAATATACATTAATTTTCCATAAGATATCTGGGAAGATGGATCAAAAGTCTTAAACATGTGCATACTTTTTAACCCAAGGTTTCCTAACAATGGCATGACTGACATTTTAAGCAGATGATTCTTTTTTGTGAGGGGCTAACCTGTGCAATCTAAAAAGAACCAATTAGATTCCTGGTGACCACCTATTAGATTCCTGTAGCATCCTCCACTCTGTTGGAACAACTAAAAATACACTGGAAAAACTGCAAAATCACCCCATGAACAGAAGCACTGCTTTAACTTACTGATCCCATTGCTAGGAACTTATTTCTAAGGAAATACATATATGAGTAAACTTGGAGCTGCAGGAGTAAAGTTTACCTCAGTATTACTTCCAAATGTGAAAATATGGAAAGATACATTTCAAAGACAAAATAACATAAAGTCACAGGAAGTTTGTTAAACAATGGTAGGTACACAACCCAAAATAATTCACTCATGGTAATGTCTCCCATCCTAAATGGGAGATCTCTTGTATCTTCCTACACCTATAGCTCCTTTTCCATTCACAGCTCTACTTATTAACTACACCTCGATATTTTTGTTTTTATTTTTCACTACCTCTTCAACCCACTCCAGTTTGGGTTAGTCTCCATAATGTCATTAGGTCAGCTCTTGCTAAGGAACCAGTACCCTTTATTTTGCAGACTCCATGGGGCTTGCTCACTACTCATCTTATTTGACTTTATGGTATCATTTGACATGGCTCATCACTCCTTGTTCTTATTGTACTACTGTTCCTTGACTTCTTTGGTAAGCATATTCTCTTGGTTTTCCTCATATTTTATCCAACTTCTCTTCAGGCTTATTCTATTCCAAATGGCTGTTAAATATCGGTATTCATCAAAACTCCTAGCGCTCCTCTCCTTCTCTTTCTTCTCTGTTTTAGTCAGCTGTTTCACTGCTGTGAATAAAGTACCTGACGAGTACAATTATAGAGGAGGAAGAGTTTATTTCAGAGGTCTTAGTCCATATAAAGATGGCCCCATTCCTTGGGGTTCAGGGTGAGGCTGAACATCTTGATGGGAGAGAGTGGCAGAGGGAAGCAGCTTATATCAAGGTGACCAGGAAGCTGTGAGAGAGACTCCACTCTCCAGACATAAATGTATACACCAAAGTCACACCCTACTTCCCACTTCCTCCAGCTTCACCCTACCACTTCCATTACCACTCAGTTAATCCCTATCAGGGTTAAGACTCTTACAACCCAATCATTTCTCCTCTGAACTTTTTTGTGTTGTGTCTCACACGTAAGCTTTGGGGGGACACATCACATCCAAACCATAATATTCTCTCTTGGTACTGGGAATTGAAACTAGGGGTCTCTCTGTCCCCAGCTGCCTTTGCTTGTTATTTTGAGACAGGGTCTGGCTAAGTTGCCCAGGCTGGCCTTAAACTTGTGATCCTTTTACCTCAGTTCCTGTAGCTGGGATTACAGTCGTCCACCACTATGACCAGTGTTCTCCTCTCATTCTATATTTTCACTTTAAACAATTGCATCCACTTTTGTGGTTTTGATTATTTTTTATAAACCAAATATACTCAATTTTGTGCCTCTAGTCAAGACTGTAGTTCCAGGCAATTGACTTCTATATTCAAATATCTATTTGACATCTCTAATTAGATGAGTCAAAGCCATCTCAAACACAGACATGTCCAACATTGAACTTGTGCTCTCTATGATTGATTGCCCCAAAATTCATCTGTTTCCTCTTCTATTTTTTTTTTTTTTTTTGTACCAGAGATTGAACCCAGGCATACTTAAACACTGAGCCACATCCCAGGCCTTTTTAAAATGTTGAGACTCGCTAAGTTGCTTAGGGCCTCGCTAAGTTCCTGAGGCAGGCTTTGAACTTGCAATCCTCCTGCCTTAGTCCTCCGAGCCATCGACTTCCTTCTTTCTTAATCATATCCAAAGCATTTTCAAGCTTTCACATTACAGGTGTTTGTGTTTTGAATATTTCTGAATGAATTCATATCTCTCCAAATCCACTGCCACTCTTGTAGAGCAAATTACCATTAAATCTTCCCTGGACTAACTGCTGCCAAATGGCCTCTTCTCCCATTCATTTTGGCCTTTCTAAAATTCATTATCCACATTATATACTAAATGATCTTTAAAAAGCACAAATTTCATTCCAATCCTTGCTTAAGACCTTTTAAGTCTCTTAAAGACCAAATCTTTAAGATAGTTTAGAGTTTATTTACAAGTTCTGTTTCTTGCCTAATTTCCAGCCTTATCATCCAACATCTCTCTGCTCTAAACTCTAGGAAATTCAGACCCCAAAACCTCTTTCAGTTCATTGAAACTGAAAAGTTCAAATTGCTTGGGAACTGGACATTCATATTCTCTGCAATTACAGTTGTTAGTACATACTGATCCTTCTTTTTACCTCCCTCATCCACTCACTCATTAAGTACTGCATACCTCCCCTACATAAAAAGCTCATGATAGCTGGGCGCGGTGGCACACGCCTGTAATCCCAGCACTTTGGGGAGGCTGAGGCAGGAGGATTGTGAGTTCAAAGCCAGCCTCAGCGATGGCGAGGCACTTAGTAACTCAGTGAGACCCTGTCTCTAATAAAATACAAAAAAGGGCTGGGGAGGTGGCCCAGTGGTCGAGTGCCCCCTGAGTTCAATCCCCGGTACCAAAAAAAAAAAAAAAAAAAAAAAAAAAAAAAACTCATGATTACCATTTCTTAACATTTCAGGGTACTCACCATTTCCTCTAGAGTTCCTTCACATTCCCCAGAAAACCTGAGCATCTTTACTATATAGTTTCATAGATCTATGACCTTTTTCTTTGGAGCATTTAGTGATTAATTTCTTGTATTTCTAGCAGTCAATGAACTTAATGGGAGCAAAAGCCATGTTTGTTTTCACTCAAGATTATATCCTTGATGCCCAGCCTGGTGTGCCTGATCCAAAGAATGTGCTCAGTGAGCATTTGTTGAATGGTTGAAGACAACTGCCACTAAATATGACCTTCAAGGAGGTTTAGCTGGTCCTAAAAAATGGAAGTTGATGAAATCCAAATCTCTCTATACCTCAGCCCCCACCCACTCCCCTACTTAAATCACCTAATAATATCAAGCACCTCCCAACCAAAAGCACTTAATAAAATTGTGCATCCACTCCCCCACCAATACCACATACTTATATCAAGGAGCACAAGAAGAACCATATGCAATAATTCCTTCAGTGTTAACTAGGAGAGAGAGAACACACATTTCTTGTACTTAAATAAACATCAAATTCCAATATATACCCCACTGAAGCAAACCTGAGTGTGTAGAAAGCAAGATGAAAGAAGGATTACTGAATGCACTGAAAGAGCCAAGGGACATAGCGGACACAGAAAAAGCATGAACAGAATCACCTCCAGAAAGAGAAGGTGCAAAATGAAATGTCAAAATGCTGAACACAGTCCTGGACTTGATTGTTCATGGCATCAGTTATAGAGAAGAGAGGAGATTACCTCTAGGAAAGGAGGAGATAGATTCCCCGCTCCCCACCCCCGGAGTCACAGGAGCAGGGGAAGGAAGAGTGGAAAAATAAGGATCCTATAGAAACAAAACCACAAGACATCAACTCTTTTCTCTCCTTTACAATATCATTTCACTAAAATACTGAACTTACTGTACTAGCAGAAATGTGTGCACTTGGCCTAAGATCTCTTTCCATAAAATTGAAAGAAAAGTAAAAACCTCATGAAAGTCACTATAAGAAATAAATAAGATATGAATTCAATATTCCAAATTGAATTAAATATTCTCTAGTAAGGATTTAGGAAATATTTTTATATAAAACCCTTATAAACATATATGTGCGAACTAAGAACTTAAATGAACCAAAAAATTAAAAATAAACAATATACAAGAAAAGTTACTTGAACCCAGGAAAGAAATCAAGGACAAAGGCAAAACCATATCAGATATGAAGATTAAATTATACTTGGCTCAAGGGAAATAGATGTGAATGAAAATTGAATGATGTTCACTAAAGAAAAGAAGAAAAACAACAAAGGAAAGGAAAAAGAGATAAATAAGTAAAAATGGTCAAAGAGAAAGTATTTAACACAGAAAATGGGCAAGGAAAATCCAACCTTTAATATAATTAGGGTTCCTGAGATGATAAAATAATTAAAAAAGAATATTTAAAACTACAATCTATGTAAAAATGTGCTCTACAAGTATAATATGAAATGTAATACATTCTTCTGTCATTTCTAACAACTTAGAATAAAAAATAAATTTGAAAAGAAAAAACTACAATCTAAAGAAAATTTTTGGAATTTTGCCTGCTCTTTTGCCAAGCCATATCAAGCAAATTTTTGGAATTTTGCCTGCTCTTTTGCCAAGCCATATCAAGCAAAGGATAGCACAGAAAGAAATAAAAACAATGATCCTATACATGAGGATGAAAATACTAAGGTATAGAGGCCAAAGTCCTCACTAAGGGCTGGACCTAGTTTCCAAGAACAGCACAAGAAAGCAAATTGAGGCCTCTACATTTAAAAACATTAAGGTCAAGAGTTTAATTGCAGAGAAGTGCAGAGATAACATATTATGTGGTCTTCATCAGATGAAGAATTTAATTCTTGTTATTCTAGATAATCAATGACGTAGAGCAAATGGGCACATGTTGAATTTTTAGAGACTTAAATGCTTCAAAGGGAACTTTTTAAATAAAGTTTACGAATCACTTTCATCTAAAAATCTCAGATGGAAAATTTTATAGGTAAGCTATAAAACCTCTCACTGTCAAACAAAGATTTTGTCCTCTACCACAGTATACAGCTGCACATCTAGGGCAAGCGTTTTATCTGGGGTAATGTAAATTTTACAGACCTCAGAAGGAAACATTTAGCAGAATCTCTTTATAGCTGTATAGTTATTAATAACCTGATTGAGAATCTCTCAATTTTAGGCATTACTGTAGTTATAAATTTTCCAAAATTGGTTTACCATACTTCTTTACTAATTTTTTATCATATGTTTGTTCATCACTCAAATAAAATATTTTAGAGTGAAATGCAAAGCAAGCCCTTAGGTTAATGATCATAGATTAATGAGGTCAGCTCTAATTTTTTGAAAATCTTGGACACATCACTGCACATATTATTTTTATTCACAAGTTAAAATTCAAGCCAGAAACTCTGTTGAAGTCATTACTAAAACTATAATTGAAAATGACTGAATAGTGTAACAAATTGATCAGAAACAAAACAGTGATTAGAAAGCAAAGATTGCATAACATATATCTTTACCTTACATCTTTAAACTCTATAGGTTAAATATTATTTTCCCAAATAATGTGATGCAATATTTAGTTCTGCCCTAGTATCTTCAATGCATAATAGAGTATATATACATATATATCCATGTACAAATATCTCTAGCTTTATAATAAAAAAAATTATATTTTCTAGCTACCAACCTTAGGAAGACTAAACAAGGGTAGTAAGTGAAAGAAAATAAGAATTTCAGTCCTTTTTTTTACTGATTGAGAGGAAGAATAAGAACGAGAAGGAGAAAGAAAAACACTTAACTGAATATTTGATTATAGAAGGCCATCCTCATAAGCAAACTATTTTCCCTCAATTACTCCTAATTATTTAATTGTTTACATTTACTAATGAAATGAAACAACACAAAACAAACAAATGTAAGGGGTTGTTTTTCAGCAAGTGCATAATCATCAATCAGCACATACAGAAAGATTCTTAAAATTATATGAAGCTGGTCTGTTTAAATAGAAAGGCATATTTTATCCCAATCAATGCATAAAAGTAAAATTATCCATAACTGAGGCATGTTTCTCTGCTATACAGTTCAGCTGTAATGATCCCCACACACTGCACTTGCACATCAATTATGATAATCATAATCACGGTCGTTAAGCTGAATGTTCATTATTATCAGGATGCTGGTGACAGCAGATTCAATCACAGGGTGCAATGGGCAAGCAGTCACAGTCCCACCCAAGTTTCTGCAGACAACGATGTGCCACATTAAATCTATGATGTGTTCCACATCCCACTCCATTCCAAAAGCTGTAGACAGTAAAGGTCAACTTTATGTTCTGTGCAATATGCTTAGGTTCTCTAAATTAATTCTTTGGAGTACTGGATATTTTTATGCTTTGTAGCTTATAAAATCCTGTTTAGGACCAAAAATGCATGTGAAAATAAGGGAAAAGGCCTGCTCCACTGTTGTAATTCACCTATAATAAGGCATATGAGGAAAGGCACTATCAACATGAACCATCTTAAAAGAGCCTCTTCCTGAATTTTGCAAACAAGGAAAAACACGAAATGGTTCCATTAAAATCAGATGTTGAAAATGTATATGGAAACTCATTCCAATTCAGATAAAGGCCTAAGACTATCATTTCTGCTTCAGTAAATATGAACATATGTGGATGTTTTGACAACCAAAAGAATGTTTTTAGTACACTGAATTTTACTGTACAACTCCTTGAGACCTACCCAGATAGATTAAATTAATAGTGACTGACTGGTAGGCTCTCCTTATTTAATTTCATATCTATTTGAAATACTGAATTTATAAATACAAAGTATTTACCCAAACTTAAAAGTTTGACCATTTAAAAACACAACCTTACAATCTAAATTTAATTTGGGAAAATTTATAAGTAAATCAGAAAATATGAGTAAATTATATAATATATATATTATTTTATAAATTATTTCCACTTTTTACAAAAATTATGTATATGCTATTTTTTCATTATTGATTTTCATACATTCAGAGAGAAAATGGTATTATCTGCTCTCACTGGGCCAACTTAGTGATTTCTTTGTACAGTGCTTTTCAGATCAATAGCATTAAAAATAAAACAAAAAATAAATGGTACTATACATTAGTTAATATAATGTGAATGTGGTTAGAGAAAGAACATTGAATATTTTACTTTCTGGCAACTGATACCTTTCAACACAATTAGTTAACAAATAATTTTAAAACTATAATTTCCATGATTAAGGATGATAAAAGACAAAGTAAATTATTTATACAGGCAATCTTAAAATTTAATGGAAAGGTTGGAGAATAGCACCCAAATATACTTACTTGAGCTATTTCTTGGCTGAAATCAATCCTACTGAACTCAACTAAATCTATGTACATTTAAATGTGTGTGAGTACTCTATCTTCATATAATTCAATGTCAATCCTTTCTTTCTTCAACATTTCGAAACTAACAGCTCTAGTTTCCCTAAGACTATCTTTAATCCACTAGTAATATGTTTTGCCATCTAATTTTCCAGATCAAAAAATAAAGTTTTAGAAAATTAAGTAAAAATAAGCCTACGTTTGGCAACCTATTGGCTGCAAGTCTCAAGTCACCTAAGAGCAAATTAAATCAAAATATTTTAAATAATTCTAAGATTTTACATATAACCAACAAATGAACTATTTCTATATTATGTGAATATTAACTTTAGCCACAATAAGGCCTAATTTGTTTATTAATATGGTAATTTGAGGAGATAAGATGGAAGATGGGAAGTAATAAGAAAGGGATGGAGGAAAGAAGGAAGGACAAAGGAAGGTAAGGAGGGAGGCAGGAATATAAACTAGAATTTAATATTTTTTATATAGTTTTGTGTAGAGTTGGATCCAATGATTTATTAATATTTAAAGAATCCATGACCTTTTTTCCCTAAATTTTCAAGGCATAAAAGAACAATTATTTAGGATTAATTTTTGGTGTGTAGAAATATCCAGATTCCTCCAAAATAACAAAATTAATTATTTGTCATTTTAGTGAGTGTCTAAAAGTTTCTTTATATCCCTTTGCTTCTTCCATGCAATATATTCTTGGGATACATAACAAGGTATAAAGTGAATCTATTGCAGAAAAAACAAAATCAAGTACTGTTATTTAAGGAAACAAACCCTTTGCATTATTTTTACCTTAAGTAGTTTAATATTCTAAGATAAGTCATTTATATTTTAAGAGAAGGCCCACTTCCTTAAATTAAATAGAATGGTGAGGAGACATAAAGGCAAAATGTTTATTTCAAATATAAAATGAGATATAGATCACTTTATTCACATTCAAAATATGAAATTAAATAGTTAAAAGAGTACCATATTGCATAGTAGTAGTCATAGTGGGTATTCTTTTCATGTTCCTATGGTTTAGATCATATTTAAATGAGACAGTGGATACTGGCACATTTTAAACCTCTTGGTACTATTGGGATGGAAAGTATTACTTGGCATGCAAGAGGACATGAGTTTGAGGAGAGTGGGCAGGTATGGAATGCTATGTACTGAATTGTGTCTCCTTGAAATTTATATTTTGAAGCCCTACCCCCCGATGTGACTATATTGACAATAGTGCATTTAGGAAATGATTAAGTCATAAAGGTAGGATCACAATCTGATGAGATTTAAACACTTATAAGAAGAAACATAGAAAGACTGCTTTCTCTTTGACTGTAAAGAAGAGGTCATGTGACCACAGAGGGAGATGACAGCTACATATAATCCAGGAAAAGAAGCCTCACCAGAAATTGACTATATTGGTACTCTGATCTCAGACTTCCAGCCTCTAGGTTTGTAAGAAAATAAATGTCTGTTGTTAAGTCATACAGCCAATGGTACTTCTTTATTGCAGCCTGGCTACAAATATGCCAGTCATATATGTGCATAAATGTGTTTGCACACAGACATATATGTATGTTAAATGTATGGAACACATTATATTACATATGTAGATCACTATCCATATACATACACACAGAGATTGAGAGCAAGCAAGTAGTTGGCTCTATGCCCTAGAATTAACTCCTTTCTGTAACTTCACATTCAAGCCCTGACCCTGGTCATATGTCAAAGCCAGCATTCCATGCCACTGAACATAGGGCATGTGATCATAAAACATAGTAGAACACAATAATGAAAAATAATTTAAATATCTTGTGACCTAAGTCAGCTGTACCATCTTTATATAACACAGCAATAAATAATTTTGTAACCGTGAAGTTCTTAATTATAATGAAAATATTTATACTTGCTCTGGGTAATGTGAATTTTTACTCTTTTAAAAGGTACACCAGTTTTTAATGTTTTGTTGACTCACCTTGTCACAGATCCATTTTCTAGGATTTTCACTTCGGAATTGTTTTTCTCCATAAGAATCAGGGCCATACTTGCTTGATGAATGCAGTGATGGGGTATACTTTTCTTTTTTATGGTAAGAAGAAAATGGAAAAAACCTGAAAAAATATTGAGGAATATTCTTAAATTGATGGCTATAGATATTTGATTAAAATATTAGGAGAAACAGTATAGTAAAAATAATTCATGCTTTGAGATAAGAATACCTGAATTCCACTTCAACCTCTGCCTTTTGACTATCAGTTTTACTGACTTCCATGAAGTAAAACTTTCCTCATGGAATTTTGTGAGTTTCAAATATAGACAATGTTAAATAATGAATTTATCAATAAAGATGCCAAATTGCTCAAAATTTATCATGTAAGTAAAAACTCTTAATATTAAAATGGTATGCCCCCTTCAAAAAAAAAAAAAAAGAAAAAAAAAAGAGAGAGAGAGAGAGAGAGAGAGAGAGAGAGAGAGAGAGAGAGAGAGAGGGAGAAATACCCAGTACAGGCAATTCTCATTGAAATGTTTTCTTAAAAACTTAAATCACGGCCAGAAGGAGCAGCCCGGCAATCAGCCCAGCCACAGGCTGACGCTGCCACCGCCTCTGGGGCTGGGAATAGCAGGTCCCTGCTGCAGAGAGGGTCCAACCAGAGGAAGGGCCCTGTCCATTCCCTTCGACCTGCCCAGCTACCACCGAAACAAGTGGTACACACGTGCCAGAAGGAGCTGCCCAGCCACAAGCACGTCCCCCATCACCAGGACCAGGAACTGCAGGCTCCACCCTGTGGAAGGGCCCTGCTGCCCACCTGCCCAACCCCCACCAAAACAACTAGACTGGGAGGAGACACAGGAGGAGGAGAGTGGGGAGAAGAAAGCCAGACTGCCTGCTCCACCACACTGTGGCCAGGAGGAGATCTGGAGAAAGAGGCCCACTTCACTCCCGCAAATCAGAGAGGCAACCCAAGTCTGCCCAGAGAGACACACCACACTGGGATTCTGTAACTACACGACCCAACACCAACATAATTATAGGCCTGAGGCTGCCACTGCCACAAAACTGAGTTAGCTACGCTACTACCAAGGAACAACAAAAAGGTCTGGGTAAGACATCACTAAGATCCCTGGGGACCAGGATGCACCAAAAGGTGCAACCAGTTATGCTATTGTGAACTAACAGGGAAATTTACACTGGGTTGCCTATCTCTTGCTTCTTCTACTAACAGCCAAATTCTAATGATTATACTTTCACTAGTCAAATAATCTAATACCTCTATTTTCTCACATCTTACTTCATAAACATTGAAGCCAACCTCTAAGTCCCCCCTTCTACCATTATATACTGTAAACCACCACGCAAACATAGAGACTATATGGTATAAGATAACTGATTTCATCATTTCTGTTTATAGCGACAAAACTATAAATATAAAAATAGAAACTAACTGATATATGGACACACATTGGATACATTGAAAGTGCTAATATTGATATTTCCATAAAAAGTGAGGTTTTGGGTAACCTGGAGGGACCTTATAAGACAAAAGGGCAGAAGCCGTAATACCTCAGGCTTACCTTGCAAGAAAGGAAAATACATAGTCATCATGAAGAAACAAGGGAGGAAAATGCCCCAAACAAACCAAGATACTACAACAATAGAAACCATAGAAGCACAGTAGATGAAATGTCAGAAAAGGAGTTCAGAATATACATAATTAAAATGATAAGGGATTTGAAAAATGACCTCAGTGAACAGATACAGGCAAAAATTGATCTCTCCAACAAAGAGATAAGAGATCAAATACAGGCAACCACTGATAACACCAAAAGAGATAAGAGAACAAATCCAGGTAGCAAAAGATTACTTCAAGAGAAAGAGAGAGTTTAAGAAAAAACCAAGCAGAAATCCTTGAAATGAAAGAAACAGTAAGCCACTTAAAAAATTCAATAGAAAGCATCACCAACAGATTGGACCACTTGGAAGATAGGACCTCAGAAATGAGGACAAAAAGCCGGGCGCGGTGGCGCACGCCTGTAATCCCAGCACTTTGGGAGGCTGAGTCAGGAGGATCGCGAGTTCAAAGCCAGCCTCAGCAATGGCAAGGCACTTAGCAACTCAGTGAGACCCTGTCTCTAATAAAATACAAAAAAGGGCTGGGGATGTGGCCCAGTGGTCTAGTGCCGCTGAGTTCAATCCCCGGTACCAAAAAAAAAAAAAAAAAAAAGAAATGAGGACAAAATATATAATCTTGAAAATAAAGTTGACCTCACAGTGAAGATGGTAAGAAACCATGAACAGATATCCAAGAACTATGGGATACCATCAAAAGACCAAATTTAAGATTTATTGGAATAGAGGAAGGTGCAGAGATTCAAACCAAAGCAATGAACAATCTCTTCAATGAAATAATATCAGAAAATTTCCCAAGTAGGAAGAATGAATTTGAAAATCAAATACAAGAGGCCTATAGGACGCCAAATGTACAAAATTACAACAGGTCCACACCAAGGCACATTGTAATGAAAATGCCTAGCATACAAAATAAAGATAGAATTTTAAATGCTGCAAGAGAGAGAAGTCAGATTACCTATAAGGGAAAACCAATTCTCATCTCAGCAGCTTTTTCAACCCAGACCCTCAAAGCCAGGAGAACCTGGAACAACATATACAAGGCTCTAAAAGATAAGGGATCCAACCAAGAATTTTATATCCAGAAAAATTAAGCTTTAGTTTTGAGGATGAAATAAAAACCTTCCATGATAAACAAGAGCTAAAATAATTTGCAACAAGAAAGCCTGCTCAACAGAACATTCTTGGTAAAATATTCAACAAGTTGGAAATGAAAAATAATAATGAAAATCTGCAAAGGGAAGAACTACAATAAAGGAAAAAAACAACCAAAGGAGAAACCATGTTAAGCTAAATACCAAAAATAATAAATAAAAATGACTGGTAATACAAATTATGTCTCAATAATAACCCTGAATGTTAATGGCCTAAACTCACCAATTAAAAGACATAGGCTAATAGATTGGATTAACAAAACAGACCCAACAATATGTTGCCTTCAAGAGACACATCTCATAGGAAAAGACGCCCATAGACTGAAGGTGAAAGGATGGGATAAAATATATCACTCACATAGTCTATATAAGCAAGCAGGGGTCTCCATCCTCATATAAAATAAACTAGACTTCAATCCAAAGTTAGTCAAAAGAATTAAAGATGGACATTTCATACTGCTTAAGGGAATCATAGATCAACAAGATATAACTGTTATAAATATATATGCCCCAAATAATGGAGCATCTACATTCATCAATCAAACTCTTCTCAAGTTCAAGAATCAAATAGACCACAACACAATAATTCTAGGTGATTTTAACACACCTCTTTCACCACTGGATAGATTTTCCAAACAAAAGTTAAACAAAGAAACTATAGAACACAATAATACAATTAATACCTTAGACTTAACTGACATTATATAGAGAGTATATCATCCATCAATGAGCCAATACACTTTCTTCTCAGCAGCACATGGATCCTTCTCAAAAATAGAACATATATTATGCCATAAAGCAACTCTAAGCAAATATAAAAAAGTAGGGATACTACCCTGTATTCTATCAGATCATAATGGAATGAAATTAGAAATCAAACATAAAAAAAAAGAAAAGCTACTCCAACACCTGGAAACTAAATAACATGCTACTGATTGATCAATGGGTTGCAGAAGACATAAAGAAGAAGATTAAGAAATTCTTAGAGGTAAATGAGAACACCGATACAACATACCAAAATCTCTGGGACACTCTGAAGGCAGTACTAAGAGCAAAGTTCATTGCATGGAGCTCATTCCTTCAAAAGAGAAAAAGTCAACAAATAAATGAACTAACATTACATCTCAAAGCCCTAGAAAAAGAAGAACAACTCAACCCCAAAAGAAGAAGAAGACAGGAAATAATTAAAATCAGAGCTAAAACTAATGAAATTGAAACTAAAAAAACAATTGAAAAAATTGACAGAACAAAAAGTTGGTTCTTTGAAAAAATAAATAAAACTGATAAACCTTTAGCTATGTTAACAAAGAAAAGAAGAGAGAAAACACAAATTACCAATATCTATGATGAAAAAGGAAATATCATGAGGGACACTACAGAAATACAGAAGATAATTAGAAATTATTTTGAAAATTTATACTCCAATAAAATAGAAAATAACAAAGGCATCAACAAATTTCTAGAGACCTAAGATATGCCCAAACTAAATCAAGATGATATACACAATTTAAATAGGTCAATTTCAAGCAAAGAAATAGAGGATGCCATCAAAAACTTACCAACCAAGAAAAGCCCAGGACCGGATGGATATACAGCTGAGTTCTACAAGACCTTTAAAGAAGAACTAACACCAATACTTCTCAAACTATTTCATGAAATAGAAAAAGAGGGAACACTCCCAGACTCATTCTATGAAGCCAATATCACCCTGATTCCAAAACCAGACAGAGACAAATCGAAGAAAGAAAACTTCAGACCAATATCTCTAATAAATATAGATGCAAAAATTCTCAATAAAATTCTGGCAAATCGCCGGGTGCGGTGGCGCATGCCTGTAATCCCAGCACTTTGGGAGGCTGAGGCAGGAGGATCACGAGTTCAAAGCCAGCCTCAGCAATGGCGAGGCACTTAACAACTCAGTGAGACCCTGTCTCTAAATAAAATACAAAAAAGGGCTGGGATGTGACCCAGTGGTCGAGTGCCCCTGAGTTCAATCCCCGGTGCCACAAAAAAAAAAAAAAAAAAAAAAAAAAAAAAAAAAAAATTCTGGCAAATTGAATACAAAAACACATCAAAAAGAGTGCACCACAATCAAGTGGGCTTCATTCCAGGGATACAAGGTTGGTTCAATATAAGGAAATCAATAAATGTAATTCATCACATCAGTAGGCTCAAAGATAAAAATCATATGATCATCTCAATAAATGCAGAGAAAGCATTTGACAAAATACAACATCCCTTCATGTTCCAAATGCTAGAAAAAATAGGGATAACAGGAACATACCTCAACATCGTAAAGGCCATCTATGCTAAGCCCCAGACCAACATCATCCTAAATGGAGAAAAATTGAAAGCATTCCCTCTACAACCTGGAACAAGACAGGGATGCCCTCTTTAACCACTCCTATTTAACATAGTTCTTGAAGCCCTAGCCAGAGCAATTAGACAGATGAAAGAAATTAAAGGATACGGATAGGAAAAGAAGAACTCAAATTATCACTATTTGCAGACGACATGATTCTATACATAGAAGATCCAAAAAATTCCACCAGAAATCTTCTAGATCTAATAAATGAATTCAGCAAAATAGCTGGATATAAATTCAATACCCATAAATCAAAGGCATTTCTGTACATCAGCGACAAATCCTCAGAAAGTGAAACTAGGAAATCCACTCCATTTACTATAGCCTCAAAAAATAAAAAATTTGGGAATCAACAAAAGAAGTGAAAGATCTCTACAATGAAAACTACAGCACGCTAAAGAAAGAAATTAATTAAGATCTTAGAAGATGGAAAGATCTACCTTGTTCATGGATAGGTAGACTATTGTCAAAATGACTATTCTTCCAAAAACACTATATAGATTTAATGCAATACCAATCAATGTGTCCTACAGATCTCCAGAAAAGCTTGGGAACCGAAGCGAAGTTACTGCAGAAAGTGAGAGTGAGGAAAAGAGATGAAAAGTTTGTATATTGAATATCCATCCCCCAACCTACCCCCATCCTTGTCCCTGTTCATGTACCAATAAGAAGAGTCAATTCTCATGCGAGTTTATGAAAAAGAGCTAAGGTCTCAGGCAAAGCAGATACAGTGGAAAGCCAAAGCAAAGCACAGATGGAATTACACGATTTGAATCCACAATCTACCTACTGAACTCTCCCTTGCTCATCTCTTGCATGAACTAGCAGCTGCACTTATGTGCTTCTGAAGACTGTATCAGAAGATACAGAGAACTCCCAGACACATCAGTTTAAGTCTCAGCCTACAAGGATATCCTAATTAAAAGGTCATATCACAGTGCAAAAAGCCACTCTCGTACATTTCCTGGCTTAATTTTTACAGTCTCCTTTTAATAGAAATTTAAGAACTGATTAGGAATTTGGAAAATCAATAAGAAAGGAAGAAAAAATCTAAATATGAGAAAACAAATGAACAAAGGAGACTTGATACCAATGAAATTAAAAAATTTAAAATGAAAGGAACGTTTATTTGTTTAAAAAAAAAGAACAAGCTCTGGAAAATAAAAAAGTACATAGAAAATTATTCTGAGAAAAATATTTTAAATTTAGACTTTGAAAAATTAAAGTTAAGTCTTTAAAATTAAAGTCTTTAAAATTAAAATTAAAGTTAAGTGAGGTTCAACAAATCTTTATTGAGCCCTTATCATATACCAAAAATTCCATATATATCATCTCATTTAATTAAGTTTTTTTTTTTTGCTACTATGCTTATAATTTCCTTAAAAGTAATACACTTAGAAAAGAAGACCTGAATGGTATGAAAATACTTTGTAAACAAACAGTTGTATGTAAAAAGATGCTATATATGTGCATTATGAATTGTAATACATACTACTATTATAAATAAAAAATTTAAAAAAAAAGAAAAAGGAGTATTATTTCATCCATTTTTATACCTCTCTTCACATTTCTTTTTAACATTTAACACCTCTTCTTAATATTTTTAATAAGAAATATTTTAACAGTATTTAAAATAAGACAAATAAGTAGAATACAGAGCTTTGAATTGTACAAAGTTGCAGAAGCATGGATTATATTTGCTCTTGGGAAAACAGCTCTCATATAAGACAGATTAGGATCCTTCCAGGGTAATTTGCACTTGGGGTGTACATCACACACAAAAAATAATTAATGTGGCCCCAATGTCCCTAAGTTTAAACAGGAGGTGCTGTGAGCTGGCTGCTGCACTTACAATTTTTATCACTTCTGAATTTTATTTTATCGTACATCATTTTTTGTGTGTGTCTGAACGATATTTGCTTCTTCAAGGGAATGGATAGTTGAGAAGACAAAGCTGAAAGACTAGGTATTTTCCCTGCTCATGAATTAATTCTGCTCTCATAGACGTAATGTTTTATTGAAGTAGCATGCATACACACATATTCTTAAGTATGTGTGTGTATATACATATGTATGCATATTCAAAAAAATTATAGTTATTTACAAATAATCTTTAATATTTATCTTATAATTGAGAGAAAATTTTAATTCTCAAATAGGATTTATAATTATGTAGCAGGTCTAGGAGTATAGCTCAGTGCTAGAGTGCTTGCTTAGCATGTGTAATACCCTGGTACAATCACCAGCACCTCAATGAAAAGTATAAATAGCTATGAAACCCCTTAAAATCACAAATCACTTTTGTTTATAGTCAAATTTTAGACAACTATCAATTAATTTCAAAATGTTACTTCATGTTTTCAATGAGTACTTTTCAATTAGATGAATACCACATTAAGGAAGAAAAAGATGGATCTGTCTGTTATTTCTGTAGCCTTACCAGGGAGATATGGCATAAATTCTTAAAAACAATGTGGATATACAGTGGTCTATACAAATAAGTCATTACTTGAATGGCAGTTACAGAATTAGTAGAGTTCTCAAGAAGCAAAAATTAAAATGTCAAGTAGCTTCATAGAAAATGGGTCCAATGTAAATATACAATAAATAACCTTAATACATTGAGTATATAATACCCTAATATAGCTATCCAAGTAAGGACTCTAACAAATTACACTTATTTTTTTCCCTTACAACAAAGGGAAACAAGAACAAAGTTCATGCTTCTTTATGCATGTGTATGTATACATTTGAGGGTCTACTGGCAAGGACTTGGGATGTAAGGCAAGGGAAAATTATTTTTCCAGACTATTTATGCCAGAGCTTGACTATTATAGGACAAGTAGAGTTCATCAAGCTTAGAAGCTGGTGAAGGTGATTTTAGAATGAAGAAACAGCATTTACAACAATTAGAGATGAGTTATAGCATAAAAAGGAATGCCAAAGAAACAGAAAAGGGTTCAGCACAGCTATAAAATTGAGTTCTTTTGAAGAAAAAAAAAAAAAAAAAAAAGATCAGAAAAGCCTTGGAGTAGAGATGAAATCTCTACAGAGAATACGTATAGTAATGCAGACCTTTATAAATTGCTAAACATTTTTCTTTACTTTTACATAAAAATGAATTCTGATTGCCAAATAGGATTGTTATCCAATCCACTGTGGATTCTGCCTTAGGTAAATTATTTCCAAATGGATACAAAGATGGAGATTCATGGATAGTAAGATACATGACTATGGTGCAAGTCTTAGACACCACCCACATCATAGATGAGCCCCCTATCCAAGAGATTCCAGTATAATGCATGCACCAACACTAAGCAATATAAAGGGACACTTTAATACAAGTTAGATATTTGGCTGCAGATTGCAACAAATTTTCCAATGAGCTACTCAAACGCATTCAAAAAAGTCTTTTTGTGTAAGCTGGAGGCAGTAGAAATAGCAAGCTACAGCAAGTTTTTCAAAATTTGCAGCAGAGCTTGTATAAGCCAATGCTTTCTAATGTGAGACTTGCTCCAGGATCTGCCCTCAGTGTCTTAACAGCTAGCAAAAATCAGAGATATGCTAAGAGACAGCAGAACTGCCTCTCTAGGGAGAGCAGACTTATTTTCTCACTGCTAGCTAATAAAAGGAAAAAGAGACCTACAAGAATTTTCCCCAGAGAGAGCAAATTCAGGGTGATATTTTATAAGTCAAATCTCCAGAGAGGACAAGAGAAATTTTCTAAAAAGAGGAAAGTCTCATCATTAGAACCATGATCCCTCCTGAGAGCGATCACAACAACCTTCTTCCTTCTGAAACTGAATGGAGAAAGGAGACAGAGAGGAGAAAGAAGGGAAGCAAAGGGAGCCTTAGGCTTTCCCTAGAAATGGCTCCTTATTCTCACTAAAATGGATACTTACTTCTGGGCTTGTATTAGTTAAGTGCTATAGTTTGGATCTGGAATGTCTCTCAAAGGCCCGTGTGTTAAAGGCTTGGTGGTTAGCTTGGTGCTACTGGGGAGGTGATGTAATCTTTAAGAGGTGGGGCCTAGTGGGAGGTCTTAGGTCACTGATAATATGACCTAAGATAGGGACAATAGGACTCCAGCTCTTTCTCTTTTTTTGCTACCAGCCATGAGGTGAGGGCTTTATCTCCCATGTACTTCCATCATAAGGAGCTCTCACTACAGTACCAAAAGCAAAGGGCTGATCACGAACTAAGACTTCCAAAACTGTGAGCCAAAATTAATTTTTCCTCTCTTAAAATTTTAAATGCTCAGGTATTTTGTTATAGTAATAGAAAGCTAAAAAAATAAGCTAAATTTAAGTACACAATAAAGTCTTGATGACTTGATTCATCGCTAATTCAATCCATCAAATATGTCTTAAATAACTACAATATATGTATATATCTTAGTATGTGTTCAATATATTTTCCTAGATACTTTGTGTATAAAAAAATAAATAGGCAGATGCCTCGTCCAAATACTCTTAAAATCTACTGAAAGCAAAGACAGCTACAACAATATAAGGGGCAAGGTGAAACTTTATAACAGAGGCAAAACAAAAGAATATAAGAACACAGAGAGCTGAAGACAACATCTAACCTTGGCAGAAATTGGAATTGAAGATGAAAGTAAAAGACCTATATGAGTAAATGCTCCGAAGTAAAAGATGTGAACATAGGTGGGGTTTTGCAAGTGTATAGCAAACTTACAAGGAAATTATAATAGGAAAAAATGTTCTTCATAGAGTGTTTATACTGGCTCCTATCCAAACAGGCCGTTTCAGTAATTTCATCTGTTCTTACTTAACCTATCTTGGGAATATCATCCTGGGGTCAAGCATGGTGGCCCAGTATCACATTTTCTCTCTAAACTATACTACTGCACTACAGGCCTTGTGATCCTGGTGATGTTGAGACAAGTCTGATATTTTCTACCTTTTATAGGGAGACATTTATTATTTGTGAATTCTAAAACATAGGTCTTTCACATAATAAGTGACTACAGAGCATTCACTTTTTCAGGCAGAAAAAGAGAAACAGATACTTTTCCATCTTCTCATGGAGGATATAAATTTATTTAGTTTATAAGTTTCCAAACATCTATACTTCCTAGACAAGAAAATGTAACTAAATGACAGTATAGCAAATAAAAAGAATTTTACTGCCTTAATATTTGAGTAACTGAACTTCATATGCCCAAGTAATAGTTTATTTCTAACTACCTAGAGAGTGACTGTAAAGAATACCTCAGAAAATCAGTAGTTTTATCTTCTGTACTTCATAAAGTAGAAATTTTGCCAATTATTTTTTTCTGTTCTTATGATACATACATGCTGAAAAAGATCACAAGCTTCATTACTGAAGATGACAATCTATGAGCAGCCCCTCTCATGTCAATCACTAGCAACACTGGAGAGAAAGACACTCCTCAAAAGGGATGCAGGAGTGAGTGCTGGGAGTTAGCCCACTATCTTGCTATAACTAAAATGTGGGCAAAAGAGGGAGTTATTTAATTTGGCATAAAGAAAGAAAGTAGGGGGAAAATTCACAATAAAGTAATTAAGGGAATTTGTACTTTGGTCTACAAAATTTAACATGACAAGCAAAGACATCTAGGTTTTAACCTAGAGTTGATGAACAAATTAAAAGAGAAAATACAGACAAAGCAAGTTGATTTAATTCAAGAAACTAATCAAGAAACAAGAAATTTTCATGTTATAAAAGTATACCAGCTCAAAAATTATTCTTAGTCTCTAATATTTTAATCATTTTTATAATATGGAAAATGATATTTAATGTTTTGAGGGCTGACTTGTAATCAGTTCATGCCTGGTCTCATTATCAGATAACTCAGTTAATATTGACTAATCACAGGCTTTTTTTAAGACAAAGCATTTTGAAAGAACACATAATTGAAACGTACAAACTATTTCAGTTGTATTTAAATGGGATGAGATATGTAATACATTTGTAGTATATATAATTTTAGCCCTTCTAAAACCATAAACCAATTCATAGAAAAGGGCCACAAAATGTTGAATATTTGTCCTTTATAATACAGAACATATTTTAGGTTTTAGAAAAAGATCAGCAGATAAATAAGTCTCTTTTTAATTAATTTCAATATGAGAAATAACAAGTGTTTTCACTATTGTATTAACCACCCAAATTTCCAGGTAAATCTAATATATGGCTTATTAATACCAATAAAAAGATCTCAGAACACTCTGCTCATATATTAATGTGTTCTAGATTAGTAGAATTTGTGTTGAACAGGTAAGTGAAATAAATGTTTATGTCATTAAACAAATAAAATGAGCAACAATCTGGAATAGGAATTAGACTTCATTCATGGATGAAAATAGCCTTCACTGAGATGTTATTGTAACCATAGTGGTGTTTAAGCTGTGTTTATATACAGTGTTTTATACTTAAAAGTAGAATTCATAACAGAAATTTAAAACCCATTAACTATTTAAGCAACAATATTAACAGCACAAATTTCTTCCCTGGGGTAAAGATGGAAATGCAATATTTAAATGTCAAGAATGCAAGTGGCAAGATTATCTATGCAAATCAACAGTGAGCTTGTATTGTAAGCTTCCAAATTTAAATGGGAAAATATATTTTGCTTTCTCCTTATATTTTTCTTAGCTTAAAAGAAATATATTTGTCTGGATTTATTATTATTGTCAATGACAATTTCAACATATCCTAGCTTATTAATTTATTACATCTATCAATAACTTTGTTATATATTTTGCAGAGTTGACTTTATTTTTCTTTAGTTGATAGTAAAAAAATACCTTTTAAAAAAATCTCTTTTAAAAGAAAGAGTGCATCTCTTATTCATCTCTTATTTGAACATCTATTTATCCAAAATTCTTGAGACCAGAAATGTTTTAGATTTAAGATTATTTTCAGATTTTGTAATATTTAATTAAAATGAGATATCTTAAGGATGGGACCATGTCTAAATACAAAATTCATTTATATTTCATATATATCTTCTACACATAGGGTGAAGACATTTTACATAATATATTCACTACATCTGTGTTTTAACTGCAACTCACCCTACAAGGTTCAGGTTTGGACTTATCCAATTGTGTCAGGACTGTGCTCAAAATATTTCGGATTTTGTATTTTCAGATTACAGATGTTCACATTGTATTAAATGCCCCAGCTAAAGAGCATTCACACAGGCTCTCCTTTTATGTCATTTACAATATCAAATGTCTAAGAATTATAAGCATTTTAAGGAGGAAAATAAATCAGTGAAAAACATCAAAGTATTCTTAAGAAGGTCTGAGAATAAAATAAGCTGAAACTGACAAAAAATACTAAGGAGAACCAAATTTTTTTTTATGTTCTTAAATCCAGAGTAGTATATTCCAAACTATGGTCTGTGAATGAGCAGATTCCTGGCTGACTAGACCATCAACGCCATGAAGCCAGGAGTTCTTTGTCTATCTTGTTCACTGCTGTTTCCAACGCCTAATATAGTGCCTGGCACATAGGAGGCATGCGATAACGTTTGTTGAATGAATGAGTGAATACATTTGCAAATACTCTATCTTATATTTCCCCTCACTGATTTTCACACTAAGTAAAAGTATACTTAAGACTGAGAAGCCTGTAAGTGCTACCAATAACTAACTCTTGAGAATGTAATTTTCCTCAAATGTATTGCACAGAAAACTCATTGACATCTTTCAAAAAGTGTTTTAGGAGATGTAGTGTGAAAAATGATTCTTGTAGTACGAAAAACAATGAAAGTGGGACTGCTAGTGTAATGTCAAAGTATGATCACAATTGAACCTGCTTGCTTTTGCTTGACTCTTTGTTCAATGAGAATGATTTTCATAGTCAGATATTTAGAATAAAACAAAACATGGTTCAAACCCAAGAGTCAAAATTCAACACATAAAATACATGGAGCACCCCTGTTTGTCAGGTATTGTTCTAAGTAATATAGTGAATAAGTCATGGGCTATCTGTACCTGAGGAGCTATCATTTAGAACAAGGGTCTCCAACTTGTCTGCACAGAAGGGACAGGGAGGTGATAAATGAGAGAGATGTAAGACTTGAAAAGTCTAAGTTTTAATTGCTACCATGTTAGACTATGGGATTCTTTTGTTTCCAGATCTCCTGTGTTGTTGTTTTTTATTAATGTAAACTATAAATCAATATTTTAAAAATATTTAATTACTATTTTAATTCATTTTTATGAATTTAATATTTAGAAAATTATGGGATCAAGGCTGGGGGTGTAGCTCAGTGTAGAGCACTTGCCTAGCTTAAGTGTAGCTCTGAGTTTAATCCCCATTGCTAAAAAAGGAAGAAAAAAGGGGATCCAAATACAACATACTTGGAGGCTATATGCAGCTCACAAACTACCTGTTTGTAACGTCTGATTTAGAACTTATAAGTGAGCACCTAGTACTCCCAATGATTTCAATGGCTCTAACAAGACAAATTGTATCTTAAATTACTGGGAAACCCTATTACATATGATCACCAAATCACCAGTAGTTATATTTAAGAAATTGTGGATTTACCAACGATATACCAAAACAACTTTAAAAGCAGAAGAATATAGAGTCCAGAATATAGAGGTGACTAGGTCAATTCCTAGCAAGATTCTAAAATGCATACATGCATTATTAAAATAAAACATATATGTAGGTGTATATTTGATATTGGCATTATTTTTCCATTATATAGTCTCCAACTGTGGAGGATACATATAGTAACACATGTATATATAGAAAGAATAATATATGTATTTTACTGTTAATCTATGGAGATTATATATATATATAATATAGAGAGATACAGAGATTTGTGTTTCCAGCTGCCCATAATTAATATACTGTTTAATATATAAACACAAAATAGTGTTTTTAATTATTATTACTTATATTTTCTTATCTTTTTGCTAATTTTTCAAAATAAATTACAAAATTTTTTGTTGTCAACATCTGACTCATATTTATAAAAGGATAATCTTTGGGTGCTTTTAAGTCAGTACCTAACAGAGCCAAGATGCTTGTTGTCTTAGTAAAGGACAAGGTTGGTACTATTTAAACAGAAGACCCACTGATCAACTTCACTATTCATAGCCTAACTCCTTGACTTCTTTGGTTTGGCATAGTCATTATCTTGGAAGTCAGGTACTGTTGAGGGAAAACAATTTTCTAAATCTATTAGTGCTCAGTAGCAAATATCTATTTTATAGATATATAATTATATATAATTCATATATATATATAATTTTTATATATACATATATATCATACAAAGCATATCTGAAGTTTTTCAAAGTATTTTACAAGCTCTTTTATAACTTCCTAAAGAAAGTAAAGGGAAAAAATGTGAGGGGAGAAAAAGGGAATATGGAAGTAAGAATTAGTTGATACTTAAAGGAGAAAAAAAAGTGTCATTGAATGAGTTCCCAACAGCCAAATCTAATATATCCATTTAGTCATTATTGAACTTGAACTCTGCATCAAACTATTAGTCTCCTTGTAATGAATTCTTTTCTCTTTTGATATGCACAAAACTCCTGATTCTCTTTCTTGCTTTCTTAGTTTCTTAACTGATTCACCATTTTCTACCAATGGCTTAAATTAACCAGAACTGTGCATCAGAATCACCTGGGTATATTTTCCAAATATATACATATATATATGCCTTCTGAGCTGAACTTATCTATGATTGAGACTCAAGAATTCATATGTATATAATTTTAACCCTCAAGGTGATGCAGTTAAGCAACCCTGACTAATAAAACCACTGCCTCAATGTTAAAGCAATTCCCCAAATCTGTACTTAATCTTCTCTCTACATAGTTTCTCTTGTGGGATCTTTCTACCACCAGGGTTTTAACTATCAACTCTATATTGATGATATGATTTCTACCTCTTTATGTCCATATGCAGTGTCTTTCTTTAACTTAAGAGCAGTGTTTTCAAATCTCGCCAGAAATATTTACCTAGACCCACAAGAGAAACCTCAAATAGAGTTGTTCCTAAATTGAACTTATAGCCAAACCCTTTATCTTATCAAATCCACACTGCTTCTTATATACTTTTTTCTTAGTTAAGTGAGGACCATCATTATCTAACCAATTGCTTAATCAGAAGCCATCATATCAAGGCACTGGAAGACCCTGCTGCCTTTGCTCTCATAGACTAGGAATCCTTGCTCATAGCCCTACTCTCATAAAACACTTTACTTAATATATTGTGACATACCCTCCCCCAAACTACATGTGGTCTAGTCATATGTTAATTTAACATATCCACTAATGCAATATTTTTAAAATGCCTTCTGTGTTCCAAGCCTATGATATGAATAGGCCAGATTGGGAATATACATTGAACAGAAAAGACTCTCTCGGGAATTTTAATTGAAAAACAGAACTAGCTGTGGGTTTTAGAGCTGGTTATGTTGAACTAAACCTAGGGTGGAAACAGTAGAAGCAAAAGATTTATGGAAAAGAAAATTTATAATTTATGAGTCAGTAGTAATTTAGGTAGTCAGTAGAGAATAGAAAAGAAGCAAAAATGCAGAGAAAAACAGAGATGTCACCTCAGAGAGAAAACTATGTCTCTATATTCCCCAAGATGGGTCATTTTAGTAAAGTTTTTCTTTCTTCATTTTTTTTTCCCCCCTGTGGTAATGGGAATTGAACGCTAGGCAAGTGCTCTACCACTGAGTTACAGCTTCAATCCCGCAATCCAATCCAGTTTTTCTTTAGTTTCCATATTTCCGTAAGATTCCTTGATGATCTTTTAAACATGGTCCTAATTCTCAATTTACCTTGAGTGGATCTTTGTTCTTTGCAAAGATGGAAGCTCTGAGATAGTGAACCTAAATGCATCTGTGCCCCTGACCATACCGGACATACAATATCAGGTTGTCCTCCAATTATTGTTTAGGGTTTATTGGAGCCTACCTAAAAGCAGTTTGTCAACCTTTTTCTTTTCTTCGTTACAAATGTCTCTATTTTGTTGCAAGTCTTCTTCATCTCTGAACTGAATTGTTAAGAGTTTCCTAACTGGTCTCTGTCCCCAGTGATTCCCATCTCTAAACCATCTGCATAACTACTACAGTGAAATCTCTAACTTAAACTGTGATAATCAGGTTTTACAACATCTCTCAGGGTAAATCAAATATTTGATCATGTTACATATGGCCCCTTTATACACTAGCTCCAACCTATACTTCCTATTTCACTCCTGCCACTTTGTGTGAGATGCCAAAGGTATATGCTAAGCTTCACAAGATACCCCAGAGAGCAATCTGAAAACCCCCATGAGCTGTGTACTTTTAACACAGAAATCATTGTACATGCCACCTCTGTGCCACTGCCCTTGTTTCAAATCTCTATTCAGTCTTCAAATCTCTTCTGATCCTCCACATACTTTTGAACCCTAAATTGAAATATAGTAAGAATTTCATAAGAATTCATGAGGGCTATGAAACAACAAAACCTGGAACATGAAAATGCCATACCAACATAAAAATCTGAACTAGTGTTATAGTTAATATGAGTTTGAAGAATGTATGTGAGTATAACACACAGGATACATTTCACAAAAAAAAGTCTATGTGCTTCATAAGTTGACTAAATGTAGATTGAAAAACCTTTCCTAGATATATATTAGGCACTGTATTAGGAAGGGTGCTTATAATATGACAAAACCTAACAAAAAAGACTAAAAATATTTTTATGTCTTTTCTGAATACACACTAAATTATATAATATATATGTACATTATATATATAATATTATCAGGTATATTACTAAAAGTATTCTAAATTAACAAATTATTTAGATATTGTAAATCTTAAACTTCTTTAGGATCAGATATGTATAAGAAGAAAATTATTGTACTTTGTGGTCATTTGTATAAGAACAAATTTTTTCAAAGAAACAGTGGCCAAAAAGAGAGCACAGTTCTTTCTATGTAGCCTAATAAAAGGCTCTTTTGTAGACAAATTCTAGAACTTGTTAATTATACACAGACTTATTATCTATATCCCCAGTGTTATAAAGTACCAGAACTTCATTAGAAAAATTAAGCTGGAAAAATGAAGGCAGCACTTTGTAAATTTCCACTGGAAATTAGCTGGGAGAGGCAGAGGAATACCAGATCAAAAGAGGGTAATCATGCTTAACTGTGCCCTAGAGCACCCGCATGTATAATACGATTTGCACAGTAACTACCTCTCCTATTACTGCTTGTTTGGAGTATTCTGTGTTAATGGGGTTAGCTAATTTAGTATTTTAACTTAAAAAAGGCTCTGCTGATTAATAAATGTTGCACACTGTGCTAGTAATTAAAATAAATGGAAGAGTTACAAATAAAAGTTGAATTGTTAAGAAAACATTATCTGAAAATATATGATAATCCCTATTTATCATAATATAATAGCTCAGAAAATATGCAAATTTAAAGCTCTAAAATGTTTGAAGAATCACACAAGTCAAAAAAGTTTTGAGATTGTTCAATTTCCTTTTCACTCTTCTTTAGAGATAAATGTAACCAGATCTTATTCATATATGTCATGTCTTTTAATGTTTTTTTTAAAAAGTTATCTTGATCTAGGTTCTTAACCTTTCCCACATTTTCCTATAGCAATATTTATGAAATTATACTTATTGTTAATCAGAAACAATATTTTAAAAGTTTAAAAGTGAGAATCCAACACTTACTAGGGCTCCCACCTAAGCCAGGTTGCAAATTCGAGGGAAGTGAAAGCAGGTGCAGTTCATAGATACTGAATATTTGTCATTAGTTTCAGCAAGTTGGAGGAGCTCAAGAAATTGAGCTACCAATTATGCTTTGCTACTAAATGTTTATAAGATGCCTCCCATTTCACTCTGAATAACTGCCAGAAAATTAACACCTTTTAATTTTCCGGAAGATACTGAGACAGTTATTGAATTGTTTATACAGAGGGTCTTAAAATTCTATGTAAGTTTAAAATATTATATAGGTACAGCACAATTTAATTATGAATCTCTCTTCATAGGAAAGCTTGGATCATATATTTTAATCCACAATGTGCAGACCTTAAACCTGCAAAAGAATCTTGAGTCCTTAGAATCCAGTGATTTCCCTCAACTAACCATGAAAGGCTGGCCTAACAAACAGTTCCTCAACTTAGAAAACTTTAGGAAAAAAACTTATATTTGATATTTGTTTTCTTTTTCTTTCTTTCTTTTTTTTTCTTTTTTTTTTTTTATAATAACAAAGTTCCATAAATTTGTTGGCTTAAACAGCAGACATTTACTAACTTACAATTCTGGAGGTCAGCAATCCAAAATGGTCTCACTGAGTTGAAATTAAGGTATTGGCCGGAACATGTGGGGGGGAATCCATTTCCTTGCTTTTTCAGCTTCTAGAGGCTGCTCAAATTCCTTGGTTGAGGCCTTCATCCCCTATCTTCAAAGCTGCCAAAAGTGAGCTAGGCTCTTCTTGCACTGCATCACTCTGACCTCTTAAAATACAGTCAAGGGCGAGGGCTGTGGCTCAGCGGCAGAGCGCTCGCCTCGCACGTGCCCGGCCTAGGTCCTAGGTTCGATCCTCAGCACCACGTAAACATAAATGCATTGCATTGTGTACAACTAAAGTAAATAAATAAATATTTTTTAAAAATACAGTCAAATCTCTTTCTGCCTCTCCTCAACTTTTCCATTTTTAAGGACTCTTGTGATTATACTAGTCTTACCCTGACAATCCACATTAATCCCTGAATCTAAAAACCTTTAATTTAATCTTATCTACAAAGTCATTTTTATTATGTGAGGTAACATATTCATAGGTTCATGGGATTGGAACATATGAACTCTCGGGGTGGGGGATTATTCTGCCTAACAGAACACCAATTGGAACTCTCTTCTGGGATAATCTCAATCTATTCTACTTTGTATATGATTATAGTCCGCCTAATTGTAGTTTCCTGTATTAAGCAAGGATATTTATAATTAATAGTATTAATAGAAGGTATGGTGATCTCCATCTGTAGTTTCACTTTCTAAATTTATCTGTGGTCAACTGAAAATATTAAATGGAAAATTCCAAAATTAAGCAATTCATACGTTTTAAATTGTTGTTCTGAGTAATGTAATGAATCTCATATTCCACTCTATGTCATCCCACCTAGGACATAAATTATCCGTTTTTCTAGATTATCCACACTGCATGCACTTGCCACCTGACAGTCACTTAATAGCTGTCTCAGTTGCTAGATTGACTGTCATGGTATTGTGGTATTTGTGTTTAAGCTACCCTAATTGTACTTAATGGCCCCAAAGCATAAGAGTAGTGAAACTAGTAATTCAGATATGCCAAAGAGAAGTTGAAAGTGTTTCCTTTAAATGGATACATGGGAGTTCCCAACTTAATAAGGTATTACAGAGGGTATGGTAATATCTGTAGTTTTAGTCATCCACTTGAGGTTCAGAATGTCTCCCAGTTCTTCTGTATCTACTGTATTTACATATACAACTTCATACCTCTCAAACTTTAGGGAAGCCCATGTCATAGAATATATCACCTGATGTATGATTGCCCACTCTATCTCTGCTGTTCAATGAGTAAATTAAACATTAACTTTGAGAGTTCTGGTACTAAGGAAACTTCTCATTTCTTGCACCTCTAAATAACTTCTTTTCCCATTTCATCTAAACAAGTTACATAGTCCCATTTCACATCTGAAAATATTCCTTGAACTGTCATCCTTTGAAATTTCAAACCTATAATACTCTCTGATCACTAATTCTCATAAGTAGATAAAGTGTGTATAACATTCTTCCATATTTAAATAAAGGAACACAAATACATATATAACTATATAAACAAAACTACTGAATGGATGCACAAGAAATGATTATCAAACATAACTAGAGATCACTAAATAATGTTTAAAGTTTCTAAAATATATGTCTGCTATGATTTCAAGTTTTGAAAAAGGAAACAGAAATCCTTTTAATTATTTTGAATGGATTTGAAAAGATTGAGTAAATAATGGAGTGGGAAATTGCTTACAGAAAAGGAGAGAATACGAGACATAAAAAATATGTAATAGCTGAGAATCTCTGGAGCACAGGTTCCTCATGAAACGTGGTGATTAACTAGAGAAATGAGACTGGGTCAGATAAGGAATGACCTTTATCTGGTAAAAGGAATTCAAATTTATTGTGGAAGAGGTAAAAAGCCACTGAAAAGCATTTTGGCCGTATAATGGCATGATTAAACTTCATTAGTGTTGGTGTAGTAAAATGCACAGAGGTGAGAAAGACTGACTAACACAGATTAAAGGTGTTTTATGGTATTTAAGGTAAGCAATAGACACAACAAAGGAGAGGAGAGGCTAAACTTGAAAAATACTTGAAAAGTAGAATAAAGAGGACTTGAGGACTGATATGATATGGGTAACGGTGGATAAGAAGAGGTGACTCAACTGTCATATAAAATACATTACAATAAATTTAAAAAAGAAAGAAGAGGTGACTCAAAAGTAGAGCTAAAGCAGATAGTTGGTACTGCAATTCACATACCAAGAAGAAGCAGGCTAATGTGTTGTGTACTAAGTTTAGGACATCTAGTAGAGAGAGAAATGAAGATGGCAGTTGAAAATAAAATTCTGGAATTTAGGAGGAAGATCTTCAAGATTTAGAATGGAAATCATTGGCATAGACATGGTAGTTGAAGTCTCTCAAATAGAAGCAATCACTGAGATTCTATACAGAAAGAAGAAAAAAGTAAAAAAAAAAAAAAAAAAAAAAAAAAAAGTAGAAGATTGAATCCTACCATCAGCTTAATTCCATCCCATTACCTCTCACCAAAATTACTGCAATAGTTTCCTAAGGGGTTTCGCTGCTTCCAGCATATTTCTTCTCAAATACATCTGTCTCCTAATCAACAAATTCATATTCTTTTTATAACATGCTCATCCTCAGAAGCCTTAAATAATTTTCTATTGACTATAGGATAAATCCTCAAACTCCTGAAGTTTTTCACAATTTTTCCTTGCTACTGCTTTCTAACATGAAGACTAGTTTCTGTCACATTGATCTCGTCATTTTTCTGTCAACTTTTCCAACCATCACTTTTTTCATACCTTTAACCTACATTTATCTACTTTCTCTATCAAAATCTTAACTATCATTCACAGGAACTAGTTCAGTTCCTTCTCTGTTAAATACTTTCCTAGAGGGACTGGGAATGTAACTCAGTGGTAGAATGCTTACCCAACAATATGCAAGGTACTGCATTTGATTCCCTGTACCACAAACAAATAAACAAACAACAACACACTTTCCAAGATCTTCAGAGACCAGACAAAATTCTACATTAAAAATTATTGTCTTTTGAGTTATTTATATATTTTTTATATTAATCCTCTGTCAGAAGAGTAGATGGCAAAGATTTTCTCCTTCTCTGTAGGCTATCTTGTCACATTCCTAATTGTTTCCTTTGTTGCACAGAAATTTTTAATTTCATGCCATCCCATTTATTAACTCTTAGCATTATTTCTTGAGCTTTATGGGTCTTGTTCAGAGAGTCATTGCCTTTACCTCTATACTGGAATGATGACCATACATTTTCTTCTAGAAGTTACAGTTTCTATTCTAATTCCTAGGTCATTGATTTGTGTGCAGGGTGAGAGATAAGGGTCTAGTTTCATTCTTCTATATATGGATAACCAGTTTCCCCAACACCATTTGTATAAAAGGCTCTTTACTCCAATGTATGTTTTTGGCACCTCTGTCGAGGATCAAATGACTATAAATGTGTGGGTTTGTTTCTTTGTCTTCTATTCTGTACCACTGTTAATGTGTCTGATTTTATGCCAGTATCATGCAGTTTTTGTTACTATAGCTCTGTACTATAATTTGAAGTCAGGTATTGGGATGCATCCAACATTGATATTTTGCCTTACACTTAACAACAAAAAACTCAAAGACACTTTCCAAAAGAAGAAATATAAATGGTCAACAAAAATATTTTAAAAGTTCAACATAATTAGCAATTAGGGAAATGCAAATCAAAACTACACTGAGATTTCATCTCATACCAGTCAGAAAGGCAGTCAAGAGTATAAACAATAATAAATGCTGGAGAGGATGTGGAGAAAAATGAACACTTACATGCTGTTGATGGGATTGTAAATTAGTACAAGCACTATGGAAATCAATATGGAGGTTGCTCAAAAGACTAGGAATGGAACCATCATAAGACCCAGCTATACCACTCCTCAGTATTTATCCCAAAGAATTAAATCATACTATAGTGACACATGCACATAGCAGTGCAATTCGCAATAGCTAAACTATGGAACCAATCTAAGTGTCCATCACCGAATAAATGGATAAAGAAAATTTGGTATATATACACAGTGAAGTTTTTTCAGCTATAAAGGAAAATGAAGTTGTCATTTGCAGGAAAATGGATGGAAGTAGAGACCATTATAATAAGCAAAATAAGCCAAACTCAGAAGGTCAAGAGTGGTATGTTTTCTATCATATGTGGAAGCTAGAGAGGAAAAAGAAAAAGAAAGGTGAGTGGGGCCCCCGTTGATCTCATGAAAATCAAAGGGTGATCAGCACAGCAAAGGAACCAGGGGGTAAGAGGAGAAGGAGAAGGGGGAGGTGCTGGGGAGTGACATTGGCCAAATTATATTGTTATAATATGTGGATGTACGAACATGCATCAACAAATCCATCATTTGTATGATTATGATGCACCAATAAAAAATGTGGAAAGAGAAAAATAAAATAAAATGTCCTGAGGAAGGGACATTGTTTTAACACATACTTGACCAGTTTATCAAGTATTTGGTAATTCTTATATAGAATTTCATTAAGTAACCTGGTTAGGTTTCAAACTACATGAGGAATTCCATGAGACTAGAGATTTCATTGTATTTATTGCATATCCCTACAACCTAGAACTATTCCAGACATGTAAACACTTGTTGAATCAACAAATATTCTTCTTTATTTCCCAAAATATCTAGACAACAGCTTCTCACATAAAGGGTCCTTGACAATATTTATTATTTGCTTCATTTCCTAGCTTTTTTTTGGCAAATATGAAAATGTTGTATTTATTTTTACTTTGAAACATTTACTTTCCCTTTAAGAATATGATAATTCCAGAAAATATTATTTGATTTCAACATTTCAATTATGCATTCATATTTAAGTGATAAATCTGGATTGAAAACAGTTTGGTCTTTCATTGTTCATTTCCTAGCTTTTTAAAGATAGGAATATGAATAAGGAAAATAATTTTCATTAAGAAGACATAAGAAAATGGGATGGGTTTCTTTAAGAACAAGAACAAAAACAAAGTTTTAATATGACTTCCAGACAAACCTCTATAATCCAGACGTGATGTGTAAATTATTATTGTTTTATTTTTGTGCTTACTTAAATGAATATATGTAAATAATAGCTATCACCTATGAGCCTGTGATTAGTAAGAAGCATATTGCCATCCAAAGAGTTATCTAGGGCTCAGATCATGTTCTCTCACATCACGGTTCAGGGTTGGCTGAAGTCCGAACCCCTAAAACTTTGAAAGATAATCTTATTTGGAAAGAGGTCCATTGTAGACATAATAAGTAAAGATGAGGTCACACTGGAGTAAGGTGGGCCCCTAATCCAATATGACTAGTGTCTTTATAAAAAGGGAATTTTGGATACAGACAAGCACAAACAGAGATTATCATGTGAAGATGAAGGCAAGCAGTGATGCTTCACAAACTCAGAGAGATGCTTCTACAAGCCAAGGAAAACCAGAAATTGACAGCAAATTAATGAAAGATATGGGAGAAGCATGAACGGAATCTTTTTCACAGTCCTCAAAGAAACCAACTCTGTCAATGCCTTGAATTCAGATTCCTAGCCTCCAGAACTGTGAGACAATAAATTTTCTGTTCAAACACCCTAGTTCCTGGTACTTTAGTATGGCAGCCCTAGAAGAGTAATACCCTCAGAAGAATCTATCTTTTAGAAGCCTAATGAGAAACCTTTTGTAAAGTTAGGACACCGTTGCTTAGGAAGAGTTCTGCTCATGATCCTCCTTTAACTTTGGTTCATTAGACTAGTGGATGAAATCCATCCTATCCTTGAAGTCTGTGATTTCCTTTCCCTTCTTTGATGCCTTACATGTAGAATTATGTTTGCAGCAAACACAAATTCTGGTAATAATTGTCTTATATTAAGACCCTTCTATGTTCCTGGCACTTTATACTCATTATCTTGTTCAATCATTATGACAACTTTTGAAGGTAATATTTCTATCTTCACCTACAGGGAAACAGCACTTCAGGGAAGCTAAATTACTTAGTAGGATCATATTGCTGTTGTGTAAGGGAGCCAAGATTTGAGCTCACACAGATCTAGTTCTAAAGCTCATCCTCCTTCTACTAAAACACATTGCATTTTTCATAACAATAGAAAAAAGAAATTGCTAAATATACCAAACTCTCAGATATAGGGCTACCCTTTTTGAGCCCTTAAGAATGGAAATAAATTTATATATTTTTGTTCTAAGTTGTTATAAATGACAGCAGAATGCATTACATTTCATATTATACTTATAGAGCATATTTTTACATATCTCTGGTTGTATGCAAAGTATATTCACACCATTTGTGACTTCATACATGCACTTAGGGTAATGATATCCATCCCATACTACCAACTTTTTTTCTTCACCCTTTTGCTCCCTTCTTTCCCCTCCCTACCCATTGGCCATTCTAGTGTTCCTCTAATCCTCCTATGCTCTCCGTCCCAACCCCACTTAGAATAAAAAATAAATAAATTAAAAACTAAAAAAAAAAAATAAATTAAAAAAAAGAATTTAAGAACCTATACCAAGACACAGAAAACCAGAATTTTAAAAAAAGAATGGAAATAAAGAGCTATACAGAGGTTCCTGAATAAGGCCCTGGGATGGTTATGAACATGCTGTCTTTAATTCCTTATAGGTAAAACCAGTCATGTGGCAAAAAGACAATCTGCATTACAAAACTTTGCATCTCTGTGATAAGAGTATACTTCTTCTCCTAATTTCTTTCACAGAATTACTATCAACAGAGATATGAAACTCAAATTCCTAACATTTCTTTTGCTGCACAAGATACAGTTAGGTGTTATCCAATATATAAAAAACAAAGTGGTTTCAGAAAAAGCTATAAAATATCAGTGTTTCATTCCTCCTAATAGTGGAATTATCCTTAAGACTAATTGCTAAGACCAATTGCTTACCTTAGTTGCTAAAAAATATGAGTTTTGAACCCATAAGTAATTTCTTTAGCACTTCCAACTTTGTTTCAGGTTGGTTTGATAACCCTAGAAACATCTTTCAGTCTCTGAAAATGTCAGGATAAAGGTGATCTGCAACACCATAGAGACTGATGATATTTACACATATTCTATGAAAACTATAAGTTAAGCACATTTCTTTGGGGATAATATTGATTCTGATCTTTCCAGCATTATCAAGGAAAATGCTAAGAAAGAATACTTCAGTACCTTGGATATATAATGATTTCTGCAGAAGTATCAGTGAGATAATAATCATCTCAATTATTTCAGCAACTAATCTTGCTATTTTGTTGAAAATAGGAAAATAATTCTGAGTAATGTAAAGTTGGGTATTTACCACTAAATTGCATATTTAGGCTAAATCTGAGCAACATTAATCTTCTATAACTTCTGTGGTAAAACTAGTCTACCTTCCAAAAACCAATTAAAAACATATGTTTCTGATTCTCTTATTCATCATGCATTAGGTTAACTCAATCAATTACTGAAAGGATCTGCTAAATACACTATATTTAATTATTTTCACTTCAAGTATTTATTATAAAATTTTAAAAATTATGAAAATTACTTTAGATGCTTATCATTTCATGTCAGTATATGTGAAAATTTTTATTTTTTAAGATTCTCTTCCTGTATTTATGATTATAACAAAAACATATTCCATATATCTTTTCTGAATGATAAAATTATCCAGAATCTACTGTGAAGGTTAATAGGCTATTGTAACTTTTTATGTAACAAAATATACTTCTAATATATTTTGTGATCATTGTTATTATATAAATTATTACTATATAATATATATTAAATGATAATTCATACCTAATATATATTATATAAATAATCATAAACAATAATGGCAATTTAATATGATGCAGTACATTATTATATAAGAATTTATAACAGTAGTTTATATTATACTAAAATTATTGCAATTATAACAATCTACATGTTAATGTAATAGTCATTATCATTTAATATATAAATAACACTAAGGAATTATAAGATACATTGCAATGACAATTATACAATGCATTATAGGATTATAACACTAATAAAAATAAAGCCATTCCAGATTTAAAATAGTTTATTTATAAATCATATATTATTCTATTGATGACAAGATACCTCAGAGAGAGAAAACACCTTGGAGGAAAGTCTTATGAATCAAGACCCAAATCACTGATGCTAATAAAGTAATTTAAAATTGCATATGCTGTTAGATCATCCTTCATCTTTTTCTGTCATCTTCCTTAGTCACCAGTGACCTTTTATTTATTCAATCTAGAAAGTTGTATGTATCCAAATGGAATTTATTTCATGTTAACAAAATATTTTTGTTTTATTGGATCTTGTTTTAGAAGCATCATAAATATATATGATTTTATTAACTAATTAAAGATATTATCTTACTGATGCCTAGGTGTCACTTTTCCTTCTTGAAAATGCCATTCATTATTTTTTCCTTTGAGAAATGCATATGTACATATTTGGGAGGGCATACATACATTTTTTTGAGTAGGATACATGTATTTTTTGGCATCAATATTAACACCATTTACAATAGGTACCCATTGTAAAATTATTGCTTTTAAATAGGTGACTTTGAATTTTCTCAAAAAAAAGTTCCTTTACAATATGAGGAAAGAGAAAATATTAGAAAATTCAAAGCACCAAACATAGTTAAGTTATGTTTTTCAAGCTAAAAACTTACATTTTGCTATTTACATTTTTTGCACATTCCTCTCTTTTGAACTCCTCTCTGGCCAGTTTTAACTCATTGATTGGTTGTGCCACTCGCAAAGTTGGTTCTAAAGCCTTGTAACGTTGTGCTAATACGTCATTGAAATCTCGGAATGGCCCCTGACAAAGACAGGATGAGGTACACATATTATTACAGAAGTTGTTTTTGACATATTGTTCGTAACCAAGGCTAGTGTGAACATCTCCAAAATACAGCAAGTTTACTAATTATTTTAAAAACACAATTTATTCTTATCTGAGTTAGAAAATAGAATATCAGAAATAAGTATATCACTTTTCTACCAGTAAACTTGTTCTCTCAAGTAAAAGTGATTGCCTTAAAAATGGTTAGGTTAAGCAGAAGTTTCCTCACATCAAAAGGTTTTCATACTGCAATTGGCATGCTTGTAGTTATATGTGTTTGTTTTGTAATTTTAAAAGCATATTCCTCTAATATAATCAATGATTTTTTTTTCCTTTTTAAGCAAGTTAAATTATTTTTAAAATATTCTGAGCATAACTTTTCAAAATTCATCCTATAAACAGAAATAGCAGAGCATATGTTTTTTTAATTAAAGCTTTTAGGTGAATGCCAAATTTCATATTTAATTGATGATCCCCAAAACATAGGAAAAAACATAATTTTTACTTATTTCCAGGGTATGTATTATCCTAAACTCTATTGTTCTATGACTCTGGTACCAACAAGAACCTTTAAATGACACAAACACAGAACAAGGAAAAACCAACATGTACACCGTGAAGTGACTTGGAACATATCCTAGTATTAGGTAGTAGTTAAACTAGTTACTGATTCCACTGGTTGTCCAATTAGTATCATATTAAGCACATATGAATCAAAGGAGCTCAGAACTTTGCTGTACTATTAATTACACATTTTTTGCCACTGTTGTAAAAAAAGAAGTAACATAGATGAAGATTTCTAATCATATTTCTTATTCTTAAAAATCCCTTCTTTAAATAGGTTATCACTAACAAGACACAGCTGGAGTTACTGCAAGCACTGAGTGAAGACTGTGGGGCTAATAAAAAGAAATGATTCACGCCTCATTTATGTTCACTTATGTTTTACATTAATAGAAACCAATAATAGGAACCAGTTACCATAAAAGTCATGGACCGTAAATAACACAAATGGCAAATAAGTATCATCTAGTACTTTTCACAGCTGGACAGGAGGATTGCTATATTTGAGAGTAGTTAATGGATTTTTATTGGAACTTTACTTTTTAAAGATACAGTAACACGATTCCAAGTCTGCTACTAAGAAATCAAAACATTTGGGGCAAATTCTTAGTCTTTGAAAACTTCTTTGGTTTGAAAGAATTTCATTGTGTAAGTAGGGACAAATTACTTCTCTAACACCTGTTTTCATCAAATGTAAAATGGAATAATAACTGTATCACAGAATTGCTCTTAAGATGTGTAAGATAATGTAACACTCTTAGCATTGTATTCAGAACACAGTAAATACTCAAAAATGGTAGCAGGAGTGTTTTTTATTATCACCACTATTATTAGCCTAAAGAATAGTTTAAAAGATTTGTAACAGTAATATCAAAGAAATAAGCAAATGGTTCAAGGCTATGACTTTTAAATGGTCAGCACCCACATGGAGTAATGGTTTTCTCAATGGTTAGTTGATGTCTTCTAACCTTTGTTGGTGTATCAACATACACGTATCACTTGTATACTTACTCTACTATGTTTTTGGAAATTTCTAGTTTCAATGAGAGTAGTAAATGAAAGAGGAGCCCTTGCTTAAGCAGCAATTTAGAATTAGAATGAACTTATTCTTTTGAGTTGATAGACAAGGGTCCGTCAATCATTTCCATCTCCCTGTGTCTTTCAGTGTCTTGTCCATACATTTTTATGTCAGACAATTAGTGTCTTACCTTTGAACATAATAATCCAGCTACTTGGTTAGCAAACCTGATATGAGCTATCAGATTTCTCTGTTGCTAAATCTTTTGTTGATTTGTATCTCTTTAGATAGCATGACTTTCAGATTTGAGGTGATTACCTACATCACTGAATTAACATGGATTCCAGATTTTGGAAACTGCTTCAAACTTTAGATCTGTTCATTGTCTCCCTTTTCAACTATTAATCCCTATAATGCATAGGCCATTCAGGAATCAGCCTGACCCAGAAAGTTTTCTTGGACTCACAGCTATGACTTTCCAATATTTGGCCTACCTTGCCTCCACCCAAGTCCTAGTTATGAGAATCAAATATACCTTTGTTCTGATATATTCTTTTATAAAAAATATTTTAGTTGTCAATGGACCTTTATTTATTTGTTTGTTTATTTATATGCAGTGCTGAGAATTGAACCAAGTGCCTCACACATGCTAGGCAAGCACTCTACCACTGAGCTACAACCCCAGCCCACTGATATATTATTAATAATCCATACTTTTAAGTCTTCTTGTATTTTTAAAGCTTCCCTTAAAAATTAAATAGAATTAATCAAGTTTTTTAAACTTAATACAGTTGTCCCACACATTAAGAAATCACCTGCATAGGCAGTATAGACGCTATATACAAATATTTTCATGTGGGCATAATCTTAAATGTCCCCAATGATGTATACACCTTTTTATTATTGGGTATCATACATGAAATGTGGCTCAGTCAAAGAAAACAACATAAAACAAACAGATCTGTGAAAAAGAAAAGGAAGGAGTGAAAGAGGAAAGAAGAATAGGAAAATAACAAAAGGAGGTAAATGAAGAAAAGATGAGGAAAGAAAGAAGGAAAACATAAGAGAAAGGACAAAACAGAAGGGAGGACATGGCTAAAGGAAGAGATAAGGAAAATAAAATGAGGAAAGAAGGATAAAGAATAAAACAGATGTCAAGAAAAGTAAACTAAGAAAAGGAGAGAAGAGATAAAAGGAAAAGTAGAAAAGAAAGAAAAATATATTAGCAGAGATCACTTTGTTGTACACTAAATAAATGTAATTCAGAAGTGTATGTTTATACATATGTGTATGTACATATGTAAAATATATATAGATTCCTCCATATGTTTATGTTACTTATATAAACATATGTATTTCTCTTTCTTAACAACACATACATATATACACAGAGATATTTTTATATGTGAATACGTACTTTTCTGTTTCATATATGTAATATATATGTACATATACCTTCCACATGTACATATATATACTTTCATATAAATACACATTAAAATGCACCTTTTATCTATCTATCCATATTATTCCATATATTGTAAATATGCACACACACACACACACACACATAAAATGGTATGGAGGGGGAAGCTATGTAAAAAATTAAATAATTATTGTATTGATAAAATTGCTATAATAGAGATGAGCGAACAAAAATAAATATCCACCTCAAAAAAAAGCATAATAAAAATAAAACAGTAGAGCTAATGTGAAACATTATAAAACATTATAAAATAATATTAAATGATTAATGATTAGTGAGTATTGTACAGTGTGGTAAGTTAAAGCAGATAACCCCAGGGTATTTCCAACTGATTTTATTCATACATTCTTGGAGAGGGCATAAGTACATTTTGCATTGTGAGATGGACATGAGGTTTGGGAGGTCAGGGACAGAAAGGATGATTTGGATCTTTGATGTCTTCCCAAAGTTCATATACTAGGAAATGCAGGAATGTTCAGAGGTGAAATTATTAGATTATGAGAACTGTAATTTATTAAGTGAACAACAGAGTGGTCATTGTAGGAGGATGGGGCATGGCTGAAGAAAGTATATTACTGGGGGTATGCCCTTAGGGATTACATCTGTCCTTTCTGCTTTCTGGCTGTCAGGAGTTGAATGGCTTTCTTGCACCATGCCCTTTTGCCATGAAGTTCTGCCTGGCCTCAGGCCTAGAACAAAGAAGTCAGCCTTCCAGGAACTGAACCATTATAACTGTCATCCCCAAATAAATTTTTTCTCTTCTAACTTGTTCTTGTAACATATTTTGGTCATAGTGATACAAAGCTAGCTAACACACATACCATGTAATTTTCAAATTTCCTAAAAAGCTGCATGCAAAATTAGTCTATGAATTCCATGTAGCACCAATAGCTACCTCAATGAATATAACATGCAATGTGGATCATTAAAGAATTTAAGTAAGCAATGTTATATGTGAAACCAGAACAACCACTGAGTACTTAATACATTTAACACATTGAACACTTCATATGCATGCATGCATGGAGGATAATATAGTTATTTACTTTATAGAATAACTAATAAATTTAATTGCTAACTCTGAAGATTGCCTTTCTCTAGTAGAAATAATAATATGCATAATTCAAAATGATATAAATTCAGATCCATTAATCCCCATGAGAGTGAATTGTTATTAAGGGCACCCCATGTTCTTGCCTTCTTCTGCACATAGTCATTCCCCTTCCCATTTCTTTATCATGTTGCAATCCAAACAAGGGAACACTCACCAGCTACCTGATCTTGAACTTTTAGCCTCCAAAACTGTGAGCTAAATAAACATTTTTATAAAGTAACCAGTCTCAAATATTTTGTTACAACAATAGAAAACAGCCTAAGATAGCTCATTACTCTGTTTCAAAGGAAGAATTATCAATTCATATGTATTATTTGGGTAAATAAATTAGTTTGAAGGTACTTTAAATTCCAGAATAAATATAATTCCACAAAAATAAATATAATTCCATAGGAAGTGAATCTGGGATAAGGAAAAACAAAAAGTGGTTGAGGAGAAAAATTGACTTCAAAGATTTTTAAATATTTATACAGTATCATCTATAATATAAGCTGTTGATTTGTAATAGTATTAATTACGAGTTAATAGGGTTTAGGGTTTGTTTATTTATTTTTGTTTTATTGTTTTTGCAGTACTCGGGATTGAATCCAGGAGTGTTCTACCTCTGGGCTACATCTTTAGACCTCTTAAAATTATTTATTTACTTACTTACTTATTTACTTATTTTTCTTTATGTCTTACAGTACTAGGGATGGAACTCAGAGATCCTCTACCACTAAGCTACACCCCCAGATGAACAGAATTAAGAATACTAATTATAATTACAGTAAAGTAGGAAATTTTTTAATGGCAAAAAATTCATATTTCCTTATTACAAGGTTGATTCAGTGTTGGGGGTGAGAAAGGCAATCTTTTAAGATGGCTACCAATGATCCCTGCCTCTTGGCATTTGAGCTTTTGCATTATTTCCTGCCCTTGAACACAAAATGGACTTAGTCCTTTGTACAATTAAAATATGGCAGAAGCTATGGGATGTCACTTTTACCATTAAATTCTAAAAATGTCTGTGGCTTCTGTTTTGAGCGCCCTCTGGGATCATTCACCTGAGGGAAGCCAGCTACCACTTCATGAGAGAACATGAGTCACAGGCATTCACAAAAGCTGTATCTAGATTGCTGAGCCACAGGTACTATGAAATAACAAGTGTATTTTGGTTGAAGTCATTAGATTTTGAAGTAATTTATTACACAGCAAAAGATACATAGGTGCAAAGCCTAAGGAGGCAGCCAATGGCAGAGTTCTGAAAGTTTAGCTACACGAATCAAATCTATACCAATTCCAGGTTGATACTACCTGGTAGTAGTTGTCTTCTGCAGTACATATACTGAAGGGGATCATAGAATTGCTAATTTCTGGGGTTTTTAGCACTGTGAGTTTTCATTCATACCATCCTAGTTCCTGTAGCCCCAGGAAGTCATTTGCCAATACTACTCCATTACAACCCAGATATAGTAAAGATTTCCTGAGTTCGCTGAGTCTCACTTTGTTTTGGGATGTCTTTAATTGTCAAATTTACATTTTTAACTTATTCAAATTCAAGTTATGTTTATAATTTCACATGAAAAGATGTAGATAATCAGAGGATAAGTTAAATTAAATAAATTTGGTAATACATGAAGATTTTTTCCAGCAAAACAGACCATAGCAAGTACTACAATATTTTTACATAAAAGGTCTAGATTCTAGTCAATAAATAATGATTTAACTTCATACTTAATATGACAGAATTCAATACTAAAAAATTATTTGCTTCTTTGGTCTATCTTTTTAAAGTAATTTATATTATTTTTAAAATTAGATTTTTATAAGAAATACTTTCCTCTTATCACAAGTAAAAACAAAACAACAATATATATTTTTCAATATCATGACATTATCAACAGGTAAAGAGGCAGCTCACAGAAGAGGAGAAAATATTTGCAAATCATATATGACAAGGTATCAACATCTAAAATACATAAATGACTTCTAAAACTCAAGTATAAAAAGAAACAACCCAATTCAATAAAGGTCGAAGGATGTGAGCAGAGGTTTCTTTAAAGAAAATATATAAATGGGCTCAACATCACTAATGATGCTCAAAATCACTAATTATTAGGGAAATGAGGGAAATGCAAATCAAAACTACAAGGATATACTACCTTACATACATGAGGATAGCTAGTATTAAAAAAAAAAAAACCTTAAAATAATAAGTATTAGCAAGGATGTAGAGAAATTGGGCCCCTTGTATGTTGTTGGTGGGAATGGAAACTGGTACAACCATTATAGGAAACAATATGGCAATTTCTCAAAAGATTAAACATAGAATTATTAATTAATCTGGCAATTCCACTTCTAGGTATATTCTCAAAAAAATGGAGGCAGGGTCTCAGAGATATTTGCACATTCAGGTTCATAGCAACATTATTCACAATAGTTAAAATGTGGCTATAATTCAAGTGTCTATTGTGAATGGATAAACAAAGTACAGTATGTATACATAATGAAATCTAACCTTAAGTGGGAAGGAAATTCTTAGATATGCTACAACATGGATGAAATTTAAGGACACCATACTAAATGAAATAAGTCATGAGGGGCAGGGAACTGAGAGGCAGGGGATGAGGGTAGGGAATGGAGAGTTATTTAATCTCTATAGAATGTCAATTTTGCAAGATGAAGAGTTCTGGAAATGAACGGTGGTGATGGTTGCACAATAATATAAATGAACTTTCCACTGAAAAGTACACTTAAAGGTAGTTAAGATAGTAAATTTTACATCATGTATGAAGTACCACCAAAAAATGCAAGAAGGAAATTAATGACACAATATTTATGGGACTAAATAGTACCTGGCACTTCTTCTTATTGATAGGTGGCAGAATGTCAGACCGTGGAAAAGACCGGGCACTTGTACAAGCTAGCCAATCACTAAGGCTTGCAGAGGACTCCTGCTTAACCTTAGGTTTTGGGTGTATCAATGGCTTTGCCTTCTGTAACCGCAACTCCCATGGATCAGGTGCTTGTCTGAATGGTGAATTATATATACCTGGAATCTAAAGAAGAAAACAATTTTGATTTTATCTTTAACTTTCATATGAATAAAAGGAAGATAAAGTTGTACCATGAGCACTTTAAGGTGCTTAAGGAATGCTTTAATATTTTACAATTCTGGTTCTTAGTTGAGGATAGACTTCAGATTCACCTAAGGAGACTGTACAAAATACTCATACTTTGTCTTCACTATAAACCAACAATTATAGCATGTTTCAGAATTAAATAGTAAATACGTTAAAAGATACCGAGATACCCAAAGGACTTAAAATCAGCATACTACAGTGATGCATCCACATCAGTGTTTATAGCAGCTCAATCCACAATAGCCAAACTATGGAACCAATCTAGATGCCCTTCAACAGATAACAGATAAAGAAAATGTGTTATATATACACAATGGAATATTACTCAGCCTTAAAAAAGAATGAAATTATCGCATTTGTAGGTAAATGGATGGAGCTGGAGAATATCGTGCTAATTAAAATAAGCCAAACCCCAAAAAACTGAAGGCTGAATGTTTTCTCTGATAATGGGATGCTAATCCATAATGGAGAAAGGGGGAGAGGTAGGGAAGAATGGAGAAACTTTGGATTGGGCAGAAGGGAGTGAGGGGTGGGAAGGGGGTGTGTGAGTGGGAAGGATGGTGGAATGAGACTGACGTTATTACCCTATGTACATGTATGATTGCATGACCAGTGTGACTCTGCACCAACTAGAGGAATGAGAAGTTGTGCTCCATTTGTATACAATGTGTCAAAATGCATTCTGCTGTCATGTATAACTAATTAGAACAAATTTTAAAAGGTACTGAACTATAGTTTGTATTTGCCACAAATCGCATTTTCATTTAATTGTATTTAAGAACAAAATTACAGAGAGGACTTTAACCATTCATTTTATATTCTAATCATATATTATGGATATTTAACCATATCTGTAATTCACACCTTCATTCATAGGAATACAAATACATAATTCATTTTTTAAAAAAACTTTTTTTTGTGTGGTGTTAGTGATTGAACCCAGAGCCTTGTGCATGCGAGGCAAGCACTGTACCAACTGATCTTATCTCCAGCCCCCAAATACATAATTCTTGACCTACTTTGGAGTACCAAGTAGTGCTCAATAAATATGTGAATTATGAATAATTATACACCCTAATTGCAGGTATATTAAATCCTGTACTTCAATAATCAAAGTGGATCTCACACACATGTGTGTATGATCTCTCTCTCTCTCAATATATATATAAACACACACATACACTTATATATGGAATATTATTTATCACTCAAAATCACATCTTATATTTAATGAGCATATTAGGTGCCATGTTTCTCTAGTGTAAGGTTACCCTTGCTATGCTGTCATTTGCTTTGTCACACACTGCATCAACATAGTCAAGACTTACTTAGCACAACATCTGCTATGCAATAGATGTTCAATAGATGTATATGTGACAGATGTTAAATTCAAGTTTAACAGATGTCCATTTTTCCGAAAATATAACGCTATTTAAGTATACATTTTAGTATACTGAATATAATCATATTTTGATGGTATTTGATTTCCACAGCATTGTAATCAAAACATACATATTTACATGTGTATATGTAAGTATCATACATGTAAATGCATATTCATAGGGAAGAGCTACACTATAAATGATAATATGGCTTGTGTGGTTACTCTGTAGACATTCTGGACTATATACAGAAGTTGCCTATTAAATCTATGTTCCTAACAATGTTCTTTTCTATTATGCCATTATCATGTCAACAAACTCTCTTGGTTGCTATATTTATCTCATGGAATCAATACTTAAAAAAAAAAAAAAAAAAAGTAAGATTAACTAGGATACCAGTCTTTGAAAAACTATCCAAGAAAATTTTGTATTTCCAGCCTAACATTTCAGTAACTATTAATCTCTATCTAATAGCTATCCAAGCTGGATTCAGTGGCCCTAACCCTAATGTTTCCTTAGCAACCTTGGCATGTCTCCACCATAGCACCTATCACCTTGTTTCCTGGTTCCTTTATTTGCATTATTCTTCTATCAGCAAGAAGTTGGAGCAAAGGACTCTTTCACATATTTTTGAAACCTCAAGGTCTAGCAGAGTGCTAGACACATAGCAGACACTCAAGAATTGAATATTAATTGCTCATCTACAATAACAATGTGCAGTTCAAAAATGCCCATAAAATCATTTATTTTACTCTTGCTTTCAAAGCCACGTAAATATCTAGTAAAACATTTGAGATATATTTCAAAGTCTTATTGACTGCTTTTAAGGAATTTATAGATTAGGCCCTTTTTCTCTTTCTTAACCCATCAGTTTCAATTTGTTTTCAAAGACATTGTTATCTAGAGCTAAATTACCACAGATCCATTTGAATCACCTCCAATTCAACATTTTCTATTTTAAAATTGAGGACCAAATTTTATTATACATCAAAAGATAATGTAAACACATTTACATGTCTAAAATATTTTAAGCTGGCTGTTCTTTGAGATTTACTCTATACTACAATTGATAAAGAAAAATGCTGAAAATGTTGAAAGGTAGTTGTATAAAGTATTTTAAATATCATGCTAACATTCTGTCACTGTCACAGTAAATATGGACAAAGTGGATACATAAACAGTTTAAATTAATGTTAATTAAAAAAGAGACATATATACTCACAATAGTTTTTAAGGGATGGTAATTTAAAAGTGGGTGGTAATTTTTAAGACGATTTTTAGAGTGCATTTCTCAGATGAAAATGTTTTGATTGTAATGAGAAAAAACCAATGTTATGTTAGAAAGATTATTCTGATATATAATTGTCTATAAGAAGAGGTAGGAGAATATCATTCTGGTTAGTGATGATCTAATTAATTGAAGTCTGTTAGCTTAATACTAAAATTTCCACACATTTACAGATTGAGATGGTTAAATACATACAATTTAACTAGACTATAATTTATCATTTAAAATATCTATCTACCTGAATAACTGCCACCAGCTATTAACTTTACCCCATTAGGAATCTTGATCTCCTTTTACATTTGCATGCACATGTATACATAGGCTAGATGGGAAATGCAAATAGCTCAGTAGACATGATAGCTTTCTTAAATTATATTTTGCAACCTATATGGAGACCTCCTCATGTGTATTCTCTTTGCAATTTAAATCAAATATAGATAGAAAATATATTTTAATTGAATTCAAATGTATCATTTAAAATCTTCAAGGTGTCAGTATTTTAGAAATTAATACATTTGATAACTTACATCAATAAAAACAGTCAAGCATTCCCTCAATCCCTATAGCAAGGAAATACCCTGCCTATTTGTACTGCTATACTATTCATTTAATTATTATTTCTTTAAGTAAATAAAGCAACTTTAAGTTACTATTATCTCAGTTGCCATATTTCATTATTTGCAAGCCACTTATGAATAATGGTTTGTTGGTGGTTTTTAAAAAATATTACTATGAGTCACAAAAGGTAGAGCTAACCCTAAGGGATTATGACATATTTTCCAGTTTTCACATTTTTCACAACTTAGAAGGGCTACTGCCAAGCTAGCTTTGGGGACTTCATTTTCAGCAATAATTTTCTAGAGTGACCAACACTATGGGGAAATCTGTGCTAACTGTTCAAAAAAAAAAAAAAGAAAGAAAGAAAGAAAAAGCCTACAACTGAGTTATTTGCAGTACTGTCATGCTAACATTCAACTCAATAAGACCCAAGAAATCTCAGGAGAGGACCCTGCTAATAGCTTCTTACTGACCTCCTTGCATCAGGCCCGGCTGCTGACTGGTGGCCCAGTGGTGAATACGGCAAATGAGGTGTGAAAGCACTGATTTTTTTTAAAGGCTATGATTCTGACTCGTCAAAAGAAAAAAAAAAAAAAAAAAAAAATGAGTTATATAATAGATATATATTTTTTCTTGAATTTCCCCCTTCAGACCCTCCATCATGGGAACTTAAGCATGACCTAGAATATTAATTATGTCAGGTTGAGCAACGAGCAAATGTACCATTTGTTACCCATTCACCCCTAGCATTGCATTAATATTTTGAACCATTCCATATTTCTAACAATCTATCAGTTGGCTCCTTTCTTGTCCGTTTTTGATAAGTATTGTGTGAAAAACTATTCAAAAGTGCGCCTCATTTGAAAACAAATGGATATACTTCTTATGTTTGGAGCATCTACTGTTTTATATCACAAAGAATATTTTATGGTCATTTTCCTCTTATACACTGACCTTTATTTTGTAATTGCCTTAGGGAAGCTACACTCTAATTTTTTTCTCTTTGTTATTGACGTTTATTTTTAAAACACATTTCTGTACACTAGGAAGAATATGAAATAGGATTATGTGCACTTGTAGTTCTCAAATCACAATTACTAATGCTTCAGTTTCAATTTGCCATATGAAAAATACTAATTTCTCATGATATAAAAGTTCACTTTTTCCAGGAATGAAGAGCAGTCAAGTATATAGGGTAGGTGGGAGAATTCAAGTTCTATTAGCAGAAATGACAATTACACAACAAACAGAAGTTATAGATAGCCACATAAAGGAACAAAATGTAATACTGTTTTATTTAAATTTGTGAATACTGTGAGAGATAAACAGTTCTAAAAGGACTATGTCTAAAATATTTTTGAGCTCTAAGTTTTAAGGAATCATGCTTTTGAAAAATAAGACATTAAAGCAGGAAGATTAGTAAAGATCTCTAATAACTAGAAAAGTAAAAGTGGGCCAGAGAACTGTGAATGAAATATTTGCTAGGGTAGGGACTGCTGAATCAACACTGACCAATGCACTTCATCATAATTATCAGGACATACTAGTGCCAGGGGATTTATAAAAATCCCACTCAGCAAATAATTGCCCTGCTGTTAGGAGATAGTCAGAGTGTTAACACACTGTCACAGTCCAGTGTTTAGTAAGATATTCTACATTCAATTACTCTTGCTGAGAACTAAGAGGAAACATGGTCATTTCTCAGCTACAGCAGTTATACTTCCACATGCATTTCAGACATAGTCACAAAGTCCCTCAGATACAGTGCCCCAGAAGGGATAAAACCTTCATGGAAACATTAAAGATTCACATGAATATATTTCATGTAGAACTTATATCAGCAAGAATTTTTTAAATGAACTATTATTGATTAAAATGTTTTTGTCTTCTTTCTTTTTCTTAAGATAAGAAATAGAATTTTTTAGGACTGGGTGTGTAGTTCAGTGGTAGAATGCTTGCCTAGCAGGCACATGGTTCTGGATTCCATCCCTAGCATGGCAAACAATGAAAAAGAAAAAAGAATAAAAGAATTTTTTTAAAGTTTTGAGTCAAATTACAGAGGACATATTAAATGTAGACCTCAGAAAATCAAAACAGTAACTTGAAGGGGCAAGTATAGGAGAATTCACCCTTAGAAGTTTTCCCTAACTTCTGTGTAATGTCTTCATTCTAGAGAATATTATTTTTCCTAATGTATTTTATATATCAAAGATAAACCAAAGATACACTTTGATTTTTTTCTTACATGATAGAAGAGAAATATTTCAAGCAAAATGTTACCATTGATATAGCTGGCTTTACTAAATTAACAAAATATATAGTTCTAGGAATTATTTTGATATCTTCATCAGTATTATTATTAAAACATTCTCATAAAATGTTGATTAAAATGAAGACATTTAAAATAAGACATTATTCTCTGTACACTAATTCAATTCAATAAACACTGAACCTCTACTAATTTAGACAAACCTTGCTAGGTTGAAGGTAAGCACAGAGATCCAAAAAATGTGATCATTCATATCAAGCCATTTTCAGCAGGAGAGGAGGCTGGGATTAGGAGAACAATTATGTGACTGACTATAACATAGGTAGCCTGCAGTAAGTATCCTCAATAAATGTTGTAGAAGAGGTGAAATACACAGTCTTTATAAAGTGCTAATGAGAAAAATATCTGCAATTGTTCTAAAGGTAGGTAGACCTTTTCAATTAAAAAAGAAGAAAGGCAATACAGGCCAAGTGAATGATAAAAATGAAGACATCGTCGTGGGAAAACAGTCTCTGTTCAAGGAACATCAAGTTGGCCAGTTTAAATATGAAACTATTGTCAGAGATGTTGAGAAATTGGGCCCAAACTGAGAAGGCTGAAAGTTTGGGCTTATTCATAAAATGGTAACCCCTTGATTTTCATATCTCCTTTAAAGGGTATAAAACCCAGAAGAAAGTCTGAAAGAGAACATAATAGTATATGAAACCTGCAGAAGCAACCTCTATTGAAACTGGCAAAACAAATCAAAATAACAATTTAAGGAGACAAATCAAGAATTAGAAACAGGTATGGCATGGATGTTGGAATTATCTCACCGGGGTTTTAAAACAACTAGGATTAACATGCTAACAGCTCTGAGGAATAAAATCCACAAGTAAGAATAGATAAACAATGTAAACAGGAATAGAAGTTCTGAGAAAGAAACCACAGTGTAACCGAAATGAAGAATGCCATTGACAGGCTCATTAATGCACTGGATATGGCTCAGGAAAAAATATCTTAGCTTGTGGATATGTCCATAGAAGTTTCCAGACTGGAAAAACTAAGACGAAAGTCCACTAAAAATTGAACAAGAGCAGTCTAAGAACTTTGGGACAAGTATAAAAGGTGTAATATACCTATAATGGGAAGATAGGAGAAAAAATATGAGAAAGATATAGAATAAATATTTCAAAAATGACTGAGAATTTTCCCCAAGTTCATATTAGACATCAAATCACATATCTGGGAAGCTCAAAGAACACTAAGCATAAAAAATTTTTTATAAAGAAAAAATAAATTACCTGTAGGAATATCATATTTAAACTTCAGAAAATCAAAGGTAAAAAGAAATCTTGGAAAAGCTTAAGGAAAAAAAAAAGCTTACCTATAAAAAATATATATAACATAATATACTATTATGTTCTCAGAAACTATGAAAACAAAAGGAAATTAGATTTAAACATTCAGTGCTGAGAGAAAAAAAATAAAAACACAAACAGATAAAAATTGATGAAACGTGTTGTCAATACACCTGCCTTGCAAAGAATGTTGAAAGAGTTTTCAAAGAAGAGAAAAAATGATAAGACTAGAAAATCTCAATTCAATATAAAGAAAGGGAGATCACTGTAGAAAGAATAAGAGTAAGCCGGGCGCGGTGGCACACGCCTGTAATCCCAGCACTTGGGAGGCTGAGGCAAGAGGATCGTGAGTTCAAAGTCAGCCTCAGCAATGGCAAGGCACTTAGCAACTCAGTGAGACCCTGTCTCTAATAAAATACAAAAAAGGGCTGGGGAGGTGGCCCAGTGGTTGAGTGCCCCTGAGTTCAATACCCGGTACCAAAGAAAAAAAAAAAAAAAAAAAAAAAGAATAAGAGTAAATAACAACTTTTATTTTTTGTATTCTTATTGATCTAACACATACCAGTTTATTCAAAATAACAGCACCAAGGTATTCAACAATGTATATAATGCTACACATGTATTAAATGCTTATATGTATATGAAATGAATGACAACAATAACACAAAAGATGGGGGAGGGATGAGGATTATCTAATATTTTAAGATATTTGAATGATCTGTGCAGTTGTACAGTTACTAATATACATTGCAAACTCTAGGGCAACCACGATAAGAAGCACACACACACACAAAAAAAAAGAAGTATAACTGACATGTTAAGGAAATGGAATCATATAAAATTTTCAATTAAAACAACAAATGATGGAAAAAAGAAGTGGAAGCTAAAACAAGGAACAAAGAACAAACATAATAACTCAAAAACAATAACAAATAGAGATGGTCAGAGTGGCTCAAAACAGAAAATTCATGTTGTATAAAAGAAATTCACATTAAATTTCAAGATAAATACACAGGGCTTGAAAAAAGATGGTGGACAGCAGAGAAGCACTCTCGGGAGACCCGTCACTAAAAGAGGCTTAGCGGGAAGATTGAACGCATTCCTAGTAACACTCCCGCAACTGGAAGGGAGCTGAGACATCCGCGCACATCTAGATGGTGAAATACAACGAACTCCAGACCACCAATGCACAGAGTCCAGTGCCAGCGGCCCACAAACCGAACCAGCATTAGCGGCGCAGATGCCATGGTAGCATTGCAGTACAGGAAGTACAGACCACAGCCTCGAACAGCGCAGAATAAAAAGAAAGCCAGACCCGAGCAGCGGCCTCACAGATTTCTTTCGCATAAATTGCCGAATGGGACCTGCACGCCTCGGAGTGACACACAGGTCTGGGGTACTGCTGTTGGGACTGGGGAAGGCACCGCCATTTTGGAGGAGGGCTGCAGCTGACTGCAGACATCCAAGGATCCCTCCAGGGCCCAGAGAACAGCACACACCTGGGTGAAACGCACGCAGGCAGCCAGCAGGGAAGGGCCTGCCTGAGGCCAGTGCAGCAACGGCGAGAGCTATAACTGGGGGCGGGCGTGGGGAATGCGTGCCTTTTGGATGAACCCTTTCTTGGTGCTATTCACATACTGACACCCCCCAACCCCCAGCCATTATTCCTCTGTACCAATCTGCTGCTGGCCAAAGCTGCAGACTAGATTCCACTGTGACTGTCTGGGCGTGATCCAGGACAACTGGCTTAAACTAGAAGGGCTTCCCAGGGTCCTGTTTATTTGAGACTTGTTCCTGGGTTCGACTCAGTTTTTTGTTATTGTTGTTTTTATTTTTGTTTGTTTTTATTCTGTTTGATAGTGTGATTATTTGTGTGTCTGTGTTCCTCTTTCTTTTCTTCCCTTCTCACTTTAATCTCTTCTGCCCTCACCTTATCTATTTACACCCTGTCATTGTGTACTCATCAGAGGTGAAAACAAGGTATACACAGAAATTGGGACTTCTAGGCCTGGGGCAATTGAAATATACAGCAAAGCGGTATTATATATAGTTTACTATTTTTCTTGAATCAGTTTCTCTCTCCTCTCTCTTACAATAATTCTTACTTCTTTGTTATCTCTCATTGTTCCTTTTTATTTTTTCTTTTCCATCTTTATTTTTCTTCTCTCAAAGGCTAAATAAGTTTGGTTTATATATAAATCAGTCTTTCCTCTAAATCGCCAACTCCATTCTCTTTCTTCTCCTGTCTGCTGATACTAAACCACTTCCATAGAATTCTATTTTTATACTTCCTAAGAAAGAACATCTCAGTAACCTCACTTGCTTCTTCCTAAACATATCACCTCTTTGTCCAATACTGAAAGTGTAAACCCCAACCCAAGCATACAGAATAAATTGGAAACAATACCTGAGTTAACTAAATCTATACATTGTGATCAAACTGGGATTTGCTGTAAAGAAAGTGTTAGAGCTTAAATTGTAAGGTATTTATAAGGGGACCTGACAGCATTGTACCACAGGAGAAACATAAGGCTATAAGGTGAAATCGAAATAGGCAAGGTCCCACAGTGCTGGGAGAATAGACACACAAGCATTATGAAGAAGCAAGGGAAGAGAGTGGCTGAAACCAACCAACATACCCCCTCAGTAGATTCCATGGCAAGCACAGTTGGTCAAATGCCAGAGACGGAATTTAGAAATTACATATTCCAAATGTTTATGGATCTTAAGAATGAACTCAAAAATGAGATGAGAGAGCAAATAGAGGCGGTAAAAGAGAATTTTGACAAAGAACTCCAAAAACAAATACAAGAAGCAAAAGATTACTTCAATAGGGAGATAGAGATTCTAAAGAAAAACCAAACAGAAATTCTGGAAATGAAAGAAGAAATAAACCAAACTAAATGCTCAATTGAAAGTATCACCAACAGATTAGATCACCTGGAAGAAAGGACCTCAGATAATGAAGAGAAAATATATATCCTGAAGAAAAATCTAGAGGACATGGCAAAAGTAGTAAGAAAACAAGAACAGAGCATTCAGGAATTATGGGACAGCATAAAAAGACCAAACTTAAGAGTGATTGGTGTTGAAGAAGGTGCAGAGTTTCAAACCAAAGGAATGAGTAATTTATTCAATGAAATAATAGCAGGAAATTTTCCAAACATGAGGAATGAATGGCAAAACCAAGTTCAAGAGGCTTACCGAACACCAAACGTACAAAACCACAACAGATCCACACCAAGGCACATTATAATGAAATTGCCTAATATACCAGGCAAGGAGAGAATACTAAAAGCCACAGGAAAAGGAAGCAGATTACATATAGGGGGAAACCGATCAGACTATGCTCATATTTTTCAACCCAGACCTTAAAAGCTCCTGGAATAGCATATTTCAAGCTCTGAAGGAAAAGGGATGTCAACCAAGAATCTTATATCCACAAAATTGAGCTTTAGATTCGAAGATGAAATAAAAACCTTCCACGACAAACAAAAGTTAAAAGATTTCACAACTCGAAAGCCAGCACTTCTGAACATCTTGGGCAAAATTATCCACGAAGAAGAAGAGAAAAATAACAATGAAAATCAACAAAGGGAGATAGTAAACTAAAGGAATTACCAACCAGAGGAGAATCCAAATCAAGCTAAATACCATAATACATTTAAAAATGGCTGGAAATAAGAATCACATCTCAATAATAACCCTGAATGTTAATGGCCTAAACTCACCATTCAAAAGAAACATATTGTCAGATTGGATTAAAACAAACAACCCAACAATTTGCTGTCTACAAGAAACGCACCTCATAGAAAAAGACATCAAGCAATTGAAGGTGAAAGGCTGGGAAAAGTCTTATCATGCACATGGGCTGCGGAAGCAGGCAAGGGTTTCCATTCTCATATCAAATAAGGTAGACTTCAAGCCAAAGCTAATCAAAAGGGATAAAGATGGATATTTCTTACTACTTAAGGGAACCATTCATCAACAAGATATAACAATTATAAATCTATATGCCCCAAATAATGGAGCACCTACATTCATCAAACAAACCCTTCTCAATTTCAAGAGTAAAATAGACCACAACACAGTTATTCTAGGGGACTTCAACACACCTCTCTCACCAATGGATAGTTCATCCAAACAAAAGCTAAATAAAGAAACTTTAGGCCTTGTTAAAACAATAACTTAGACCTAACAGACATATATAGAATATTTCATCCCTCAGTAAGTGAATACACTTTCTTCTCAGCAGCACATGGCTCCTTCTCCAAAATTGACCATATATTATGTCACAAGGCAACTCTCAGCAAGTATAAAAAAATAGAAATACTACCTTGCATTCTATCAGACCATAATGGGATGAAATTGGAAATCGATGATAATACAAGAAATAAAAAAAACTACTCCAACAGCTGGAAGCTAAACAACATGCTACTGAATGAACAAGGAGTTGAAGAAGACATCAAGGAGGAGATTAAAAAATTCCTAGAGGTAAATGAGAATACAGATACATCGTATAGAAATCTAGGACACTATGAAGGCAGTAGTAAGAGGAAAATTCATTGCACTGAATTCCTTCATTAAAAGAAAAAACAACAACAACAAATAAATGACTTAACATCACACCTCAAAGCACTAGAAAAAGAGGAACAGATCAACACTAACAGCAGTAGAAGACAGGAAATAATTAAAATCAGAGCTGAAATTAATGAAATTGAGATTAAAGAAACAATTCAAAGAATTGACAAAACCAAAAGTTGGTTCTTTGAAAAAATAAATAAAATTGACAGACCCCTAGCAATGCTAATGAAAAGAAGAAGAGGAAAAACTCTAATTACTAGCATCCGTGATGAAAAAGGAAATATCACAACAAACACCTCAGATATACAGGAGATAATTAGAAATTACTTCGAAAACTTGTACTCTAATAAAATAGAAAATACTGAAAGCATAGACAGATTTCTAGAGTCCTATGAATTGCCCAAACTGGAACAGGAAGCTATACACATTTAAATAAATCAATTTCAAGTGAAGAAATAGAAGATGCTATCAAAAAACTACCAACAAGAAAAAGTCCAGGTCCTGATGGGTTTACAGCCAAGTTCTACAAGACCTTCAAAGAAGAACTAATACCGATGCTCTTCAAATTATTTCAAGAAATAGAAAAAGAGGGAGTTCTTCCAGACACTTTCTATGAGGCCAATATCACATTAATTCCAAAGCCAGGCAAAGACACAGCCAAAAAAGAAAACTTCAGGCCAATATCTTTAATGAACATAGATGCAAAAATCCTCAACAAAATTCTGGCAAATTGGATTAAAAAACATATCAAAAAGATAGTGCAGCCGGGTGCGGTGGCGCACGCCTGTAATCCTAGCACTTTGGGAGGCTGAGGCAGGAGGATCACGCCAGCCTCAGCAATGGTGAGGCACTTAGCAACTCAGTGAGACCCTGTCTCTAAATAAAATACAAAAAAGGGCTGGGGATGTGACCCAGTGGTCGAGTGCCCCTGAGTTCAATCCCCGGTACCACAAAAAAAAAAAAAAAAATAGTGCACCACGATCAAGTGGGGTTTATCCCAGGGATGCAAGGCTGGTTCAACATTCAGAAATCAATAAACATAATACATCACATCAACAGACATAAAGATAAAAACCATATGATCATCTCAATAGACACAGAAAAAGCATTTTACGAAATACAACACTCCTTTATGTTCAAAGCTCTAGAAAAATTAGGAATAACAGGAACATATCTCAACATTATAAAAGCTATCTATGCAAAACCTCAAGCTAACATTATCTTAAATGGAGAAAAATTGAAAGCATTCCCTCTAAAAACTGGAACAAGACAGGGATGACCCCTCTCACCATTGCTATTTAACATAGTACTTGAAACTCTGGCCAGAGCAATTAGACAGACGAAAGAAATTAAAGGGATCCAGATAGGAAAAGAAGAGCTCAAATTAGCACTATTTGCGGATGACATGATAATATACCTAGAAGACCCAAAAAACTCTACCAGAAAACTTTTACAACTAGTAAATGAATTCGGCAAAGTAGCAGGATACAAAATCAATACCCATAAGTCAAAGGCATTTTTGTACATCAGTGACAAAGCCTCTGAAAGGGAAATGATGAAAACTACTCCATTTACAATATCATCAAAAAAGATAAAATACCTGGGAATCAACTTAACAAAAGAGGTGAAGGACCTCTATAACGAAAACTATAGAACACTAAAAAAAGAAATCGTAGAAGACCTCAGAAGATGGAAAGAACTACCTTGTTCTTGGATAGGTAGACTTAATATTGTCAAAATGTCCATACTATCAAAAGCATTATACAGATTTAATGCAATTCCAATCAAAATCCCAATGACATTTCTCAAAGAAATAGAAAAAGCAGTCATGAAATTCATCTGGAAAAATAAGAGACTCAGAATAGCTAAAGCAATCCTGAGCAACAAAAGAGAAGCAGGCGGCATCACCATACCAGACTTTAAATTATACTATAGAGCAATAGTAACAAAAACAGCATGGTATTGGCACCAAAACAGACTAGTAGACCAATGGTACAGAATTGAGGACACAGAGACTAATACATATAATTTCAGCTATCTTATATTAGACAAAGGCGCCAAAAATGTACAGTGGAGAAAGGATAGCCTCTTCAATAATTGGTGCTGGGAAAACTGGAAAGCCATATGCAACAAAATGAAATTAAACCTGTATCTCTCACCATGCACAAAATTCAATTCAAAGTGGATCAAGGACCTAGGAATTAGACCAGAGACAATACACCTAATAGAAGAAAAAGTAAGCTCCAATTTCCAACATGTCGGATTAGGCTCCAAGTTCCTTAACAAGAATCCGGTAGCGCAAGAATTAATACCAAGAATTAATGAATGGGATAGATTTAAACTGAAAAGCTTCTTCTCAGCAAAAGAAATAATCAGTGAGGTGAATAGAGAGCCAACTAACTGGGAACAAATATTTAATACATGCACATCGGATAGAGCACTAATTTCTAGAATATATAAAGAACTCAAAAAACTTGACACCAAAAAAACAAATAATCCAATTGATAAATGGGCTAAGGAATTGAAAAGACACTTCTCAGAAGAAGATACACGATTAATCAACAAATACATGAAAAAATGCTCAACATCTCTGGCAATTAGAGAAATGCAAATCAAAACTACTCTAAGATTCCATTTCACTCCAGTCAGAATGGCAGCTATCAAGAACACAAACAACAATAAATGTTGGAGAGGATGTGGGGAAAAAGGCACGCTCATACATTGCTGGTGGGACTGCAATATGGTACAACCGTTATGGAAAGCAGTATGGAGATTTCTTGGGAAAATGGGAATGGAACCACCCTATGACCCAGCCATCCCACTCCTGGGTCTATTCCCAAAGGACTTAAAAACAGCATATTACAGTGACACAGCTACCTCAATGTTTATAGCAGCACAATGCACAATAGCTAGGTTGTGGAACCAACCTAGATGTCCCTCAGTAGATGAATGGATAAAGAAAATGTGGTATATATACACAATGGAATTTTACTCAGCAATAAAAGAGAATAAAATAATGACATTTGCAGGTAAATGGATGAAGTTGGAGAATATAATGCTAAGTGAAATCAGTCAATCTCAAAAATCCAAATACCGTATGTTTCCTCTGATATAAGGAAGCCGGTTCACAGTATTGTTGGGTCAGGGTACATAGGAGGATTAGAGGAACACTATAATGGTCAAATGGAAGGGAAGGGAAGGGAAGGGAGGGAGCAAGGGGGGAAAGGGGGGAAAAAGTGGTTGAATAAGATGGATATCATTATTCTAAATGCATATTGAAGACTTGAATGCTGCGAATATACTTTGTATACAAACTCTTTTGTGTAAAAAGATGCTATATATGTATAGTATGAACTGTAATACATACTACTATAAATAAAAATTTTTTTAAAAGATAAATACACAGTAAAAATAAAAAAGATAGTAAAATTATACTTCACCAACACTAATCAAAAGAAAGAGTCTCTATATTGATTTTATATAGATCTGACTTCATAGCAAGAAAAGTTACTAGAGATGAAGATGGGCATTACATAATGATAAGGAGTCAATTTCCCAAGAAGACAAAAGGATCCTCAATTTGTATGCAACAAAGAATCGAAATATGTGAAGCAAAGCCTAATAGAACTACAAGGAGAAATAGGTGAATTCGCTGTTACAGTTGAAGATTTCAACAGTTCTCTCTCAGGAAAGGACAGACCCAGAAGAAAGAAAATCAGTAGGACATAGTTAAATTTAACAGCATCATTAGTCAACTAGATATAACTTACATCTGTGCCACTCCATCCAACAACAGAATGCACATTCTTCTCCAGTTCACAGAAAACACTTACCTAACTAGACCATATCCTGGGCCATAAAACACACCTTAAATTTGGAATAGAAAGCATATCAAGTATGCTCTCAAAGAACAATGGAATTAAAATAGAAATCAATATCAGAAAGATACCTAGAATTCCCGAAGAACTTGAAGATTTAACAACATAGGTCTATGTAACAACACATGGATCAAAGAAGAGAAACTTTAAAACACTTTGGACTAGGTGAAAATATAACTCATAAAATTTGTGGGATGTAGTGAAAGCAGTGGTCACAAGAAGACTTATAGGAATGAAGGTACACATTAGAGAAGAAGAAAGTTCCAAAGTCAATAATTTAATAATAATCTAATATTCCCTATTATGATAGTAGGAAACAGGGAAGAAATTATTTCTAAATTAAGCAAAAGAAAAGTGGTAATAAAATTTAGAGCACAAAACAACAAAATTGAAACCAGGATATTAAAAGAAAACCAATTTCTTAATAAGCTAGGCTGAGAAAACAAGGGAAAAGACATAAATTACTAATACTAGAAATGAAAGAATTATCACTACAGATACTATAAATATTAAATGTATAATAAAGAAATATTATGAAAAACTCTATGCCCACAAACTTGATGACCTAGATGAAATGGACCAAATTCTTAAAAGACACATTCTGCTAAAGTTCACAAAAAGAGAAGCCATCTGAATAGGCCTGTATCTATTATAGAAATTGAATCAATAACTAATAGCCTCCCGAATCAGAAAATACCATACTCACACAAATTCACTGATGGATTGATCCTACCACATATTTAAGAAAGAAATTATACCAATTTTCTATAATCTCTTCTAGTAGATAGAAGCAAAGGAAATACTTCCTAACTTATGCTATAAAACCAGCATTGCCCTAATACCCAAACCAGACAATGATATTACAAGAAAAAAAAGTCACAGACCAGTGTCTCTTGTAAAGTATAAATGCAAAAATCTTCAACAAACTATTAGCAAATAAGATTTAAAAATGTAAAAAATAACTATACATCATAACTAAGTGGGACTTATTCCACATATGCAAGGCTGGTTCAACATTCAAAAACCAGACTTATATCACATGATCATATCAATAGGTAAAGAAAAAGCATTTGGCAATATCCCATTCATGATAAAAACTCTCAACAAACTGGAAATAGGTAAGAATTTCCTTAGTTTGATAAAGAACATCTATGAAAACCTACAGTTAACATCATACTTAATTTGACAAACTATAATTTTTCCTACCAACACTTACAACAAGCAAGGATATCCTTTCTCACCACTTCCTTCGAACACTCTACTGAAAGGTAAATTGCTGCAGAGTAAATTAATAATAAAATGAGGAAAAGGCCTGAAGAGATCTACTTCTCCAAATGACAAGAAATGGTAAGAAAAATATGAAAGATAGGAGATATCATATATCATTAAGGAATTATAAATTGAAATAATGAGATACCTATTAAAGTAGAATACTTATATTCTTACGAAGATGGTCAAAGTACAAAACACTGACAACATCAAATACTGGTGAGGATGTAGAGCAACAGAAACTCTCATTTATTACGGATGAGAATGCAAAATAGTATAGCTACTGTACAACATAGTTTGACAGTTTTCTATGAAACAAAGTAATACTCTTACCATAAAAATCAGCAGTTGTGCTCAAGTGAGTTGAAAACTCACAGCCACTGAACCTGAACACAAATGTTTATAATAGTTGATTCCATTTCCCAACCCTGGAAGCAACCAAAATGTTCATTTAGTTTTTTGTTGGTAGTGAATGGATAAATAAACTGTGCTACCTCAAATGAAGGAGTATTATTTAGCACTAAAAAGAAATAATCTATCACTCCATGAAAAAACATGAAGAAACCCTAAATTCCATTTCACTAAGCAAAAGAAGCCAAGTTTACAAAGCCGTGTGTTTTCCAACAATCTGACATGTCAGAAAACACAAAACTTTGGAGGCAGTAAAAGGATCAGTAGTTTCCAGAGGTGAGAGGTGGGAAGGGATGAATAAATACAAAACAGATAATTTACAGGTCAGTGAAAGTACTCCAAATGATACTATAGTGGCAGATACATGGCATTATATACTTGTCAAAATCCAGAAGAGACATAACACCAGAACCAAACCCTATTGTAAACTACAGACTTTTGGTGCTAATGATGTGTCAATACAGGTATATTGATTGTAACAAATGTATGGGGGGAGGTGAGAATGGAAGCGGTATATATGAACTCTCTATACCTTACTATTAATTTTGTTATAAACCTAAAAATTCTCTAAAAAATGAAGCCTGTAAAAAAATAAAAGTGAATGGAACCAGCAGTCCCTCAATGTCTTAAGCCAAAAAGCTGTGAATCATCCTTGATGATTATTGATTTTCCCCATCCCTTATATACAACTCACCAGCAGGTTCTATTAACTCTACCTCTAAAGTACATCTTGAATCCATAGGGTCCCATTAATAACCATGAATATCACTATAGTACAAGCAACTATAATATCTTCATCAAAGTGCTACAATTTATATTTAGTCTCTATCTGCTAATCTATGGGAAAGCTAAAGTAGCATTTTTTTTAAATTCCTTTCTAAAGACCTGTCGTTGGATTTCCAATGTACCTTTTAAAAAAATTAGCATGGCACATTTTTTCCCCCAATCTCATTTTTGCTTCTCTTTTCCCAACCCTATCACTTATTACATTACTACCAAATTGGCTTTTTTTAAGTGCCAGTGATAATCCATGACTCAAATTCACCAAAGCGCATGGTTCCCCCTCTCCCCCACCCCCATATATTTCTTTGGCCAAATCATACTCATCCTTGAGAATTCACTATAAACACTACTTCTTTAGAAAGACTTTTCATGATTCACATACATTCTAAATTAGATTGTCTTATTATATTCTTTCTCTTAGTACCTTGTACACTTTCTTCATTGCACCTAATAACTTTTAATCATACATATATATGAATATCTGTTTTTTAATACTTATGTCTTCAAGCAGAATTTATGTTCCATTGGGCCAAGAACAGTGTCCATTTTCTTGACCTGTGTATAAGTTAAGTTGGTGGTCTTTATATCTGGCTACACACTAGAATTATTTGGAGAACTTGAAAAATACTGATATCCAAGCTTCTCCTGAGACAAGCTCAATGAGAATCTCTGAAACACATTTCTGGGCAATTGTTTAGATTTGATTTGTAAAGCTGGTATGCAGCCATAATTGAGAATCCTGTCTTATTGCCTATCTCAGGACCTGGCTCAGAATGGACAATCTGTGATGATCTGACAAGTGATATATGACAAGTGATTTGTAGAGGAGTTGAAGATTTCTTATTTAGAGGTGAGGACAAAGAACAGTGGAAATAAAAAGATGAGATGGATAAGGAACATTCCATAGAAACAAAATCAGAAGACATTAATACCTGATTAAATAAAATGAATATTAGAGAAAGTGGAGTCATAAGAAATGCTTGAGTTTAGAATTTGGGCAGAAAAGATAGAAAGAGGTATATTTATGTAGGAACATAAATATCTGCATTAGAGTTTTCAAAATTGAGATTTCCACAGAATTTTCAGTTTCAGTGGTACAGTAAACAGGTGTTAAGAGTAGATCTGGAATTTAGGAAAGGGGTTGCAGTTAGCAAATGAACATTTTCTGGGAAGGAAAGAAAAAAAAAAAAACAGGTGAAGGTGTGAACATGAATAGGATCACTGAAGAACTGAGTACAAACTAAGAGCCACAGAAAGGTGCTTCAGGGTGTGTACATTTAAGAAGCATGTGAGAGAAGAGAAGCCCATGAAGGGCACTCAAAAGAACAAACAATGAGAGAGGAGAAGCAGGACACAAGGGAGAAGGCAGTTTCATGGAGGTCAGCAGTGTCAGCTGCTACCCAGAAGTGGAACAGCATGAGCAGGGAGACTGCACCATTGGAATGGTAATTAGATGGTAGGTGACCTCTGCAAAAGCAGATTCTGTTCTTGTGGCAGAAATCATATTGTAATTCATTGAATGTGAAACAAGAAAAAGAAAGTAGAAACTGGATTTCCCTTTATCCATACTGCATTTTTTAAAACTTTGTGAGAAAAATTCAACTGAAAGGATTTCCAGGGAAAACTTCCTCACTAAACAATTCTCTCTTATTACATATAAAGAGCACAGTTTTCCAAGTCATTGGTTTTACACAAAGTATTTTCATACCATTTGAGTTTTTATACATGCACTTAGTATATTGATGTCAAACTCCTTCTGCCATTGGTTGCACTCTAAAAGCATGTATAACAAATTTAATTAATTAATTAATTTTTAAAAAAAGAAAAAGTAATACCTGAACACAAATGCAAACGTGTGTCTTTTTTTTTTTTTTTTTTTTCTTTAATGTTGTACAATTACCTAAGAGAAAAAAAAGTTTTCTCATCAGGGAAGTCGGTGAAGTATTGTTCACATGTTTGAGCTGTTACTCCTTTTGACTAATGCTAAAGCACTGTGGTAAATGCTGAGAGGTGAGATGCCAGGAAAGTCTGTAATTATATTTAAAAATGTAAAATTTATAAAATGAATAAAAATTAAAAGAAAAAAAAAACAATTCTCTCTTTACGTGTATAAATATCAGGTCCCTATTTTACTGATCCCTGAAAGAACTAGACTAAAGTTGTTTGTTTGTTTGTTGTTTAGGATTTCTCCCCAGACCTCTTCTTTTCCCTTAACCATACTAACACTAACCTTGGGCTCCTTATTAATCTCTCAATACATCATCAATAAATTGGGGATTAAAAATAATCTATCCTATAAGGTGATATATGAATTAAAAGAAATACATAAAGCACTTACAAAAATACTTTGCTCACTGGAAGCATTCAATAGTTTATCAACTAATACTTCTATTATTATTCTGCAAGTCTACAATATCATGCTGCTGGTGACTGCTAGAAAAAAAATCATATAACCAGGCAAAATGGTGACACTACACATCTGTAGACCTCAATCTTTGCTGGATTCACAGTGGCACTAAACAATCTTCCCTCTCTGATCATTCTCAGGATTTTTTTTTTTTAGGAGATGAATCATAATATTGAGGTCCTCAAACATTAATTATTTCAACTTCTCGCCTTCCCTTCAAAAGGATCCATACGTGATTGTACACTAATTTTATTCCTTTTGGACATGAGGTTAAGGTCTTCTTCTCCCTATTTAAGCCTACAACTTAATTCTCTTCATCATATCCTCTCTCACCTTTTCTGGGTCCATGATTACTAAGCTATTTCATCTCTTTTATTTTCAAGATTTCTCCTCCAAGTAGCTCTTTTATAACATGCATATGCCTCTACTCTTCTAAATGCCCTCTTGTAACTTTGCTTCGTATCTACCCTATAAATCTAACTAATGGGGAGTGCATATTTCTAATTTATCATGTTTTCACTGGGTGGTTCTTCTTTGTTCTTTCCTGTGTCAAGGAAGAGGAGCAAGTTTTTAATTTGGTGCATCAAGAAAAGAGCTGTTCTACCACATCAATGTTTATAGCAGCTCAAATCACAATAGCTAAATTATTACCCTATACCATGTGTGATTGATTACACTACTGGAATGACTCTGCACCATGGAACCAACCTGATGCCCCTTCAACAGATGAATGGATAAAGAAATGTGGTACATACACACAATAGAATATTACTCAGTCTTAAGGAAGAATGAAACTATGGCATTTGCAGGTAAATGGATATAACTAGAGAATATCATGCTAAGTGAAATAAGCCAAACCCAAAAACCAAAGGCTGAATGTTTTCTCTGATAAGTGAATGCTGATCCATAATTGGGAGGGGAGGTAGAGAGAAAGAAGGAACTTTGGATTGTGCAGAGGGGACTGAGAGGAGGAGAGGGGCTGTGGGAATGGGAAGGACGGTAGAACGAGACAGACATTATTACTCTATACACATGTATGATTACACTGTTGGAATAACTTTGCACCATGTACAGCCAGAGGAATGAAAAGTTGTGCTCCATTTGTGCACAATGTGTCAAGATGCATTCTACTGTCACATATAAATAATTAGAACAAATTTTAAAAACTTTAAAATTCCAGCCTAGTTTAGGCCTTTCTCCCACCTCTTGAAAGCCACTTGTCTATGGCAAGCAAATATCTTTGCTTCCACTTCCTTTCAGATTCACAAGGATAGGCTGGTTTTCTTGCTTTGCTGTGATGAGGAGGTAGATGAATTATGGAATTAAGTAGAAGAAAGTTCATTATTGATTCAGATGTGAAGTGCCAATTCAGATTTCAAAATTAATAAAACTGATACTTTTCATCTCCATCTGTTGTCTTTTCTTTCTTTTCACTGGTTCTGGATTTAGGCAGGGGATAAAAGGTTTACATTTTGGATTCTAACATGTTTCCTTTCCTTCTTAGTCAAGTTTCTACCCTGATTATGCCATACCAATTCTTTGGCAGATATCCTGTCTCAATTCTGCCATTAAATAAGTTGATGTCTCAGATAGTGCTGATTATATCAATAAATATAGCTTCAGTTTTACAACAAATATAGCCTCAGTTTTACCATTTGAGATATAACAAGCCAAGTTTTCTCAATGACATGATCATTTATTAATTAAAAGAAATTTATTAGTTCAAGAGTCAGATGTTAATATTATTTGTATTCACAGAAATATCTCATTATCTCAAATAAAATGATTACAAAACAACATGTAATTAAATGATGAAACAGATTTCTATTGTTTCAGATTTGCAGCCTCAATGACAAAAATAATAAATACACAGGTGACAACTACATACCTTATTCTTCTTTTCTTGGCTCTTTTTCTGACAAGACAAATATATTGCCTAAAAACTGTCTCTAAGAACCCAGCAAACCTTACTTGCCTTACGTGAGAGGATCTTATGTCTTAGCTTTGTCTCTTCCCACCCTTCTTTTCCTGAAGTTTGAAGATCTCCTAATCTAATTCCCACAAGATATGAAAAAAACGATAATTTCGAATATGCTGTCTAGTAAATGCTTTCAAGTAAACAGAACTTTGAAGACATGATTTTATACATTGTTAAGAAAATATCGTTGAGGTTGGTCCCTTTTACACCCTCTTCAAACCTTACTATCCAGGAAAGCATGATTTTGAACACAGCCAATTCCGAGTCTGAATTTCAACTTTACCCGGTATAGTTGTATGACCTGAAGCATACAGAGTCTTTAATAATGTTAGCTCCCCTTTTGTCTTTTCTTTCTATATAAGATTTGCCTTTCAGAAAATAACACAAAATATATTTGAGAAAAAAAGACATCCTTAAAAAGATAGCTTTCAAAATTATTTAGTGTATGGTTATTTTTAATTTAAAGAAGAAACAGTGAATGACTGGAATTAAATAAAAGCTGCCTTGCTTGTTTTGAATCTAGAGGTATTATATGTCAGAATTAGACATGTACATAAACTATTTATTAATCAAGTTGTATTACTTGTGAACCTACCTTGGTATTAGAAACTAGGATGATTGCTTTCCTTTATGAATTCACCTACATTGAAGGGAAGTACCACCATAATACCAGTGGTAAATGTTATATTAAGACATAGTAGGGACAAGAGGAACAAATTTGAGTTGGGAGGTAAGGGAAAAGTTAATAACAATTTTAATATTTATAATATTTGATAGTTATGTTGATTTTTGCATGCATATATAAATAAAAGTACAGGTTAAATGAATTGAATCATTTCAATAATGAGAATTGAAGGCTTACATAGATGATACCATGATCATCTTACGTATACATAATATAGATATAAAAATATGATGAGCACAACAAAATCTTATTATTGTAATGATTCAGTCTATTTAGTAGTGTATCACAACTAAATATGCATGTGTGTGGGTACGTGTTTTAATTTAAAAGCAAATAGAAAATAAAGATGAATAAATTTGATGAAAAAAATTGAAATTCAATTCAATAAGGGTACTGGTAAACTAATTAGGAGTGATTCATATTATATAAACACTCTGAAAATGTAATTTTTCTCAAGCTAAAAAAGTTATATTCTTTCAGAAAAAGTTCTTTTTAGCATAATGATAGTTTTTTGGAGAACTTTAGCTTATTTATGTTGTCTAAGAGACAGTCACATTAAAGACAAATTATTTCCCTTCATATTTTCTCCACAACTTCTTATCATTTCTCATCTTTTAATTTACTGTTTCTTGTGATACTGTGTGAATAAAAGAACTCATTGTTGAGTGAAATACGTCCAACTGTCAAAAAACAAAATAGAAACAGGAATTAAAAGGACTATTAGCTATGCAGAAAATCTGCCAACTTATACTGAAGTACTTAACTTATGCCACACCAAAATGAAACCAATTTTATACTTTTAAAATAAACAACTATAACTCTTCTTTGGTTCTATTTATTTTGTTACTGTAATAAATGCAAAAAATAATGAGAAATTTTTTATGTCTTTTAAAATATTTACCTACTTCACACTGTATAAAATCCAAAGTTCATAGATGAATTCTTGTGTTGGACTATACCTTAGTTTAATCTCTGGAGTTAAAAAATGGTCATGTGCCTATAAAGATGACATTAACAACAAGTCACATTAGTCTATGTTTGAATATCTTAACCACTGACTAGATTAACAAGTCAATTTAAGAAAATGTTTGGGAGTATAATCTCACTCCCTATGTCCCTGGTTTTAATACGAAGCATACAATGTGTTTGATTACAGGGTTCATGGGGTGGTAAAGTGAAAGATTAAAAGGAAGGAGAGAGTAAAAAATAAGACGGATTAAAGCAAAACTTGAAAATCTAAAATGTTGCCACCAGATGCTCAGTTGAAAGATTTCTAAAGTTTTCCAATCCAGAAGAGTGAATTAAATATTGGGGACACAGGGAGAGCAGGTCTTAAACATATAAAGTTATTCTTCTGATCTCACAAAAGAGCTACAGTAAATCATAATCTGATATATTTCACCTCTTCTTTATCAGTTTTCATATGATTTAATTCATAACTATCCTTAAGCCAAGTATTTCCCATATGTTCTAAAAATTGAAAAATAGTCATAATAATAACAGAAATAAATCTTTAAATCAACAATACTATTAAGCCCGTCCCAATTATTTCATCAGATCTAATTAGATCATAACCTAATTTTCTTGTACTTCTACATTTTAGGTTTTATTATATTATACATTTAATTGGGTATAACAAAAGGACCCATTAAAAGCCAAAAAGTATATTTAGAACTTAATATTTTCAAATCAATGAAGAAAATTATAGGATTGATTGTAATTAACTTATCAAAAATATTAATTTTATACAAAACCAATAGAAATAAGTAAATATTAGTTAACTTTTTATTACATTATATAAAATATTTATATATAATGCAATTTTTAAAAACTGTGCTAGTTACAAAGGTAAATGGAGGAATATCTTCCAACAGGAAATGGGAACTACATTTATTATACATTTGTCCTAATTTTTTTCTGACATTTGAATTTTCTACTAAAACTGTTTTTGAAATTTTATGTTTGTATTTTTTGTGTACATACATATACATATAAATACACACATATACTTTATCTTCTAAACAACTAATAAGATCTATCTTTACCCCATAACCTAATATATTTTTTAAAAAATCACCCAATTTGCTGATGGAAATAGAACAGGAGTTTCATGTCCAAAAAATTTGTTCAAATTTCATATCCAAGTGACTGAACTAAAGAAAATCCTATACTTCAATTATAAACATAGGACTAAATTAACATTTACTTAAATGTCTGAATGCCAGATGTGAAATCTGATGTGCAAAAGTTAAAATTTATTTGGACAAATTTAACAACAGCAGCAGGATTTCCAGACTGTACACAAATGGTTCTACCCAGAGGCAAAATAACAGTGAAAGTAGTGAAATTTATGCTTCTGATCCCTCACTTTCATAGGTCTCTTCCAAGGTACTGGGTGAGAAACAGAAGTGTGCTCACAAGGTCATTTTTTCTTTTTAATTTGCAGAACTAGGATACCAGTTAATGCTCTTATATGCCATTATTTATCCTTTATCATACTTTCCCTTCCACTGGATGACACAAGAATGGCTGTGGCCTTGCTGGGGATCAAGGTAGGAAGAAATACAATGGCTATACATTTAATTGGGGTTTGGGTAAATATATTTATGTAGGTTTTCTATCATTTGCAAATATTCTTATAATTGTTAACAGTAATATGGAAATAATTTGTAGGAATACTCTTCCCACAGAGTAGACCAGGTAGGCACAACGAATGAAGCTGCAGGGCCAATGCAATATGAACATTCTAAAGTGCCTGGCCTTGGAAATATGGGGGTAGTAGAGAAGTGGGGGGTTTGCAATGTACACAGACTGAAACTAGTCTGTGAAAAATTATTCTAATGTCCAGATGTATAAATTATGAATGAGGAATTTGAATCTCATCATTTCCTTGAAATGGAAGATTTCTCCTTCAAAAAACATACTTAATATAGCACAACATGTAACTTTCTTTATAGTAATAAAAATTTAGATTAATGTTGTAGGAGAATAAATTTTCCTCTTCTCAGTTCAGGAAGTATAACAAAATTGTCCAAAATAAGCAAAGAACATCAAGCAAAGATATAGAAAACAAACATTACAGAGCTATCTTAGGCGGTTAATAAAAGTACTATATTTTGAGATTTCAAGTTGTTGGGTATTGTCAGAATTTTAAAAATTTCAAATGTGTTTGAAATGATTTATTTTATCATTTTCTTGCATTTGAAAATTTGTATCCATTCTTCTTTAAGGTGGATCTCCAAGTTACACAAACTTCACCCCCAAGACACATAAATCTTTCTCTACTCACATGTAACAGAAAAGTTTACGGTATGTTTTGCACGTGAATCTTCCTCTACTCACATGTAAAGAAGAACTTTATGGTATGTTTTGCTTAAGAAACTATTTTAAAAATAACTTTTAATATATTGTACATTGAAAAGGAAAACATGCAGGAAAGTAGCTAAGGCACTTTTCTACTTTTCTATGTGGATCTCTTTTAATTAATTTTGATTTTATTTTTCTTCTAGTAACCTTTCTGTCTCTATTTCTTAGATGAGTGGCAGTTTAAAGATGACAAAAAGAAAAGAGCAAAAACGAAACTCATTTGGGGACACAACAGGAATTTTTTTTAACCACTTCATTCTGTCTCCTCAAAGAGAACTGACAATGGACAATAATTCTATCCCTTTCATATATTACAAGATAATAAAAACTATAATGTTAAAGAGGGAGGAAATAAAATGTAAAAGTTAATAGCTAATTCATTCTCCATGCTAGTTCAGTCCTTGGCCTTTCTGAAGAGAGATTGCCAATAGTAACAAATTATGTGATGGTTTGTGTGATGAGGACTGCTCACTTGAGACTAAGAACAAATGACCAAACTCAAAGACCTTCCTCTTAAACTATGGTTCCAAAGAATGTAGGTCAGATCTTAATTTACTATATAATCCTTTGGGGAGAATAAGCCTCCCAAGTATCCAGAGGAAAAAGGAATACCAAACAACAACTTTTTAATCACCAGAAAGATAATTGCTGCCTTATAATTACTATGAATGTAAATATAATAAACTGCTTTGAGTTGTGCACATGAAGATATCATAGATAATCATGTTCTGAATTTCTTTATATTTTTGTATTCAGGCCCTAGTTTTTCTCTGTCTTTGTACATGAACTCACTCATAATCAATGTTTTTTATAAGTATTAAACCATTTCAAAGATAGGGAAAAATGAGAGTTAAATGAATTGAGGATAAATCAACACACACTGCATATTCCCTCAAGAAGAAACCAGGGTAGTCACCAACATATGATAAAGTTCCTCCTAAGTATTCAGGTGAATCAGATGTAGGCCACAAGGGCAGACTATTAACTAAGATTTTCACTGTAGCCAAGTTGTTTTGCGGATACCTCAGCATCACAGTTTGTTTAAATTAACTCTTTAAACTAACCATAAGCAAGTTGCTTCATCTTCTAGATATGGTTTTTTAAATCATGTTACAATAAGTGGCTGGAAAGTTCATTCTAACAATCCTATGTGTTCTAGCTTACTCTAGAGTAAGGCCTTCTGTAGACATGAATTTATATTGTTTGTTTGTTTTGGTTTTTTTTTGGTACTGGGGATTGAACTCAGGGGCACTCGACCACTGGGCCACATCCCCAGCTCTTTTTTGTATGTTATTAGAGACAGGGTCTCACTAAGTTGCTAAGTGCCTCGCCATTAATGAGGCTGGCTTTGAACTCGTGATCCTCCTGCCTCAGCTTCCCAAGTGCTGGGATTGCAGGCGTGCGCCACTGCGCCCGGCATGAGTTCATATTGTAAATTTTTTTTTTTCTACAAAAACATTTGTATAAGTACCTGGGAAGTTAGCAAAAGCAAATATAAGATCCTTCGTGTAAAATTAATAAAGCTTTCTCCCAAACCATACAAAAATCTGTGTTTCTGCAGATCTCTTCATCTCCTGTAGAAGTGTGTCATAATTAAGTGGCAGATCATGTAAGAATTGAGAACTGATGGTTGAGAATGCTGTGAGATACAGGAAACAAAAATAAGAGGTATATATAGTTATGTAGATAATAATTGATATTAAATAGTAGTGAACTTTAGCAAAATGACAAATTTGACAAATTTCTCATTTGTCTTCCTAATTTTCTTTTTAGTGCCAAAAATACCTACTTTCCTCCCCAGATATTCCATAGATTCATTGTGCCCTTTAGCATTCTGAGATACCCTCCCCACCAACCTTATGTCCATTTGAGTCTTCATACACTTAAGTATTGCTTCAGGTCTCTGAGTATGTTTTTCTGCTTTCCTCATTTCATAAACTATTCCTAATCTATCAGTTTTCACCAAGCTATACTAATGAGGACAACTAATAGTTAGTATATTTCCTTTCTAAAAGTACTTTAATCTAACAGGAGGTAAGAATGCATATTTAATGGTAAAGTATGGTAAAATTCAAACTATCAGTGGAAAGCAAGTTACATGTTGCCAATTTTGTGAGGAGTAGACAAAAAATTAATCTACCTCTAATCATGCATACAGGAGAAGTTTAATGTGTGTTTTGACAAGAGAGGTCTTCTAAATTTCCAGAATATAACAAGCCACAAGAAGTTACCTACTTCACACTTCCATAAAAATTTCTTTTGATCAGTTTTTCTTTTTTAAAAAATTAGAGCTTCATTGTTATTCATAGTAGTTGGGTTCATTCTGACAAACTCATACATGAATGGAAAGCAATGTCTGATCATGATCCCCTTTTTATGAAATTTTTCTAAAATATAAAGTCAGGGTTTTTAGGACACTCATATTGAGGAGCAAAGGAAGATAAGAATGACTAGGCAAAGTGGAGTCAGATTATAGAGAGTTTTGAATATTTATGCTGGAAAATGTGTCTTTTATCTTACGAACAACAGTGACTCTTTAAAGGTTTATAAACTACAAGGGGAAAGGAAAGAAAAATGTTATTTTAGAAAATTTTATCTGATGGAAGTAAGTGTACTGGGTTAAAAGGCAAAAGACTTAAGAAAAATAAAATCATTTTAGAGACTAATACTGTTGTTCAGAATTCAGGGAATGGGCATGAAAGAGCTGATTTGAAACACATCTGGAATGATGAATTGAAAGAATTTGGTAAATAATGGAAAAAATAAAATATTTCAAAATCTGGGTGATGAAATAGTTTAGAATCATTGTGTGTGTGTGTGTGTGTGTGTGTGTGTGTGTGTGTGTGTGTGTGTGTTTTTAATAAAGACTGGCTTGAAAAATAAGGGGGAAAAAACACATAAAAAGAGAACCTAAAAACTGGAGCAAAGAAACATGTGAATGCCCCAAATCAGGTTGTGTCAGACCATGAAGATCTTAAATGTAATATTAGTCACATCAGAGATTAAGGTACTATTAACAGGAATAGGAAGAAAAGGATACACATCCTTTTGCATTTGTAAAATGGAAATACAGAAAGGAAAAAAAGATTCAACAATGAAACTAAGAGAAACAGATTAACATCTTTAAATTCAAAGAAATGATTTTGACATAAAGATCAAGAGGTCTAAAAATGTGTTCCAGAGAGTCATTAACAGGTATATTTTATCATCACTATTGAGCTTCATACCATACCTGTGGTGTACCATTCCCTAAGGACAATGAGAAACCTTTCCAAATACACCTCAGACACAAAGACACAGGACATATAGAGAAACACACACACATACAAATGCAAACACTGGCAGGTGTGCACCAAAAGGCTGCCACTTTTCTGTGACTTCATTATCTCAAAATAAAAGTGAAGAATCACACACATAGTACTAGAAAGATACAAATGAAAGCAATAAGTGATTTGGAAGAATCAAATATTTCTTCACTTAAATATATTTTTATTTGTAAGATTTTTCTCCCAAATATGTTTTCCATATTAACAGGTTACCAATTTATTATGAATGTATAAAGTTTCATTTTTTAATTGACAGCTCCTTTTTAATACAAATGTGACTTAATATGATTTTGAAAAAATGTAGCTGAAAGCATTTTGTTTCTCTTAAAAAGTAAAATATTTCAAAATAAAGTTTTATCAATATAACCATAGTAAAGGGTCTTTTTAAAGAATCATAAACTGAAAATAGTTATTTCCATATTTCACACATGAAAATTTTTAGCATGTTTTTATGCTAAGGAGAAAACATTAAAAAAAAGCTGTTATATAAATGATGGCATGAATGTTGTTTTCATAATATATGTATAAAATTTTAATTGAATTAAAAATTTTCCATTTTAGTTTTGCTTTAAATGTGTATAACCTGTCAGATGCTATAAATAAAACAAAATACATATAATTATACTGAGCTATTTGTATATTTTGCATTTCATTCTTTTTTATTATCATATTAACATGAAAAATACGGTAATGTTTTCACTAATCAGATAGTTATTACTGTGAATAATCCTATAGAATAACCTTTATTTCAAAGGATTAGTGTTTATGATCTAGATCCTGAATTTTACATTTGTCTTTGTAAATTTGTTGATGAATCCTTAAAAATTTTGGCAACATTTTTGTGACGGCAATCTTCCAATAAATTCAACAATAGGCCTTTGCATGTATCTACCAGTAGGTGGAGCAGACAACATAATTTATTACCCAAGAACAAGGGCAAAGGAATGAAAGTCAGTTGATTTGGAATAAAACAAATCTGCAAATGAGATTTTCTTCAAAGGAAATATGTCCTATATATGTTAGATTTAGTTTGACTGGTTACTGAATCAAAATAAATAACTTTATTAAATAATCAATCTTTGCAGAAAGATAAATTAAATTTACAAATGGAGGCAATGCTTGCATTTTAGTTTATTCAAATCAACTAAAATTACCTTACCTTTCAAAAAACTTTTGCAGGGACAAAGATTTTTTGATGTGTTCATTTAATAAGGACTCAAAACCCAATTCTGTTTTACAGGTGATGGGGTGCATAACAAATAGTATTTTCTGGGAAATATAATTGACTAATCCTATTATGGCTGTAGCAACAAATTAACCTTATTACTACAAGTAAATGGTGATTGATTATTTATGCAAATAAGTTACCATGTTCAGCTTTCTGATTGAAATAAACATATACAAAAGGTGCTTTAATATGACTTGAACTTTTTAATTAATAAAACCCTGAGGGGTCTATTAATTCACTCATTGCAATATTAGTTATTTACTCGTGTAATACCTATTAGCACAAACATATTTGCTTGAATAAAGATGAGATCATTAATACCAGTAAAAATTAGTAATATCTTTTGGAACTATTTAAAGACATACATTGAATTTATATTAAAATAGGCTAAAAGCTAACCTTAAAGCTTTGCTATCAGTATATTAGTATATAGCAGAATCATTTTAAAATTGTTAATGCATTAAATAACACACGTTTAATTTACTATCTACATCTGAATTCACAAACACAATTTTTTTTTTTTTTTTTTTTTTTTTTTTTTTTTTTGGTACCGGGGATTGGAACTCGACCACTGGGCCACATCCCCAGGTATTTTATTTAGAGACAGGGTCTCACTGAGTTGCTAAGTGCCTCACCATTGCTGAGGCTGGCTTTGAACTCGCAATCCTCCTGCCTCAGCCTCCCAAAGTTGGGATTACACACCGCGCCCGGCGCAAAACACAATTTTGGCTTACAAAATTCCTCAGGTTTTTAAAAACATTATTTGCCTGAATTAATGTTTTATTTATGCTAATCTAAGGTAATCTAGATCAGAACTATGACAATTATTAATGTGAAAATTAGTATTCCACAAACTATATAAATAATACCATTCCAAAAATTATTAAAACTTCCAATAAAAATAGTGTTTCTTTCTGCTAAAATTGCTAGATTTATTCAATTTAAGCAGGTCAACAAAACTTTTCCTACCCTGACAGACAGTCTTCTTATAAAAGTTATTCACACTTGAACATTATTTGATAAATTTTCAAATATCTCTACAAATTGAAAGTCAAATACAAGGTTTTAAAATATCATTTGCTTTTATTTTGTACTTAAGTGTACCTAATGTAATTTGAAGTCAAAACTCTTGAACCAAGGAATGAAGTTAATCTAAACAAGTAAGAAATATTTTTAAATCACCAGTTAAATTCCTGTCTAATTGCCAAGTCATTCTGAGAAAATGAATAACAAAAATTACATGTTAAGTGCAGTATGTCTTTCACTCTCAAGTCTTCCTTAGTTTAGGAAAAGTATTTAAAGTTTTTTATTAAAACAGAACAAAATATTCAATTGCATCAGCAAAATCACTAATATAAATGGTGGTTAATTTCAGTGAGAAGGCTTATATAAGCTATAATGGAAAATAAGCAATTTCCTTCTATCTAAAAAAGTTGTTCGACATTAGCATGAAATTAGGCTGAACGCTCCTTATGGTAATGATCATATATATACAAATATATATATATATATTTTTTTTTTTTAAAGTCCTAGCACAGTAACAATACATTGTAGGTACTCAAAAATATGTCATTTGGAGTAATTAGCTGATTAAGTTGAAATTCATATCCACTCTATTAAAACTTAGTGTTGCATACATTTGTTTAGATGGAGTTAGTATGTGATTTTGACTTGAAGGAGTTTTAAAATTCAACTTCTTTTCTAACATGATGAAAAATACTTATTTAAAGCTAAGGAAAGCAAATCTGGTGAAATATAAGGAATAAAGCATAAGGCCAGGTGCGGTGGTACACGCCTATAATCCCAGCACTTGGGAGGCTGAGGCAGGAGGATCAAGAGTTCAAAGCCAGCCTCAGCAATGGCAAGGCACTTAGCAACTCAGTGAGACCCTATCTCTAATAAAATACAAAAAAAAAATAATAAAAAAGGAATAAAACATTTGACTTTTCCAGTATCATTCATTCAGTACAACTAATCCTCAGAAAAAATGAACAGATGAGACACTAAGGTGATACTGCTATTTAATTTTATCACCAAAACATAACATATAAAAATCAAGATGTCTGTATAAATATGTCAAAATAGACTCTACTGTCATGTATAACTAAAAAGAACAACAATAATATATACATAATAAAAAATTATCTTTCTTCCTCTCATATCAGGGCAAAGGGGAAAGCTGTTACAATGAATGTGCCTTACCTTTTTATTTAACTAAATAATGTCTATACAGTTTTCTAATAAATAAATAAATAAACACATAAATAAATAAACAAAAGTAAAAGCCTTGGAAACAAAAGCATCTCCTTAAATTCAAATGGTTGTCCTTCCATCACTCTAGTTCCTATGGTCAAAAATTAATCTTACCATCATATACCAGCTTTCCAGAGTCAAACTAAAATCTATGATATTTTTACAATTTTTCTCTTCTAGGGAGGTTATTTGAGGACATAATTTCCCCAATAATGCCCTAAAGTCTGTGAAATCATGTCTAAAATGAGACGGGGGAGGGCACCAATGCAAAGATGCCAGAAAGATCTCTAACTAATTTTCATTAATAACCAAAAGAAAGAAAAGAAAGGAATTTTTTTTTTAAAAAATGAGTGTTTTCAATTGGTACAATAAATAGAAGAAAATGAAAGTATTGAACCTTAGCTTATCCTTGACAAGCTAAATTTCAGTAATATGATCGTGATCATTTACTGAATGCCCTCCAAGAGCCTGGCACTCTTTTAAATATATTACATTTAATCTTCATAAAATTCTTTCAAGGTGGGTTTCATTATCTGACATGTGTAGAGCAAAAACAGAGGCTCAGAAAACTCAAGGTAATCTAATATCTCACTCTAAGTTGGAGAGCTGGGAGCCCAATTCAGCTGTCTGATTACAATGTCCATGCTCTTTCCGTTGTACCATCCTGCCTCAAAAATAATGATTTTATTAGATGCCAGTGAAGCCTGGAGACAAGGGATCACCGAACTGCAGTTTCTATACATTGATATTACCAGTAACCTGCATACCATATAAGCAAGAAGAAAACCTGAATGCAGCATAGAATACTAGTGTTTGTTGACAAACACATACCTAAAACACAAAAACTATTTGATAATTCAATATTTGAAAATTCATTAAGGTCCATGAGTCAAGTCTCCTGGCTATATTTGTAAAAATATTTGTCAAATTGTACACTCAATTTTAAAACTGAAATCAAATTTATTAAAGATATAATGAAAATAAAGTCTCTATTGTGGCACATGGCACATGGTAAGCACCCTACAGATATTTGCCATTATTTTTATTAGTAAAACAGTCAAATCCTTATGGACTTTCTCAATTTCTTTCTGTTTGTTTATTTAATTAATTAATTTACCTACTTACTTATTTATTTATCTATTTATTTAGGGGTGTTGGGGATCAAACCCAAGGCCTCATGCATGCTAGGCAAGCATTCTACCATTGAGGTACACCCTCAGCCCCTTATGGACTTTTAAAAATCATTCCACTATACACTCAATATTTAAAAACCTTACATTATATAGAATGAACAAATATTTCAATTAAATCTGATTTCACCATTTTTTCTTTATCGCTTTCTCCACTACCCATAACAAGAATAAACAATTAGAATTCAGATTAAGAAATATTCAAAGTATATAAAAGGGCTTGAGGTTACCAAAATTAATAACTGTATCTGAAGGAATACACTATTATCATGTTTAAAAAATCAATAGTATTAATACCCCTCTTAATTTAGTCAAAACTGAAATGATAGTTGGTAGTAATAGCTAATAGCAAAAACATTTTGGTACAAAGAATTTATGATTGGATTTCTATATATAAAGTAGATCATATCAATCATATCGCTACAATTTTTACATTGTTAAAGATTTTATAATAAAAAATGAAAATATCTGCTTTTTAATTTTAAAATGATTTTTAACTTATTGCCTAATTTGGGTCAAAAGACCTAGGCTTGAGTACAAGATCTATTACTACAAGCTTCATGTCTGTAAATCAGCCACATAATAGCTTTGAGTTCATTTCCTTAGGTGTTAAATGAAGATAACTCAACTATACAAATCTAAGTAAATATAGGCATCATTATTAGCATTTAGACTACCACGTAGTGCTAGAGATGCAGAAGATCCAGGTTACAAATACACAGGGCCAGTATTTACTATTTTTGCATTTGGATATTTCTAATGATGGCATTCAGTCCTGATCTCACCCTACACCCCTGAGACTTGACTTGCCCTCCCCTGAAGATCTGTATGTGTGACTCTGGCTAGAACTAAGACACTGGAGTGTCTGGCTAGAACTAAGACACCTTTGAAGGTTTATAAGAAAAAATAAAGACTCAGAAATTGCTAGTTTCCTGATTGGAGCTCAAGTTACAAAACATATCTGAACCCCAAATTCGTGCATTTTTTAAACCATATTTCTCTTGGAGCAGAATATTCTACATGCAGTGTATTCTTTCTTAGCAACCATGACAAAATTTGAGGTACTGACACTTTAGCCAGTGTAGGAGAATACATTTCTAAGTATTTCAGATACCGCATTTATTTTTCCCATGTAAAGATGTAATTGCTGAAACAATTTTGTTAAAAGCGTCACCTGAAAACGTCCATCAAGATTTAGAAAGGGGGGAGAATAGTTTCAATCTCAACATTAACTCAATTAAAAGAAAACATAAAAGCCACCTCAGCTTAATAACTTGTTAGTTCTTGATCAATTCACAACACAACAATAAGCCGCTGGGAATGAGTTTTGAACGTGAGGTTATGCCCTTCATGTTGTGTTATCACTGTGGCAGATCACACTGCTGACTTGGACTTTTCTGCCAGCTTCGTAGCGCCTGCCTGTATGAAGCAGCTGTCACAGGCGAGTCATGGTGCCTGCGCACACACCTACACAGAAGCACGAAATTGAACTCGAAGTAGTGTCTTTGTGATATCTTTTCAACAAGTCATGTCCCATTCAGCCTGCTAGTTTATCTCTGTCAGGCTAGGGGCCCAAGTGGCTTACGGGAGCTGTCAGGGATAGGTAGACCAACCTGTTTTGTGCTGAGGAGGTAATGCATCTTTCGGGCTTGATAATCTCTTTGCTTCTCTTCCTTTTCGAGGTTAGCCTTCTTCTCTTCACTTTCTTTCATCTCTGCAAACTCCTCCAATGCCTCCCTGCATCAAAAGTGTCTGCAGTTATTTATGATACTATCTGTTAATATTTTAATTCTTTCATTGATGATAATCAAGGTTTTTGAGGGGCAACCATTATCCACATCCATCATAATCAGCAATGTGTCTGACCTGCATATTCTGTGTGAGTCTTTGCAATCTTTAGAAAACACCAAAAAGATTAATTAAATTTTAAAATTCAAATTCCTATATGTTATAATTAATTAAATAGACAAGAAAATACTCAAATGTCCCAAGAAAGCATCTGAGATACTGATGTCCTTTAAATTTTGGTGTTGTGCTTAGAAATCTCTAATTATTCATTTTATACACTACCTATGGGGCCAATTTAAAAAGTGTGACAGGTTTTATACATATGTTTAACTTACTGTAAGTTTACTTCAGTTGACAGTTCAAATAATATCAATAAGATTACAACTATTATGCATTTAAGAGACTAACATTTTATTTAATTATACAGGTAATTAGAATAAAATATTAGTAAGTTGAAGTCTTTCTAAAGTATGACAAATTCAATTAAAATGTTGAGAATTCTCATCATTTATGTGCATATCTAAGAAATTTAAACAAAATATAAGCTTTTAAATATGATATATGAAAAACATCTGCTAAAAGAATGTAATATCAAATATGAAAAATATTTACTCTCATAGGACACTTAACTACTCATATGTCAATGTAATATTTATAAATTGTACCTTATTTTTTTGAGAAAATAGATATATAACTGAGTTTCTGGTTCTATCAGCAAAATTTTAAATAAATCATCTTTTCCTCAAATATATCAGGGAAAAGTAGGGAAAAATACTTCAATAATAAAAGGATTCTCTCCTTTAATTTCTAGAAATATTTTGTTGTGATTTTTTGTAAAAGGATACTAATACAATACTTCATACAAGGTTACCTATGAAACACTCTGACGTTTAAAAATCACCATGCTATGCTATTGCAGCAGAGCAATTTTTTTCAACATAAGATTAAATTGCAAAGTAAATGAATTACTTGGAGTGGCATGGCCCCCATTTTGCCACCCTTCTCTTGAAAATTGCTTATTAATATGAAAAAAGGAGTCAGAAAATAACCTGTTTTACTTTATGCATAGTATTTTGGGGGCTTCTATACCCACAAAGCTGGACTAGCTGCACATTTAGATTGTGTTGGCAAGCTGGTACAATGACCTCTCTGACCTGCATCTCAAGGCTATTATTAATCGCTAAGTAACCTGGTAAAGCCAAACAAATTTGTTTCCATTGAAAGGATCTCTATCTGTGTCTGAGAATTTGTTCTGTACCAAACAAACCTCATTAACTGTGTCCATTTTTGACAAAGAACCAGGAGTTAGAGGGATTGGTGACCTTTCTTTGTCCTTAAGGTACAAATTTCAAGGCAGTTGCATATGAATAAATGAGAATTTTTAACCAGGAAAAATAACAATCATATGTTACACTAAAAAGTGAATACATTGTTAATTTTAGTCTTTACTTTTGATATTGTGCAAAAATAAATATTTCTTCTATAATTCCTCTTAGAAAACTGTAAGAAAACTTAGAGTAACAAGTAAACTGCTACCATTAAGATAATTACTCAGAAATGTATGTATACAATTTACTATTACTCCAAGGATAAGCACAGTTATTTTCTTAGCAATCATAAAAATAGAAAAATATATCTACAAAGAAGCTTCTTTTTGATAAATGGTTTAATGATCATGAAGTGATATTACATACAAAAAAATTAAAAACATAAATGTTCAGGCACAAATAAGTACATAGAACTTGTATATAAAATCAAAACTGTAAGTTATTTGAAGTAGTAAAAACAGTCTATCTTCAGGATACAGAAATGTGAAGTACTGTGTATTTAGGGGAGGGTTGCATGATTAGGAGAACTAAAACTGGGCAACATGAAAAAGATTTCCAATCAACATGAAAGTTGATTTCCAGTATATAAAGAAAACTCACAGGAATTCCAGAGGAACTGTGATGCCTTAAAAATAAGTCAAAGAAACTTAACAGAGGAGTAGAAAAACTAATATTTTATAACATCTCAACACATAAAAGTAGCTAATTTAATTAACTCACACAATTATTGAAAAACAAATTCCTAGATTTCTAATTAATTTGTTATAATACCTGAGAGTGTGTGGATATATTGAACAATAAAATTACATTAATGCCAAATATTCCTTGTTAAATGACAAAAAAGAAAAAGCAGAAGAAATTACTTATCCTTAAAATACATGTTTTTGTTAAAGATATAGTTCATTGTATAGGATGTAATAAAAACATGATCCTGTACATCTGGAGATTTATTTGAAATATAGTACTTAGTAGGTTGTTTATAATATATTTTTTCATTTAATTATATTTTTTCACTTCTAGCCTCAAAATATTTGCAATACACACATATATGTATTGTGATATATATGTATATACATATTAGCAAATATATACAAGTTATTCTATTTTATAATATGGAAACATAAAAAAGACTAAATGACCTACCCTGATAACAAATTGGTTAATGGCAGAGTGCAATTAGAATCTTTAGATTTGAGAATTTTCTAACTCTAGATCAAGCTTTAGCCATAAACCTGATAATAAGAAATCTTGTGCAGAAGATATTTTTATTGAATTAGCTGTGCATGTTTTCTTTTATATTATGATTTTATTTTCTACTATGTTATAAAACCCAGATAAGTTCCAAAACTTTCTGCATCGTTTTCATATCTCTAAAGCAATTCATGATATAAATTTATGTATTTTTTTGGTATTGGGGATTGAACCCCAGTTCATGCTATACATGTTAAGCACACATTCTATCACTGAGCTACAGTACTATAGTTCTTGTGAGTTAGTTTTAAAATAAAGATAACAAATGTAATTTTTGCAAAGCTCCATGTTTAAATATATTCTGCTAATGATATTCATAGTGATGAAAATATTTGCATATGCTAATAATGATAGCAAAAACAAAAATAACAACAGCCACGGGGAGGCAATATAGTGGAATGATTAACAGCATAAACTGTGAAGTGATCCCTGATTATAAAAGTTCTGGTGTGCTACTACTGGCTGTTTAACCTCTGAGCTGCAGTAGCCTTACCTGCAAACTGCAAATATATTAGCATTAATATCATCCTCATCAAGTTTTTGTGAGGATCAAATTAGCAAATCTATGTAAAGTACTCAAAGCAGTGAGCAGCACTTAATGAGATGTTATATAAGTGTTAGCTATTTCTTGAACATTTAGTATGAGCTACGTACTAGACTACTTGCTGCATCTCCCATAAATCTTTTATCCTTTCTCTAACTTTCTTGATGGTCTCCTCCTTTCTCCCGCCTTATGAGTGTGCACTTTGTGGATGAATTTTACAATGCTTAGTATGGAATCTGGCTTTCTAAAAGGTATATCTCATTTAATGACCAGTGGGAAAGTGGAGACAAAAGAGATCCACACAAGTAAATTTCCCTTTATTCTGTTCTCCACATACTACCCTAAGGAGAGGTTTCACCTTGCAAACCTGTAAAAATCATGTGTGGCTAAAGATAACAAGCACATCCATCAGGCCATGTTGCATCATTATGGGATCTATGTGAAGCAGTGGCTAGGATAGCAGCTCACTACATTACTTGGATTGCTACAGGACCAAAGCACCCAGCTTCCCAAATTCCAGTTTTGCTACTCTCTTCCCAGAGCCTGCACCTGATTTCTAGGGATTGAGAGGGTATACATTGAGAGGGCCCAGAAGCTTTGTGTCTAATTGAGACCACTCTTAACGGTCATTCAGATCCCAGAGCTTCTTGAAATTGGACCACTGATGAAGTTCAACATCCTCTGCCCCTCGTCCTCCCTTCTCCCAACAAGTGATATTCCCCAAAATGCTCCTCATTAAACCTCATGCACCAAAGTACTGTCTCAGGGTCTGTTTCCATTTATGACACTTCATATCCTCTTTTTCTTATCCTCATTGCATTTTTGGTCCAAAAACGGATAAGCACTTTAATCTTTGGTTTATGTTCTGCTTGTAAGATGTTCTTGGCTAAGATACATACATCACCTCATTTCATATTTCCATAGTCTTATTGGGCAGATAATCAATCTCATTTTATAAATTAGGAAATGAGATTCACAGAAATTAAATCTCTGCCCAAACCCTCACAGCTAGAACACAGCAGAGTTAGACTTTTATCCAGGTCTGACTTAAAAATCCATGCCTTTTATAAAGCCATAATAGTATACTCATACATTTTGCTTATTCCGGTGTTTTATTTACATATGATTAGGATGTTTTTGGAGAATATCATATTCCTGTATGATTTTTTCAAAGTATACAAAAAGGAGAGCTATGATGTTTTGGGATAAATTAAATGAACTACTATAACTCTTTCATCATCAAATCATATTATAACTGCATAACTATGTTTTTGAGTAAGTAAGGAATGCTAATTTACATTATACTAACTTATAAAAGATTAAAACTGAAAAGACTCTCAAAAGCTATTTTGGCATAATGCAAATAATGTACAATAAAAATCTACAAGAACTTTAAGGACCAGCCCCCTCCCCATCTCTCTATCTTATTTCATACTACTCTCTTCTGGGATCACTACACTTCCATCTCATTCATTTCCTAGCACACAATTTATTTCTATATCAGGAATTTTACTTATATTGTATTTTCTGCCATCATCTTCCTTCAAGAAATCTGAATTCTTCTCCCACAATTCTCTCTTATAACACCATAATTTTGTTTTTCCTTTACAGAATTTCGCAAAATTTATAATCACACATTTATGGATGTATTTGTTCTGTCCTCTGGTAGAGTGCGAACACTATAAAGGCTATGTCTACATTGTCTATGTCTATTGGATTAAGGAAATAGAATTTATAAAGATAGTCCTGGACAGCAGGACCATTGTGTTGGGCATAAACTGTTTTAAAGAATTTATTGTCTTCATATAAGTATTTAAGTTTATGCATGCAAATGATTGTTCATTGAAACTACAGAGAACGGATCGCAATGGCAAGTGCATAATAACATTGCTCAATCCTGAGCCTAAAGGAAAGATAACATTACTTCCTATCATGCAATAATTCATGTTTTCTTGCCGTGTATATTCTATTTCTCTTGTTATAATGACTTTTAAAATATCTAAGCAAAAGGGAAAAAAATGAATTACTATAAACTATTTTTAAGGAAAAAGAACACTCTACTCAAAATTATTTCCACAAATCATATATTCAAGATAAAAAATATCCAAACTCATAATTACAATATTATATTTTAATAGGTTATGCTTGCACATATACACACACATACACACACTTTCTGTACTCCCCACCCCCCACTAAATGCTAAAGTTCTGCTATGGACTAAATGCTGTGTCATCCAAAATTCATATATTGAAGCCTCAGTTCACAAGTGATGCGATTTGGAGTTGGGCCCTTTAGGAGGTAATTAAGTCATGCCCATGGAGCCTTCACAGAAAGAGATTTGTGCCATCACAAGAACAGACACAAGACTTGCTTTCTCTTGCTCTGTCCTCTGAAGGTATAATGCAAACAAGGAAAATCCCCTCACCAGACATTATATCTGCTGACCCCTTGATCTTGGACTTCCCACTCTACAAAAATGCAATAAATTTGCTGGCATCCTGTTATTGCAGTCAGAACTAAGATAAATCCTGAAAGTCCCTCCCAAAGTACTTGGCCTAATACCTGGTGTTAGATATTGTGGGTATTAGCATTTTTATAAAAATTATTGCTAACATACTTTTTAACTATTTCTCAATTAACTAGTGTACTTTATCACTTCTGATGGCTTAGTCGTGAAGGGAGAATGCCATATTAAGAAAAGCCTCTTTAGAAAATGGAATAAAACCAGGAATTTTGCTCTTTGCCTAGGACAGTGGTTCTCAAACTGCAGCATCACCTGAGAACCACTAGAAATTCATAGTCTACAGCAACACCAGAACAACTAAATCAGAAATTCTGAGAGTAGAACTCTGAAGCAATCTCTTACTGCTAAAGTTTAAGAAGCACTAGTCTACAACAATGAAAACGATCCATTGTTTAAGGATTAAGATTCCATTTTTTTCAATAGTGTGACATTATGAAGCAATGCAATTATATTTCAGTTAGTAATCCTACTACAGACTTCACCATATTAACTGAAGCATTATGAAGTATTACAGTAAGAAAGGATATGTATAGCACAATAATTTCATAGAAATCATAATTTGACAGAATTAAAGAATTATTTGGAGATTGCTTTAAAAGTACAAATTCCCAAAATTTTAGAGGGAACTATTAACAATACTATATAGATTTCTCAAATGGAAACAAAACTGCCATCATATGCAATTCTAAGAAAATTGTTTGAACTACTCTATAGTGTCCTTACTCTGTTTTGATGGCCAGTAAAGTCAGTGTGTGCTGCTGTTATAAGAGCTTCAAAGTCAAATAGCCAAATAACATGGGGTTTTGCTGTGTTATAACTTAAAAGTATTTTAATTTATTTATTAAATTTATTAATGTTTTATCTCTAACAAATGTCCACTCTAAATACAACCAATTTAATTTAAACACATGGCAAGAAAGCAAAAAAAAAAAAAAAAGTGAGAAAGACAAATCTAAAACACAAGTTAATGGGGCTAGGGTTGTAGCTCAGTGGTAGAGTGCTTTCCTCACATGTATGAGGCACTGGGTTCGATTCTCAGCACAACATATAAATGAATAAAATAAAGGTGCATCAACAACTGACTAAATAAATAAATAAGAAGCACTAGTCTACAACAACAGAAGTTGAAATACTAAACATAAAAAAGCTAATTATGTGCTTTTCCTGGGTGTTTGACATCCAAATACATTTGGAGAGTAATAAAATCTCCCAATAGATTATCTGAAAACCTTACCATTTTGGAAACATTTATAAAGTCCTCTCATTAAAAAAAATTAAAAACTTTTCAGTTATACTTGAAAGTTCTATTTATAATAGTACAGATAAATTTCTTTTCAAAATGTCTATGTTACTATAAAAAATCATGTCATGATATATTCCTAAGTATTTTTTAGGCTATTGTAAATGGAATTATTTCTTGATTTCTTTCTCAGCAGATTCAGTATTGGAGTATAGAAAAGCTATTAATTTTTCAATGTTGTTCTTGTATCCTACTTTACTGAATTTACTTATTAGTTCTAGATGTCTTCTGATGGAGTATTTTGGGTCTTTTAAATGTAGAATCATATCAGCAGCAAACTCAGATAATTTGAGCACTTCTTTTCCTGTTTATATTCCTCTAATTTTCTTCTCTTGTTTGATTGTGTTGGCTAAAGTTTCAAGAACTACATTGAATAAGAGTGGGGAGAGTAGGCATTCTTGTCTTCTTCCTGGTTTTAGAGGAAATGCTTTCAGCTTTTCTCTGTTCAGTGTGATGTGGGCTTTGGATTTATCTTGGAAAGAAATCTAACTAAGGAGCTAAAAGAACTCTATAGTGAAAATTAGAGAACACTGAAGAAAGATCTTAGAAAATGGAAAGACCTGTCATGCTTTCAGATAGGCAGAACAAGTATTGTAAAAATGGCTATTTTACCAAAAGCAATATATAGATTCAATGCAATGCCCATCAAAATATCAATAACATTCTTCACAGAGCTAAAAAAAAATCCTAAAATTTGTATGGAAGAATGAAAGACCCAGAATAGCCATAGCAATACTGAACAATAAGATTGGTGCCAGTGGCATCTCAATACCTGATCTCAAATTATACTACAGAGCTACAATAACAAAAACAGCATTGTATTGGCATAATGGATATGAAAATCAATGGAAGAGAATAGAAGGCACAGAGAAAAATCCATATAGATACAGTCATCTGATCCTTGACAAAGGTGTCAAAAACACATACTGGAGAAAATGTAGCATTTTTAACAAATAGTGCTGGGAAAACTGGATAGTCTATATAGAAGAATGAAAATAGATATTTCTTACTCTGTACAAAAATAAAGTCAAAGTGGATCAAAGACCTAGAAATTAGATCAGAAACATTGCAACTGCTAGAAGAAAATATAGGTCAACATACCAACATATTGGCACAAGCATCAACTTCTTTAATGACTCCTAAGTCTCAAGAAATAAAAACAAAAATCAATAAGCAGGATAGATTCAAATTAAAAACCTTCTGCAAAGCAAAGGAAACAATTAGGAGCATGAAGAGATAGCCAGAATAGGAGAAAATTTTTGCCAGCTACTCTTCCCACAGGAGATTAATATATGGAATATATACAGAACTCAAAAAACTGAACACCAAAAAGAACAAATAATCCAATCAATAAATGGGCAAAGGAACTAAACAAATATTTCTCAAAAGAAGAAATGAAAATGGGCAAGAAATATATGAAAAATGTTCAACATTCTTAGCAATCAGAAAAATTTAGGTTAAAATTATATTATTTCATCTCACCCCAGTTAAAATGGCAGTCATCAGGAATACAAATTACAATAAATGCTGGTAAGGATGTGGGGGAAAAGATACACTTGTATATTGCTGGTAGGACTACGAATTAGTACAAGTACTTTGGAAAACAGTATAGAGATTCCTCAAAAGACTAAAAATAGAACCACTATATGACCTGGCTATCAAACTCCTTGATACTTATCCAAAAGAACAAAAATTGGGATACTGTAATGATACATGCCTATCAATGTTTACTGCAGCAAAATTTACAATAGTCAAGTTATTGAACAAGCCTAAGTGTCCCTTCATAGATAATTAAAGAAAATATGTTATATGTACACAGTATAGTTTTAGTCAACCAAAGAAGAATGAAATCATGGCACTTGCTGGTAAATAGATGAAACTGGAGAAAATCATGCTAAATGAAATAAGTCAGACTCAGAAAGTTAAGGGTTGAACATTCTCACTTTTATGTGGAAGATAGAAAGAAACAAGGAATTTCAAAATAAAAAGTGGTGGGGGGAATCTCATGAAAACAGAGGGAGAAGAGTGGAGTGTAGAGGAAGAGGATTAAGGTGGAAGGAGGAGGGATGGGAATAGGGAGGGAAAGTGAAAAAAAGTAGATCAAATTTGTTATGTCCAAGTGTTATGGTTTGGATGTGATATGCCCCAAAAGCTCATGTTTAGAGAAGAAATGATTGGATTACCAGAGCTTTAATCCAATCAGTGGGTTAATCCCTTAGTAGAGATTAACTGAGTGGTAATTGAAGATGGGTAGGGTGTAGCTGGGGGAGTGGGTCATTGGGGGTGTGCCTTTGGGGTATATACTTTCTATCTGGACAGTGGAATCTCTCACTCTCTCTGCTCTCTGATCATCATGTGAGCTGCTTCCCTCCACCGTACTCTTCTGCCATGGAGCCAAGCTGTCTATGGACTGAGACCTCTGAAACTATAAGCCCATACAGCAACGATACCATGGGAAAAAAATTGGAGGCAGACTGGGAATGAGTGGTTTCTTTCTTCTTGCTTCTTCTTCTCTCCTTTCTCCCTCTACTCTGACGCCCCCGGCCTGGTTAAATACTCTTCACCCATTAAGCATACACGTGTACAGGTGCGGCACAGAAAGATTCTTAGTCAAATTCATTAAAGTCAGGTGTAAACAAGTAAACGCCTCCTCTTGGCTCTCAGCCAGCCGCCATCTTAGCTACTTACTCATTAAAGGCTCTTACACATAAATAAACTTTTCCTCCTTTGAGATTGTTCTTGTCAGAACAATCTTTTAATCAGAGCAGCAAAAAAGCTGACTAAAACACCAAGTACAAATATATCACAATGAATTCCACTTCTATGTGTAACTATCATGCACAATTAACAGAAGGAAGACTAATAAAATAGAGGATGGAGAACAAGGGTAGGGAGGAGCAGGAGAAAGGACTATTACTAGAGACTAAAACGGAACAAATCATGTTATATGCATTTATGTACATACCAGAATGAACCCTACAATTATGCATAACAATGCACAAATTAAAAAAGATAAATAACAGTCATTTATTCATTGCCAGTCATTTGTTCAACAGTCATTAAGAGAAATAACAGTCATTTTTTTCATTATCAGGAAGTCACAAGTATGTTCTAAGATATTAAGGGAAATAAAGATGTGTCAAGTCAGTCCCTTCTTTCAAGGAGCTTACAAAAAGATATTGATGACAACAAATTAGACAAAAAGAATAAAACTCTATGGAAGAAAAACATTCAGTGCTTCAGTTCAGGGAGCTCTATTCTGATTAGAAGGATTTAAAAAGATTTCATGGAGTTGGTGGCATTGGAGTTGGGAACAGAAAATAAAAAGGCTTTCACTGAACAGAGAGAGCAGGGATAGAGAGATATCGTATTGAAATGAGGCAAGATCATGCACAAGAAATGTGTGCTATCTTCGATAGACTATGACCACCAACTGCAAAGGAATAAAGTGCACTTTATAGCAGGAGAAAGGTTTCTAGGCCATGGGCAAGTGAGTAATGCTAGCACATGTGTACTCTATGACTAGACATTTTGAGAATAAAATGTTAAAAAGATCATGGTCAATGTTATAGAACTACTGATTTAGTCATCTTTTTTACTGCTGTTACTAAAAGACCTGACAAGAACAATATTAGAGGAGGAAATATTTATTTGGGGGCTCACAGTTTCAGAGGTCTCAGCCCATAGACAGCCAGCTCCCTTCCTTGGGGCTCAAGGTAAGGCAGAACAACATGGCAAAAGAGTATAGTGGAGGGAAGGAGCTCACATGATGATCAGGGAGCAGAGAGAGTGAGAGACTCCACTGGCCAGATAGAAAGTATGTACCCCAAAAGCACATTCCAATGACCCACCTCCTCCAGCCACACTTTACACACCTTCAGTTACCACTCAATCAATCCCACCAAGGAATTAATTCACTAATTGGATTAAAAATGTTATAATCCAATCATCTCTCCTCCAAACCTTCTTGCATTGTCTCACACAAGTTTTTTGGGGACACCTCATATTCAAACTATAACAATTACAATACCATGACTGCACTCTGATCATAGAAAGGGAATGTCCAATTGCTCTATTATTATATTTACCAACTTTGCATGATTTTATAAAACAATAAGACTCCAAAGATCTCCAGAGATTATTCATGAAAATCAATTATTTCTTCTTCTGACTCTTTTGAATCAACTTAGTTAAAAAAGAATTTTTGTACCGTATTCTTTCTAAAAATATGTACATATTTCAGTGTAAAGTTATTTTCTTTTTCTTATTCTGAATTGTTTCTATAAAAGGAAGTAAAGTGTTATGTAATATATATGATGTCCAACATTTGAGAGCAACACAAAGCTAATTAAAACAAAATAATCATAAATGTATTTACAAAGTACATTCTTTTCAGGGCTCCAAATACTTCACAGACACTTATTTATCCTCATGACATTCCACTGAGGTCAGTAAGGGACAAGTATTATTAACAAGGTCCCTGTTCTTTGTGAAATGAAACAAATTTACAGATGGTGACTTTGAGACACAGCATGGGGGTTTTCCTGCATACAGAGAGATCAAGGTTCATCATATTCTCTCTTCATTGTGAATCTTCAGTGATTCAGCTGTGGAGGAGAGTATCAACCGACTGAATTTAAGTGTTGGATAGAGTTCAGAGTTCAGGTAGCTAAAGTTCACATTTCATATGAAAAGAGTTGCATGATATTTATTTTGAATTTACACAAACATGACACATTGTCTCTCATTTACAATGTGTTAAACTCATTTAAAATAAAAAATAATTGCCACTGTATTTGCATGCAATCCACTCAACACAGACCAGGGACATTTCCAAGCTAATCTTGATACTGTCATAAAGCAATAACATACCATAGGATTATGTCAACATATTTTAAAGCAGTATACTATTTTATACTGCTATTTTAGAAAAGTGCCTAATGAACTTTGGGAAACTACTTATTGACCAATTGTTTGATTAGTAATCTTTGAAATCATTTCCATATGCATGCCAAGAAAATCTCATCCATTTATTATTGGATAAGAAAATATATCAAAATAATAATACAAAAGAATAAAAATGTACAAAAGAATAAAAATATACTAGAGTGACTTCCTTCATTCTATTCAGTGCCACCCCCGAGAGAGGAAAGGGACATATTAGAGGGAAGGATACAGAAAAAGATGAAGCACATTACAAAGGAGTAATGAAAGAAGTAACATTTTGTGTGTGTGTGTGTGTGTGTGTGTGTGTGTACCCGGGATTGAACTCAGGGGCACTCGACCACTGGGTCACATCCCCAGCCCTTTTTTGTATTTTTTATTTAGAGACAGGGTCTCACTGAGTTACTGAGTTGCTAAGTGCCTCGCCATTGCTGAGGCTGGCTTTGAACTCGTGATCCTCCTGCCTCAGCCTCCCAAAGTGCTGGAATTACAGGCATGCGCCACCACACCCGGCTGAAAGAAGTAACATTTTTTTAAAAAAATTAAATGACAATTTATCAATTTACTGCTTTTGTTGTAGCAGATCACTGCATAATTTCATATTTGTCACAAGATTTAATTTTGTAGGTATACATCCATGCTAAGAATTCCCATTTTAGACTTACAACTCAGATACATGCTAACATCTTCCTCAAAGATTCCTGTACCTAAGTATTGAACTGTTTAAGAATATAATTCAAGCTGGGCATGGTTGGTGCATACCTGTAATCCAAGCAACTCAGGAGGTTTCGGCAAAAGGATAGCAAGTTTGAGACCAGCCTCAACTACTTAGGCAGTCCCTAAGCAACCTAGCAAGACCCTTTCTCACACACACACACACACACACAAAAAAATAAATAAATAAATAAATAAAATAAAAATAAAAGGATGTAGCTCAGTGGAAAAGTGCCCCTGGGTTCAATTCCCAGTATCTCCCCTCCCAAAAAATATGATTCATGTATTTATTATGGGCTTGGGTTTTCTTAATTCATATACTAAAAATATTACTCTAAAATATAATGCTTGTGTTTATATTTCATATTCTTTTAGGACTTCTAAGTTATATTTTACTATAGAATTCTTAAAAGGAAAGAAATTTGACATTATGGTAATCAGATTTGTACTTTGGAACGATCAGTAAGATAGTAGTAGACAGATTGATGAGAAGTGAGAAGAGAGGGTAGGAAAAGAACTGATAGGCACCAATAGAATGGAGAAGTCTTTTGAATAAATCCTATGTTTCTGCCTAAATGAAGAATGGTTCAATTCACCACATGAAGAGATTAGTAAAAATAATTGTTTTATATATAAATATGCTTTCTCGATATGCCTGCAAGTTGTCCAAGTAGCAATGTTATCAGAAATTTTAATAGATGGCTATACTAATGATAATTGTGGGTGGGATTTGAATTTATGAATCATCTAAGTGACAGCAGAAGTCACAGAAGTGGAAGAGATTATAAATAGCATGTGGAGTAAAAAGCGAGTGATCAAAGGGGAATACTCATATTTAAGGTCAGGTGAATAAAGGAAAGTACACAAATAGAGAAAAACTATCAGAGAAGTAGAAGGTAAACCAGGAAAGAGTGGTTCCAAGTTATAAGAAAAATTAGAGAAGAAAGCAGTTAACAGTGTCATTTATGCTTCAAAGAGGTCAAATAAGATGAAGGCCAAATATTTCACAAAAAAAGTTATATATTTTTCTAGCAATAGATACATTTCTTCCATATGATTTCATAATCACCTAAACATATCTTTGAGACTGAAAAAGTATGCATATTATTAATAAATATAGCACTTGCATCTGAGATAAATCTATTCTCAATCAGCAATATGAAAAATGGCATTTTCAATTTTTGTTACAGAATTTAAAAGAACAAAAAAAAAGGAAGGTCCTTCCATCCATCTGCTGTCAAAAGATAAGCTGAGAGAAGTGAGAGACTATAACTTCCAGTTCATCAATACCCCACAGGTGGAAAAAAAAAGCCCCCACCCAAACCCCTACCAAAGATCTCTACAACAAAACAGGGACTTGAAATTCAGACTTGTTTTTTAATAAAAATAAAAACTACTGAAGACATTTCTGAATGCCTCCTATTGAAGATTCATTTGTGAAATTTATTTTAGGATCAGTGCTAGAAAAAACAGTTTCTTGGCATATATATTTGTTTCTCCATTTTGTTAGGGAACATTTTTAAC